>WUAM01000012.1:401762-478324 GCA_024336885.1 Actenoides hombroni
CGGCTTCCCGGAGCAGGAGCCGTCCCACGAGGGCCCTGCCTGCTCGGCCGCCCACCTTGCGCGGGCAGACGGGCCGCCCCTGGAGCTGTGAGGCCGGGCCCGCCGCCCGGAGGGGCCGCGGCGCGTCGGGGCCCGCACCCTCCGCCCCCCCCCCGCTGAGTGGCCCCGCTTACCGGCAGAGGAGCGGGCGGCCTCCTCCTCCTCCTCTCCTCCCTCCGGGCAACGGTGGCGGCAGCGGCACCGCCCCCTCTCCTCCGCGCCTCACAGCGGCCCGAGCACTTCAATCTCCCGCGGCGGCCGCTCTACTCGCGTCGCTCCCCGATGATGCGGCCTCTGCCAGCCCCGTCCCGGTCTCGCCCTCCCGCCTCACCGCCTCTCATCACTCTTGGCCGCACCGCTCCCCCCTCCGCCCGCTCTTGGTTTGTCCCATCGGCCACACCTGTGCGGGCTGCTGCGGCTCGTACCATTTGCTGCAGAGGGGAGGAAAAGAGACGGCCAGGAAAAGTGACCAGGTGCGGGAGAAGGGAGCGGAGTTTAGTGCGGGGCTGTTCCTTCATGGGCTTAGTCGCTGGACGGTCTGAAGGAGCCGGATGATGCCGAGTCTGGCGGCAACCCGCTCACGTCGGCACCCGCCGCGGCACGTAGTGGTACAGCCCAGGACGGTCTTTTCCCCTCTGCCCGAAACGCGCCGGCGCGGGGGGCCGCTGCCGCGCAAGGTGGGAGGGGCGGTTTGGGTTGAAATAGGCCATGAAGTTATATAAACCGTTAGCTCCGGCTGGCAAGGTGTAGTTGAGTCTGTCTTTCCTTTCTGCGCGTTAAAATAGCGGTTAAAGACAAGTGTAGCGACATACCCCTGTTTCACAGAAGTAAAGGAGGGACTGCAATTAGAAAAAGTGAGGAACCTGGCAGCAGTGTTTTGTTTCGAAAGTGTAAAAAAATTATTTTCTGTAACTCAGAATGAGTAGTCAGTAGCATAAACTAGAGGGGTGGTTTGAATCAGCCATCCTGAAAAAGAATCAAATCAATGAACAGGAACCTTTCATTTAAAGGATTGCTTTTAATTTTGACTTACAATTGTATTTTTTTTATTAAGAGACTGAGTTTTCACTGATTGGTAACCATGAAAATGTGTTGATTATAGTCTTTATGCATAATTCAGAGTTTCTTTTTGCTGACAAAGAGGCTATGCTCTGCATACATCTGAGACATTTCAAATTTAACATAACATATGTTTTTTACCTTTTATATGAGTTTTACTATTTTAAAAGATGAGTGTTTCATTGCTTTTTTTGCTAGATAATTATTATGGGTTTTTTTGTGGTTCATATCAAATTAGTGGATAAATACAGGAATTGAAAGAAAACAATGAAAAAAAACCTTTTTATAGTTGCTTTTTGTTAAATAAGATAACTTTAAATGTATTTGAACCTTCTTAAGAAGGCTATCAAGTATATTTTGCCTTGAAAAAAGTTTCATTTTAAAAAATGTAAGTGTACTTGGAGGAAGAGAATTTAATTGTTTTGATCGCTCAGTCTTTAAAGTGTGTAGAACTAATAGAGATCATCCTGTCCTTTTCATCTGTTTTTTGTTTATGGATGGAAATAATGAAAAAAAGAGTTGGACTGATTCATTTAAGTGAACTAGTTAAATGAACAGAAATGAAGAAAGTACTGCCCCCTTGCCTGCAGAAAAAGAAAGATGTTGGTTCAAAAACGGGCGTAACACTTCTGCAAACCAAGATTTGTTGTTCAGCAGCTTGGCTTTCCTTATAGCTTGAATGTAAAGTCTGTACTGCTTAATAATACTACCTTTATAACATTTGTTTCATAAAACAAACAAAATTAAATTAACCAACCTGATCAATTTTATTATTTTTTTATTTTAGAGATCCAGAGAAGCTCCCAGGAAAGAACCATTTTTTACCCTTACACTTACATCAATCACAGTGAGGATCTTCCAGAAACCAGGTACTCTTTTTCCTGTTTCAGAAAGCTGTACATGATTGGAGGAGTCTGTTTTTTAGCAAAGTTATAAAAACTGGCCTTCAAGTATATAAATATCTTGTACTGCTGAAGAATATTCTTTCTTTGACTTATGATGTGGTTTGAAATGAGCAGCAGTTCATGCGGCTATCAACTTTGCTTAAAGTAAGTGCAAGAGCAATGAAATAATATTGAAATAAAATCAGGATAAATCATGCTACTAATAAAGCTCTAGTAATAATAATAAAAAAATTCAAAAACAACAACAAAACCCCAAACAAACAAAAAAAGCAAAAAGAAAGCTACAAACCACATCATATACAAAGAGGTGGACTTTGGAGTGGTCAATCTTGCTGTCTAGTAAGAACTTTTGGTTGGGTTTTTTTTGCTATTGCAGTTAAAGCCTTCTGGTGCCTATGCTGCTCTCTCACCAACAGCAATAGTGAAAATCTGTCCCAGTTGAGCTGTAGTGGTTTTCCTGATGATGGGCCTGGTGGACACAGGTTGTAGTTGATGTTATTCGCCTGTAGATGGCACTAGCTCCTTGAACATTTGAAGTTTCAATCTTGCTAAGGTGTTCCAGTGTGAGATGAGGGAACGCGGCAATAACTTCTGAAATGTTGTTTTGTTAGGGGAACGCAGTTAATACTCAATATTAAAAGACAGTTTTGCACGAAAATGTGAAGGATGCAGTCCACCTCCGGAGCACAAGGCTGAAATATGTCCAATTCTGAGCTTGGTCTGTCCCCAGGCATTGCACTCCAACAACTCCGAGGGGTAAATAAAGCAGCAGGGGATTGTCGGGTTGTTTTCCCATCTATTCTGCCTCTGCCAGCTGTAAGCAGGCAGAGAAATGCACTGTTTTGTTGGCTTGGTGCCCTAAGAGGCTCTTTGTATGCTGAAGTGCTACCTTAGTGGCTCCCTGTGCTGTGGCTGGGTCTAGTTCCACTGATGTGTGAAGTGACAGTGTTGCACTATGGAGTTGTGATGAAGATTATGAAAAGAAGTATAAGCAATAGCATGCTGCTTTGCTGAAAATACCATTGTGTTCCTAGGCTTTGTGAACCTCTGCAAGTAGTGTTGTTTGCAACAACAGCTTTTCCACAGTCTGTGTTACATTTCAGTAGGATACAGGGCTTCTGCATGTTTTTAAGCACAAAAGGTATGTGCTTTCTCTGTAAGAGGTAGTATTAATTCAGATGATGACGACACCCAGGGGCATTTAAACTGTGTATGCCTCTACTGCAGGATGTTTTCAATGATACACCAAATTGACTGATGCCTTAACTGAAAAGAATTAAGTAAGGCTGCCATAGGCAGCAATGTGCGGTTCCCCCTTAACTGCAGACCTTTAAAGCCTTGTTTCATCTCAGTCTCAAAGCCCAGAACTTCTTTGCTATGTGCTGCTAGATCCATTTTGTACATGAGGAAACTGGAACATCACAATTTGACAATATGTATGTGATCATCCAGGAAGTCTCTGACATACCTGGAAATAGAACCTGGGTGGGTTCCTGATCTCTATTCTTGCACTTGAACTGCCAGTTTAGTTTTCCATTTGCTGTACATCTTTATAGGGTAGTAGTGTTGCTGTTTTCCACAAGATAGCCTGAGCTAGTGTCCAGATGAGAACAATGGCTACGACAACTGTTTTCTCTTTGGTAGAGTACCATAAAAATGCAGAATGCTTTGAAGTAAGCACACGCGTCGACAAAGAATTCAAAGTACTGCTGCCGATGCCTGTTTCCTTGACTTAAAAGTGTCTTCTTTTGTGTGCATGACATTTACACTCCACAGGATGCTATTCCATGGATTTCCACTGTTTTTTAGGCTGGAGCTATATAAGTGAAGTCTGTATTTTGCATTCTAGTTTCAAAGTGAGCATTTAATAATCTAGACATCAGAGTGTATTTCATGCTGGCTTTTAGCTCAATGTAAAACATAATAGTTGAGTAGAATTTCATTGCAGCTGCATCTCAGTTTGACTTAGTAAGGTTGCTAAAGGAATGCCTTGTTCTCATGCCGTATTTGTCTTGCTCTTTTTTGTAATTTATTTGCTTTGGAGAACCGAACTCGATTTAAGCATCTGTTTCTCAATGAGGTTTTTTGGGGGGAGAGGTGTTTTGACCCAGTATTACAGAGGGTTTCACTGAAGAACATAACAGTTAAGTGATTAGCCCAAGGTAATTCAGGGAATGTCTCAGCCTTCCAGAAAATGTTAAACTCTTCTGGCTCCTTGTCTTTTAAACTAGTCTAGCCACTAAATCATATTGGCTCCCAAATGAAATGAAACTTTGAGAACTGGAAGTCACTTTTCATACTGTCTAATTGCCCATCTTATGTGGGAAAATGTCTGTAAAATTCTTGCCTGGGAATTCTACCAACATTTTCTTTTAATAATGCTAAACAAAGCTTTATGCATCAAATAGTTTATTATCTGTTGACTTAATTCACAGGTAGTTATACATACGTAAAGTTGAGCACATATTTTACTGGAACAAAGCAAGAGTGTGCAGCATCTGTGAGGTGAGGTTGCACGTTGTCTGCCCAGCAGAAAATAGATGCTGTTTAAGAGAAAGGAGACAGTTTCTGCTATAGCCAGTATAAAAAGGAAAAAAAAATGATTTCTGAAAAATATGCTTTCTTGTGTAGTGATTTTTAAAAGACAAGCATTTCCAACTACTCAAGATTTTTCTTTCCAAACGTTCCAAGGGCTTCTTCTCTGTACCCTTTTCCCTTTCCCATTCTTTTTGTTCCAACCTGGATTGTATTATGATGCCTATGACAATTTGAGGCAGTAGGTGAGGAATTATTTGGGAGGAGAATATGTTATTAGACTGATAAAGTGGTGAAGTGGCCATACTTTAAGGCACAGGTGTGTCCTGAGGAAAGGTTTGTTTGTCCAGAACCATAACTCTATTTGTTATTGTGTCACCTGGCTTAGTAATAAAAAAACCCCAACCCTCTTGGCTTTTATTTTCCATTTGCCTGTCCAGTTTCCCTGACCATCCCTGTTTCAGTTGCAAAAACAATTTGTGAAAACAAAGGGAGCCAAAACACAGAGAAAGTTGAATAGAAAAAGAATGCTAAAAGGGATTTTTAACTTATTCATAGGGGGTGTGTTTGCTTTGGGGAAAGGGAGATGGCTTCTAATAGCAAAACATTACTTAAAAACAAATCAGTAAATCCTACTGTGTAAATAAATTGTGCATATAAATTAGTGTAAGACAGATTTTCAACTGAAGAGCAGATTTTTCAACTTGCATTCTTTGTGACTTTTTAAAAATACAATTTTATTTTGCATATCAACTTTATAAACAGCATATGAAAGTCTTTCAGTTCTCTGGCTTACAATGTAGTATTGCCTACTGACGTAAAAATATTTTACCCACATTAAATCCCAGTTTCACGTTTCACTTAACATTCTCAAAACACAAATTATTTTATGTAAATACCTCTCCAAATAAAAATCCTTCCTGATTTGCTAATAAGGTGAAGCTAAAGTTATATATGCCTACGTAAAGAATAACCCGAACCAAATTCTAAAAGATAAAAATACTTCCAATCTGGGAGAAATCAGTGTGTGAATCCTCCGAAGTGGATTGACATAGCTGTTGCATAATCAGCTCTTCCAGGATAGCAGCTCTTGCTTGGACAGGGTCTTCCAGAACAAAAAATGCATTCATTCCAAAATAATAAATCTCTTCACAAAGTAGAATTAGCCTTCAGTGGCTGAATTCTTACATGCTGAAATAAAATACTCACCTGAGAAGAGCTGGTTCAACCAAATAACCACTTTGTAATAAATATTTTGGTTAGTTCCTCTGGGATACCTAGGGTAAGATGTTGGCATCCTGAAGGTTTTCAAACAAAAGGAAATCAAGTAAGCTTTGACTGAAAAAAGTATCGAGCTCATTGTATCACTCCTAACTCATCAAGACATATATAGTATGAAATTTTGGAAGAACAGTATTTGAGAGATCTTTCTCTGAAACAAAATGTTCTGTTTCAGGTGGAGATGCATTAATTTCTTGTTAAATAACAGTAACATTCAGTTCTCCTCAACAGTGTCGCACTTACTCTGGCGACAAACTCAGCTGATGTGTTTGGCTGACAGCATTTGCCTCCGCAAAACTCTTGAGTTTAGGCCACTGGAATTCTTAACATTTCCAAAGGGGTTTCCATTGGTTGTTATGGGTTCAGAGGTCTTCCTGCTGTGATAGCAGGTCATCTTCATCCAGTTATTAGTCCAATGATCAGGAAGCAGAGTGGTGACTGGGTAAGACAGATAGCGTCTTCTCTTGCTAGATTAATCACATAATTGTCTGTCAAATTACTCAACTTTCCTCCATTGGCACTGGAACTGAGACTGTCTCTATTCTTACTGGAGTATTCCCCTATCTTTAGCTATATTTTAAGCTTTTCCAGCTTGTGCAGGCTATCTCTGCCTATTATTTTTCTGACATCATACATTTTGCTGTCAGTAATCCAGCAACACACAAATAATTTGGTTTTTATGTCTGTAATTTATGCTCCAGAGTTGAGTAAATTGCTGCACTTCAGACCCAATCCAAATTCTAATTAAGTCACTGGAAACATTCCAGTTGACTTCACTAGGCTTTACATCAGGCCCATAAGCAGTACTTGCCTGCCACTGAGTCAGAACTTAAAGACAAAGCAAGCAGAACATTTTTTACCATTCTTAGCCAGACATGGTAAGGAGATATAGCAAACAAAAGTCAGAATACATCTTAAAAGATAACTGTATCAGCTGGTAGTCCCTCAATAGCACTTCATTCAAAGACATAGTTCGACAATGAAAAAACTACTTTAAGCATCACTGCATTAAAGGATTTGAGAAGGTTTCATTTATTTATTTCTAATTTTTTCTTGTATTTTAATTGGCTATTTAGTGGATTCATGGTAACATGGGTAAAGCTCTTGCATTTGCTAAATGTCACTTTTATTTTCAAGGTCTCCTTTTTACATGTTATAGGGAGCAGTGTTGCAGCAAACACCGAATGTGTGAACTGCTTGATGAAAAAGAAAACTTGAAGGAAAATCAACAGTATTTATTTTCTTTTCTACAAAGTCCAGGTAGCACTGTGAGAAAAGGAGGCTCTTTCTCCTCCTAGTAATGCTAAGAATTGCATAAACTGTTAAACTGTTCTTGAAGGAACTGAACTTGAAATGCTTAAAACAGAAATCCCACCATACTATGACTTTTCCTCAGAGGTGCAGCAGGCTTTGTAAACAAGCTGTAGCACTTGTACTGTGGGTGCAGATGGCTAATTAGTGTTCATCACTATCTTTAATCCCAAGGGAAGGGAGAAAACCTTTTAAATCTCTCTATCAAAAGTGGAGGTAGTCAAGCTGCAAAGGAAGCCATGAGAAACTGACTGTGTAGAAGCTGTGTGAACAGTTAATTCAATGACAGCTTTAATGCAAATATATTTTGTACACAGGTACATTTGCATATCCCCCAGCTAAGGCTTAAGGCAACATTTTTAGTATCTCTATTGAAATTAATTTTTGAAATATATGTACCTCCATCATCTAGAAGACAACCGTTTAAAGTACCATTTATTTACTAAGTGAAAAAGATTGACTGAGTTTTAAGGTGACAGAGAAGAATCTGGTGGAATCTTCCACAATCAGAAGATGTGCATTCTCACAATTCTAAACAGGTCATATAAGATCAGATTCACAGATTTAATTAGGTATCTCATTTCAGTTTTGTCTGTGATGTTATTAAGGATGTAGTCCCTAGATTTGCAGGTCTTGGTTGTATGGATGTTTCCTCTCTACAGTATGTCCTCAAAAATAGGAAAAAAAGGGGAGGGGAGGAGGAGTGCTTTTAAAGTTGGATCAGCTCTCAGATCTGGTTTATTATTCAGCTCCACAGACAATCCCATTAGAACAAACAGGGCGTCAGCACAGGCGTGGAAATGATCAGTGAGGAGGAAAGGGGGCTGGAAGCACTTAGCTGGCTTTGTCAGTGTGAGAAGTGTCCTTGGAACCAGGGAGCCTCATTTCCTCGGGCCTCATCTACACTACAAAGTTTTCTAAGAAAAGATGTGTTGCGTTCCCACACAAGTTTGTAAGCTGGCAAAATAGAACTCTGCCTTTGAAAGGAGCTGTCTTCCCATGCCACGCCAGCCCTCAGCCACCAACCACACTGCTAATGACATAACAGCACTGGCACCTAGAAGCTTCTGCCCCCACTCACAACAAACTTTTTTTAACCAGTAAAATTTCATATAGGGATAGATCTGTGCCCCGGCAAAGGCACCCGGGTGGGCAGCTCTGGTGACGCTGCCAAGTCGGTCGATGCCAGCCAGTACAAGTGCAACAAGGTCTTCTGCTGCAGAAGAATAATACTTTTGCTTCCCACACTTGGGAAGTGATGAGGCTTGTACTTGCATACCTCATGGAAGTCTTTTGAGAGGTGATAGTGAAGCATTCCGATACTGGGCTCTGTATGAAAACTTCGGTGCTATGGATAATATCTGCTATGAAAAAAATTTGCAGGTATGAACCCAAAAAAATTTGAACAACAGAAAAGAAATATGCAAGTTGACCAAAAAAATCATGGAAGCACTGATGAAAGGGGGAAAGCAATAGTGTGTTAGTGAATTGGATCTCAGTTGTTGAATTAGAGCAGGAGGGAAAGAGGGGAAAAAGAATTTTATCAGGCTCAATAACAGTAACATCCTTTTGTATTCCCTGTTGTAAGGAAATGAGGATTTTGATATTTCCAGACTTCCAGCTTCTCCACTATATTTTTGTTCTATTTCTCCATGGAAGTGAGCATTCAGACTACTGCTGCCAGTCCACTTAATAATCTTTAAACCTATTGGTCAGCCAAAGTTGATGAAGAAGTAGCAGTGTCAAAGGCATTGGGATACCCAAATGCACTGCCTCCAGGGGGGGAGAAAGCTGTTCCAAGCCATCATCATTTGTCTACAAGAAGCTGTAGTCAGTTGCCTGATTGGTGTGGGTACCAGTGAGGCAAACTGCTCACAATAACTCTCCACGAGCCATAGCACATGTTGCCACTTGCTAATGCAGAATAGACAGAACACCCAGAAGAGGTCTGGGAAATAAGGAGCTCCCCAAAAAAAAAGGAGGGGAGGGACAAGTAATGCTAATTAAGGTAGGATGTCAGCTTGTAAACTAGACTGCACTGCTTACTGAATTGGCTTGGTCCCTGCAAACCATTTTCTGAGCCCACTGGTCTGCAGGTGTACCCATATTCATATGAAATGTAGACTCTCAGAGCATCACCGTGCTTCAGATCAGAAAAATCTTACTTTTAAAGACAACTCATTAGTCATGGTGTTCACACAAGGTTCTACAGAAATACCCAAATTTAAAAAAAAAAAAACAAAAAACAAGAGGAAACATTTTCTGTTCTATTCACATCTGGGAATTATAGGAATGAGAAGAAAAGGAAACTTTTTATCTATAAGCAGGTTTCTATGTAATTGTATTCAAGAGACTAGTCTATTAATGCTGTAGCAATTACACTGCATGGAGACTGATGCTGCCCTGCTTGGTAACCACCGAGGCAGGAAAAACATACTGTACAAAAGTAGAAACACAAGTAGTAAAGCAGCTTGGTGCACACAACAGCAGGAAATCCCTGTGAACGCAACAAGTGCATGAGGTACATACCATAGCAATGAAGCCAAAACCAGGATAAATATTTTTTGATTATTTCCTTACACAAAATACTTGGATCAGTTGCACTCTCCTGTGATTAAGCCAACATGTTTCTTTTCTATGAATACCAAGAGTGGCAAGTTGTTATGCAAAGAGGTATAGGTCAGTGAAAGCAGCAGGGCTGAATGAAAGGTCTGTTCCTTTTCCCCACCTCAATATTCAATCGAAAACACTAAATGGAGTGAATGTGTTTATTTCATAAAACTTTATTAATTGTCTAAAGAAAGTCTGCAACACAAATAGGACTACTGTTTACATTTTGAAACAGGCATATTTTCCTAAATCAATTCAGTTCTAAAAATTCTATGTAAGATTTGCACATAAACATTCCAAATACTCATAGCATCCTTATTTAGTGGAAACTTGAAAAACTAGGCCATGATATACAAATGTGCATGTCTGTACTAATATAGTCTAGGCTCAGGCTTTTTTAAACTGTTGGTAATAATTCTCTTTCTGATGACAAAGACTGAGAAGACTGCAGAACAGCAGTCTGATTTGGAAAAATATGTATAAATTCAATATTGTGAATGCTATCGTCTCAAAATCAGGAAGACTTCTGCTGTTGGTTTATATTATTCCTTCCTTTATGCAATACTATCAGTAAACACACTGTTTATCATGATAAATTCCATCCTAATCATAATGAAGTGGTTTTCTCCTCATTCTTTAATATAAGAATATAAACCATTATTACCAAAAACCCAGAAAAAGCCAAGAAATCTTTTTAGATTTCTTCATTGACTGTGTCCTCATCAAAACATGTTATTGCTGTAATCTGAACATAAAATTCCCCATGTTTGTAACTCCTGACAATTCTCTTTCGAGTTTAATATCAAGCCCTCTGTTACGCTAATCAGATGGATTGTTTGGTGTTTCAACCAAAAGCCTTCGTTCTATGATTCTGTGATTATTTAGACTCAAGACACCTTTTCTTCAAAACCTTACCTAAAAATTGAAACAGCTACTGTTAATAGATTTGGGATGTAATAGCATGGAATACCTGTTTTATACGAGGAAAACAGACAGAGGAATGGAACAAATAACACTGCAGTGTTACCCCTTCTTTGTTATCAAATGAAACCTTAAAAGTACATATCCTTTCAAATACCACTTTTATCTAGACTCTGCATAATTTGAAAATAATGTAACTTAAAACTGAGAAATGTTTTCCCTGTCAGCTGTAGTGAGAATAATGTACAGGAAAAGGTGATGTAATGATCATATCACTTACATTATTCTCTCCCTAATGAATAATCTTCCACACTAAGGATGAGCTCACTTACTATTATTGGAGTCACATCTGTAGGCCACAGTACAGTGCTGAATGTACTCGAGTTTTGATGCTGTACAATCTGCCTGTAGCTAACACTTTTCATTAGAATTGCAAAACCATTCGATGTACTGCATATGGAGTACATTTTCCTCATGAAGAATCCAACAGGAAAAAAAAAAAAGAAACAAAGCTTTTATTTGCAGCAGTTGTACTTGGGATTCACAACCTTCCTAAGCACAGCTATATCTTTCTTTGAAAACCAGCCCCAGACTATTATTAGTTTGGAACATCTAAAACATGTGATGAATGTTTTCTGTTCTCATTTCAGCCAGAGCTCACATGATTTATACAGTAGTCTAAGTTTAATTTCAAACTAAGGATAGAAAATCCTCTCGATTTCTATTCCTATTTGTAGATTCAATGCAGACAGTGTGCTCAATTGTGAGACTGTGTAACTTATGTAATGTGCTTTCTGTAAATGATGAATCATATTCTTATTTAAACCTGGTAAAATGAGTAAGGCTGGGAGACAATTTGGAATTCAAGAAATAACATAATTAGAGCCACTGACTAATGTAATTCGGTATTATAAATGTCTTGAATACACAAGCTTTTATTAATATTAATGAAGCAAGAATGGACAGAGAAGAATATAGTGTGTGTAGAAAGTCTAAAAGAGAGAATCTCTCCCTTACAGTAGGCACATTCCCTAATGCCATTCCCTTTCCATGAATCTAATCCAATAACTGTATTGGGCTGTTGAGAATACTGGAAACATTTTAGGCTCTGATTCAGGAAGAGTTAAGCATATGCTTAAGATGTGTTACTATGTGTTTTGCTGAGTGCAATACTAGGAGCTGAACACAACAGACCAGATTCCCTTCTTGTGGTGGTCATGGGGATTTGTGGCTACTGTGATTCTATAGCTGACTGTTTAAGCAGGAATTAAGTTTTCTCACTTCAGTGATTTCTTTCCATATATATAAAACTGCTTTAAGAAAACAAGGTTCATAAACATTTTTCAACTAAAAAGATACCAAGAATTGCAAAGGAAACTAAACATTCCTCTGCCAAATATGGTCCTAACGCTGTCATCTTCCCCCTTATAGCTAAACAGCCTGTCATCACAAATCCCAAACTAGTTGCATATATATACGCCCGTGTACACAGACATACCCTTGTACATGCAGTAGTTACAGTTTCAGATGCAAGAACTTTTTATATTTTACAGATCATTAGGAAGAAAATTATTTCCCTCTCACTCATTAGTTTTCATCCATGTTAAGGGAAGTCCCATTGTTTCTATTCTCTTACACTTTTCCTACCTTTTTTACTTCTGTTTCTGTTTCTCATGGCCCCCACATACGTTAAACTTGGGTGGGACAGTTGGGAACTCTGCTGCCCAGGCCTTACACATCTCAGCCATCCACTCCATCTCTGCTTCATCTCAGCTGTGCTTTACATTTCTTAAGCTAGGCAGTGAGTTAACTTGCGGGCATTTCCTGGATTCCTGCAGTACTTTTACTCTTGAATGTATTTATTTTCTGATTAGTAGATGGTTCTTTGTCACTTTCTCCTATGAAGCTACATTTTTTCTGTGTTCAGAAGTCTGTGATTATTTGATGAATGAATACAAACAAGCAAAAGCAAACAGGTTAGCATGTGAATGATGCACATTATACTTGAATGCATTAGGTAAAATCCTGCCTTCCACAGTAAGGATGCTTAGTTGTGGGATAATTGATCAGTTTGCCTCCCTGGGTAGTATGAACCCACTCAGGCTCCCCTACATGGACGCTCGGATGGCCCCTTTCTTACAATAACAGAGCCAGCTCCTATTCCCTTTGACTACTTCAGAGCATTCTGGCTCTCAGTGTCCCCTAGCAGAATTAGTCAGTGCTGTCTGCATGTGTGAAGATGAAGTGGCTGAGTTGCAGGGATGATCTGTGGCTCAGATATGCTGCTCTGTAGAAAGTTCTTTTCAGGTGACTGTAGCTGTAAGCTGGAGCAACTTGTCAAATTTGTGCTGAGCTCTGCACCCTCAGGCCTTGCCCAGCTGGGCTGCACTAACAAAAAAGTCCCCAGTTTAGATGTAGCCTAAGCGGCTATATCCAAGGAGGTGCCATACTTCCTTCAAGACTGCATGTCATCTATCTCTATGGTGATCTGTAGAAATTAATATTACCAACTACTGGGATTACTGGAAGCTTGTCATGTGTAGAGATTTTCACTTGGTTATTGAAATTTGAACTGGACTCATTGCAGGGCAGTGATATTTTGTCCTCCTCTCTTACAGTAACTGCACATCTTTCTTCTATCACTGTAAGAAAACATTTTAAACTGTAATTTTTGGGATATAGATTTTTTTCTAGATTTACCAAATGGGGCCTACACTGCTTGCCTTGACACATTTCATCAACATTTTTCATGTTCTATCAGCTTGCTTTCTACTAGCTGTGTACCACACCCTTTCCTTTGAGAGACATCAAGATTGTTCCCCTGCCTCACTTCAAGACCCAAATGACTCTACAAAATTAATGCATGATGTCACCTATGAGTAGAAAGAAGCCATTATGTCCCTCATCACTATATTAATAATTGAATTATTCAGCTCACTCTCAACCTTCATACAAATATATCACATTTTATAAAATTCCTGTCAGTTGATATTTTTAGTGGATGAGAGTCAGCCAGCAAAATAAACCTTTCCATTCCATAGTATGAGATAGAAAGTAGGAAAATATGTTTGATTCCTCATATTCATTTCGGTTGTCCAAGTATTTTTTTTCTCAGAGTTTGTGTCTAGTCTTTGCCTGTGTATCCCTATTTCTGGAAATCCTAGAACAGATCACTTTTGTTCCATGCTGTGCAACTCCAAGTGAAAGCATCAGCCCCTAAACTGACAAACCAGTAACTTTCCTCTCTTTCAGACTGCACAATATTCATAAGTATATATTTATATATGCGTATTTTTTAACTACAAAATATTTCTTCAGGGAACCTGAAATTTCTATAATCACAGCAGTGGGCACAGGGTACAGTAAAACAAGAGTACAGATTATTACAGTTTGCACAAAGTGAATGGAAGTTTGTTTCCCCATCGTGCAGTAGGTAAAGAAAACACATAAAATCTCTTTGTTGAAAAGAGGAAACATTTCTGCGTAATTGCACAGCTTTTACTTTTACAAAAAGCACTTGTTTAGTCCATTTTCTTATTTCACTTAGCTTAAAAAAATCAGGCACAAGAATAGTGAATTGAATGGAAAATAGAATTAAAACTCTTTTCTGTGAAGAAAACAGTGAAGGAGTAGGAGTTTTTCCGAGACACTGATCAGGCTGCCACGTTAGTCTTCACTCCTGCTTCAGCATTTACTACTATGCTTCATTTCATATCTCAAAGTATGGAAAGGTTGGGAAAGACCTTTAGGATCATCGAGTCCAACCACTAATGCAGCGCTGCCAAGTCCACTACTAAACCATGTCCCTAAGTGCCACATTTACATGTCTTTGAAATATCTCCAGGGATGATGACTCTACCATTTTCTGGAGCAGCCTGTTCCAGGGCTTTACAACCCTTTCTGTGAAGGAATTTTTCCTAATATCCAACCTAATATACCTTCCGTGGTGCAACTTGAGGCCATTTCCTCTTGTCCTATCACTTGTTACTTGGGAAAAGAGACTGACCTCCACATCACTACAATCCCCTGTCAGGGAGTTTCAGAGAGCAACAAGGTCTTCCTTGACCGTCCTTTTTTATAGGCTAAACAATTGCAGTTCCCTCAGCTGCTCGCTGAAAGACTTGTACTGTAGCCCCCTCACTACCTTTGTTGCCCTTCTTTGGACAAGCTCCAGCAACTCAATGTCTTTCTTGTAGTGAGGGACCCAAAACTGAACCCAGTATTCGAGGTGCAGCCTCACCAGTGCTGAATACAGGGGGACAATCGCGTCCCTAGTCCTGCTGGCCACGCTATTTCTGATCCACTGCTGGCTCATGTTCAGACCAGCACCCCAGGCCCTTCTCTGCTGGGCAGCTTGCCAGCCACTCTGCCCCAAAGGCTGTGACATTGCATGAGGTCATTGTGATCCAAGTGCAGGACCCAGCACTTTTTTTTCACAAAAAATCTCTGAATATTACCTTTAAGTTCTACTTTTTTCAAGTGCTTTGAGATAGTCTCTGACAGATGACTAATACATGAATTTCAGAGAGTAAGCTTTATAGATTTCATTTAGCCTAATGTATAAATTTATATCTGATTTTTAAGTTCACTGCAGGTAAACATCTCTTTGCTAACTCTAAGAACGTATGTTTCAAGTATCAGAAAATCAGCTGTAATTCTGTCTGTATGACACACAGCTCAACCCGATACACTAAAAATGAGAATATTATAACTACTGTTAAAATTCCCTGTATTACAAATAAGTAGGCTGGTGGGGTTTGTATTTATATATATTCTGATTAACGGAAACTTAAATGTTTAGATTTCAGTCATCTTTTTCATTTCATGTTCCCTCTGTTGTAATTCCTGACCTCTGACTGAGAGACAATTTTTGATGCCTTCCTCAGCCTGGGCTGGGAGACAGCACTAAAATTCATGTAGCTACCAAAAATGTCCTTCTCTCTTCAGCTGCAGAAGCTTACTGCCTAATCCCAGAGAATTAATAAATCACATAAAATGGACAATTAAGGAACTCCTGGACAATTCAGGAAGCACTGTCAGCCTTTCCCTTTGCCCGTGGGCTCCCTACTGATGTCTGCTCCAGTGGCCTACCTCAGGACTCTCACCAGATGTGATCAGCTGGGTTTTACACTCAGGGCAGTGGTGACACAGAGAGCCCATTCATCCCGCTGCAGAGTGCATGGGCAACTCTAACCTCCCAGGTGGGATCTCCAGGCAGCTCAGAGCCCCATCTGGTAGCCATTCACATGATGTGAATCCAACTAGTCTTTGAAATGACTTCCTCCTCCTTTCAGTGCCCCATTGTTGTGATGAGACATCATGACTGATGTGAACCCCAAAGCTTATTTCATGTTGTAGCATGAGCAGCAAACAGTTTTATGAACTTCTTCCAGCTTTCTTACTTGAAGGATGCTTGAATGTGGAAGCTTTCATCAAAAGTTCAGATAAATGCAGAGATGGATAGGTTTAAGCATCTGTAACATAATTTATTTCAAAAATATCGGGGAAAGCACCATGCAAATTATTTACCACTTCGGTTAACATCACTGCATGTAGCTAGCAGTGAAAGGCATCTAAATTATAGTTCTATCCTGGTGTTTGATGGATTATACCAGAAGAAATATTTCCATCATTGGGCAGTAGTATTCTTCATCTTGCATTTTACGATTCGATCCTGTATTATAGAATACAATAAATCGGAGGAACTCAGAAGATTTTCTGGATACTTCTCTTACTGTTGCTTCCTGTGAAGTATGTTACATTACATAGTTTTTAAGCTTACTCCTGTAATGCCAAGTTCTTCCAAATTCTAATCAATTTGTCAATCAGATTACTTTAGAAGTAGGTTTGAAAACAGGAAAAAAGTATGATAATCTCAGAAGAGAAATGAGTCATATTTGCTGCCCTAAGGTCTAGACTGACCGAGTGCATGCCATTGTACACTCCAGGATCTTAATTTGCTGCCCAATTGTAAAATGCATCTCTTGGTACATCTGGAGTCTTCCAGCTGTGTGCACAAAAGTATTAGATCAGCCTAAGTTGGTTGTGAAACCAAAGGGTAAGATTTTTAACTAAAAATGTTAACTAAAGATTCACTACAGTGACTTGGTTAAAAAATTAGATTTTGTAAATACAGAGAAAATTACAGTTGTCCTATATGAAGCTTAAGGAAAAAAATGCCTTCTTTAAAAAGATGAAGTGAGGAACAGAAATTAAGTTTTCCCAATTCAGGAATTATCTGCCTGAGACCTTGCATCTCAGCACAGGAAAATCTTCAGAGCTATAGGTCCATTATGGAACATATAGGTAACAGTAGTCTCCTTGCAGACAAAGACAGCCTTCGTCTACCTGCTTACATGCCAAGAAAAATTCCTGAAATGTGTAACTTGAAGTCAGAGCTGTCACCACTGAGTTTCTTCAGGAAAATACCTGGCTTGAATTCATTCCCTGAACACAAGCTTCACAAGTATGCTTTTCACCACGAGCCACAGCTGTTATCAGACACAGTTCAGGTACATTTCAGTGCAGTAGAAATCCACTAAAGGGTGTTCAAGCTTTACATCAAAATTTATGTAAAAGGTCTTAGGATGATACTGCAATATAACCAACTCCTACCTCAATTTTGATGTCATATTTCATTACTTCAACCCCATCCTAAATCCTAAACTGTACACACCTTCCCATGGTGCCTCAGTAGAATATATATCGTATATGAAACTCTTGCATATTAAAGACCTAAGAGCCAGGAATTAGTACCAGTTGGCTCTTAGAGCATTTCAGCCCACTCTGCTGAACTGCTGTAAAACTTCAAGTACACCTAAACCCTGCTACACTTCATCACTGCTGGTGCACTTGATAATAGGGCACCAGAATCTTCAGATGCAGTGCCAGCATCACTTACACTAACCTAAGCTCAGGGGGGCTGCCAAAAGGGGGGATCTTTCTCTGCCCCAAGGTGTGCATTTCCACAGCCTCCCTCGGGCTTGACACTGGCATTTGAACAGCCAGGAAATAGGCCAGATGACAAAATTGATCTGGCAAAAAATGACATCACCAGAAGAAAATAATCCATCTCAAAAGTGCGGTGGGGTAGAACCCTTTATTTAAAAATGGAGATCATTTCAGCACGGGCTGGACCTTAGTGGATAATCACTCAAAAAGCTGCCTGCTTTTAAGGAGAAGATCTGCATATTGAACATGTGTGCTGTCTAATTACTTCAGGAATGGGTGGACAGCTACAGTGCAGAACATGCTATACAATAACTATTTTTAAGCTAGTCAGGTGCCAGAAATTTACATGAGGAAGAGTTTTCTCATTTGAAAGAGGATTTAAGATTTTAATTCAGATGGTCAAAGCTAATTATTTCTTTTGTTCTGGCCACTGAAGCCTCCTAACAATGAGCAATGGCATTTGAGTAGATTCTTATGTTGAGAATGTTGTTGCAACATAGGTTTGTTTTATATAAAAGGTACTGCCTGGAGAGCTTTTTAACTGTAAATAAAAAAGCATTATGCTATAAAAGCATAATTCATAGGACAAATATTTCATTTGGACTAATGCAAAAAATAATCTGCTGCATTAGGTCATAAACGAAAATGAATATATAGCCTCTTGTCTCCAACTATTCCCATCACTAGAATATGAGATACTTTGGCAGAGACCTATGCAAAGAATAATCTCTCCTCAAAAAAGGTCAAGATAGTGATAGTGGGAATCTTACAAGCCAACAGTGGGAATAGACTCATCAGTATTTGTGTGGGCATGCACAATGTCTGTCTGTGCTAAGCTTGGCTGAAGCCACTGCTATGAGTCACTCACAAATTTAAACAAAAAGCGTTGTGGAAGATTAAACAGAGACTGAATAAGGAGTTCGCAGCCTTCACCACATGTAGTTAAGGTCCTGTTCATTTTACTACAGATTCACAAAGCGAACAAAACAAGGGAGAGCTTAACAAGTGTTGAAGACAAGTGTCTTCAGTGTTCCAGGTTTTTCCTCATTCGCTCTTCTACTCCCTGTGGCAGTTTGAAGGCATTTAAAATAATTTGTTTAAAATGTACTTTAAATATGTGTTTTCTCATCAAAAACCCTCTTCACATTTCAGTGCAGCTAGCTGAGCTCTGTTGGCATAGTAGAGATCAAAATTTCAGATGAGTTGTTTTGAACACTTATTGACAAGTATTTTGAAAATGTCTCTTGTCATATTTCTTTCTGACTGAGGAAAGCAAAGAATTTTGAGAAGGGACGTCTTCAGATTTGTAGGTGGAAAGACAGTAAGATGGGGTATTTCTGACAGCTTCACATAAAACAAACAGGTAGAAAGCAATAACAAGGGATACAATAGCTGTCTTACTCTGTTATTCTACCAGTAAGTAGTGGTAGTTTCTGAAGGGTGTATAAACAAAGGGACTGATTCTTCACCACACCTGCTCAGGTTTTATAGATTTCTGATGTTCAAGGCCTGAATATTCATTTTTCAGAAACACAGGCTTTCTAGGTGTCTTTTAAAAATAAACACGGGTTTAGATGCTACGAAAAGAAGCCCATCTTCTTTGCCTTTTAGGTGACTATGTAGTTAAGTTTGTACTTAGACTGTGGATATGTTTGCCAGCTGCCCCTCTGGAAGTAACAAATGCAGGAGATTGTTCCATTACCTTTCAAATGAAATTACGTACTAGTTAGCTAAGATGTGACACCGCCAGTGTACTGCAGCACATAATTCAATCCCATTCCATTTTTCTCATCTTTGTGTGCCACTCGTAAAATCCAGATGTATTGCCAAGCTCTTCAAACACATTTCCAGCAGCAACATGAGCTGAACAAGAGCCTCTCATTCCTTGACAGACTCCTCAGGCAGCTGCGTGGGTGGCTTTGGAGTTTCTTTGTGGTCTTTCATGTGGTTGAGTTGCTGATGGGCTGTTTTGTCTGCTTTGCCCTCCTGGGTATCAGCTCCCTTTGATTTTGAGGAATTTACACATCTTTATCCATCTGAGAATACAGTTCTGTGTAATACTCTTCTGAATTATGCAAAATGTACTTCATAGAAAACTGTATCTTCTGTATCCATGATCTGGATTACAGATGGATTGCAGGAAACCTCAAAAAGTGACATTGAAGATTGGAGTTCAATTATTATTTATCTGTTTATTACGAAGGCCATGCTTAAAAGGCACAACCTGGTTATAGTTTATGGAATATCAACAGAGAAGCAAAAAATAAAAGTTAAGTGTTTCCTTGCAAAATTTCTCAAGCTAAATTTTGTGACTGCTGCATCCCAGGAAATCACAGGTATAAAATACAGTTGCATAGAAGCAGTGACACCACATTGTGTTTTTAAGGATACTCCCGAATATTTAAAGATCTGACAAAATTTTCACATTCCTCTTGCTTTTCCTTCTCTTGGATCAGCTGCGACTCCTGTCTCTTCTCCCCGGAGGTTAAAGGTGATGTTCGTTTCTACCTGGTTGCAAAGTGGTACCATAGGTAATCACATTAGCTCTTGTATTTGCTTGAAGGAAAAAAAAAAGGGTACACTATTTCCCTACCCATAATAGGTAACACAGGGTTAAACTGTGTAGTTAATATGCTAATGAAGATTTTAAACATAGTTAAGATTAGTCTTAAACTTCTGCAAATCTTTACTTTGAACTGCTAAGGTATGACAAACTGTTAGATGTTAATCTTTTGAGTGTTGTTACCCCGATAGCCTGTTACCACTTGTTACTGAGCTGCGGACACTGTCTTTCCCTTAGGGTGCCTGTTTGTTAAAGAGAACCTTTATCGCAGTAGGGCTCCTGATATAACAATGTTTACTGCATAGCAAGAACAAATAAGTGCTCATGGCATCTGCAGATAAATACAGAGAATGTGAACAGTGATGACAGAAGGAGAACATGATATTTATGATAGTTCAGCTAATTATTGTGATTATATTAGAGACAGATGGGATAAACTGCAGCTAGTCCTTTCTTTGACTCTGAGTTATTTTAGTTCAAATGATCCTCTAAGGGAAATGGAAGAAGCCTGTAGACTGAAAAAAGCACACTGCTGTGGTAAGTAGGATGATTTCATAAATCTTCTTACCACTGTCTAACTCCTAGGCTACATTAGTCTAAATCTTTATGATCTAGGGATACAGGGAGCTCCCTGGCAATACAAATGGTAGCATTAAGCTAGAGAATATGTTTATTTCTCCCTGATAGACTTGCTCTTGTCTACCAGCAAAACTTTATTTTGGAGATCTGTTGAAATTATGATCCCATAAAGTGGTTTATATTCCAAGTATAAATTTTTGACTTGCTGCTTAAAAAAAAAAGACAAACTCACAGTGAATTTAGAGGTCCTAAAGAACTGAATATGTAAAAATGCACTTAACACAGCTCTGTCATAATAATGACCCTCTCAGAGGTAGTTTTGCCCATCCATTACATATATAAACTGTGATTTCTTGATAGGGTTGCAGCAAAAAGGCGGGTTGCAGGGTTGCTTTGATACAGCAGTGAAACCAAGGCTTAGCCCTCCCCATGCTAGTTCTGCCTTCTGACCACATCTATCTACCCAATCTATCAGTAAGAACTGTTGAGCTGAGCATGGCTATTATACCCGGCTGCTTGGTACGCATGGTCTCTTTTCCTTTAATGGAACAATGAAGAAGCCAGGGAGGAAAACTGGGGTCTAGAACTCATGTCTCTGAGTGAAAGTGCCTCGCAGTGTTTCCTCTGATAAAGAATTTTCTACTCTGCCCACCCATCTTGTTAAAGGGAGGTGCCTTGAGCCACTTCATGGGTCTAAAATAGGCAAGGTATGGATGAGAGTAACAGATGCATCAGCTGCTGTGTGTCGGAAAAAGAAAAGGAATGAGTAGAAATGTTATGCTATAGTAGTTCTGTCAGTATTGATGATAGTTTCCCCATCTAACAGAGGGACTGTAAGGAGAAGGCTTTTTCAGTAATGGTGCATCTGGATTTGGATCTCTCAAATTATGACTTTGTGATGTTCAGACACACCATCTGAGTCTGCATTTTCCAATATATTTTGGTGTTTTTTCAGGCAGATGTTATAAATTAGCTATAAAAATATTAAAGGCAGGCAAAAAATCCCTTCTGTTAGTTTTGAATGTGATGTGGAATCCACACAGACTTGCTCACATAGCCACTGAAACTGATATGACTCAGCGAAGATCCTGAAGTGACTTGAAATGATTTTCTGCTGCCATTTGCCCACTTCTCGGCATGCAGCATCAGCCACACATCTTATTAGCTTCCCAGAAATCTGTGAAGTGTTGAGCTCTGATGCTTTCCCTCAGCCACAGAGAGACATGAATACTTTAACCATTAGTCTCCTTTAGCACAGACAAATAAATACTGTCTAGTGAATGTAACAGGAAACTTGTCAATACAGAGTTGCAGCACCATGGTAGTTACCGTTTAGAAGTAAGATGATGCTTACAAAGTAATTTAAAGGTAGCCAAAATTTTGTTCCATCTTTTAAATAAACTTGATTCATTTGCCTGGTAATTCACCAACGAGTTATCAAGCGTTGCTTATTGAATGCATCAAAGATATTCTCCAATTATGGTAAAACATGCACACTATTTTAATCAATATTGAAAGTAGTTATTGAGAGGATTTTAACTGTATCTGCTGACTGATACATGTACATGAATAATGCACACAGATGCCTATGCTTTTATTGCTCTGTCACCTTTCTCTTCCGTAAGCATGGTCACAGGTAATACCAAGTAGCTACACAGTAAGCAGGTTCTTTGCTCCTATTATCCTGAATTGCCTTTATATAAAGGTCTAATAAGCGCTGTCCAAATCATGGTATTTTGTTCAGCAGCTACATCGTTGTGGCCACATTATTAAGCAATTGAGTTTGATATCAGTGGTCAAGTAGCACGAATTTGTTTCCAGCCTTCTACCTTACAGCACATGAAGTGTGTGATGGCTGATGGCAATCTGGTACCAACAATTGAATTCCCTCCCCCTCTGTCCTCACGGGAAATTGCTGACAGACTTTCCCGATGGTCTCTTGAAAATAGAAAAGATTCTCGTTTTTAAAAAATACCTATTCTTAAGGGAAAAATAGGGTTTGGAACACAGAGACTCCATGAGCATAAAGCTACTATTTGAAAGCACTTTGACCATCTGTGTCAGTCCCAGAAGTCTGACAAGAGGTGGACTGGGAGGTGTAAGCAGTTGACCTCATCAGAAACCAAATGCTAGTGGCTATTTATTTGCCGTACTTTCAGAGTTATGATCAGGACACAAGTCTCAGCACTTTTTATGGTTGTGGGGTGGAACAACAGAGCTGCTGCTGTGACTGAAGCCCAGTAAGTATCTCTAAAATGATCTCTTATCTCTAGAAAGTGTCTCTTAAAGCTTACGTTTTAAGAAAGTCAAGACTTCTACATGTGAAGACAAGGTAATTTGTTTTTTTCTAGCATCAAAGGACAGACTATGTTAGGATAGAGATGTAACCAGAGTCTAGGAGAGTGCTAAGTGCTTTTGCCTTCATAATTGAGGCCTTTTGGGTTGGGAGAAAGGTACCAGTGGTAGTGCGACTTACTAAATGTGGCACCCTCAAGGATATCAGTCAAATGTCATTATGACACTTCTTCTAGATCTGCTTAACAATATGGACAATTTCCTTGCTTTCCCATTCTTCAAGTGTGATAATTATTGAGATTGAAACATGGCTAGAGACGGAGTTTATTAATGTACTTGGAGCAGATTATCCTTTGAGAAAATGACAATATTTGAATTAACAGGCAAGCGTGTTACCGTTGCTTGTTACACACCTGGCTAATAGACAAACTGTAAACTCTACCAGTGTGGGCTACTACGTTCCTTATTGTATGCTGCTGGTCTTATAAGTGACTGGAAAAATACATCTTTAAGGAATTCTTTACCAAAAGTACCTATCCCGCAAGAAGTTGGTCTTGACTAACAGGAAGAAATCAACAACTTACTTGAGTGACTGAGACAGAGAACTGGAATGCGTATCACAAGGAGCACTTCTGTTAAGCCAGCATTTGCCATATACCCCTGTCGCTCAGAGAAGATGCATACATCAACTTCTGAACACCTAGAAAGCAAGGAGTTATCCCATGAGAATGGCCCAGAATACCTGTGTTAGGTAGTGTCAGTGGAGAATCTGAGCTATTTCTGGACCTAATCAAGCTGCTTTGGTGACAGTAGGAGCGTAACCCGTGCTTTGGTTATATGATGGGGAGCATCTGCCCAGCTCCCTGCTTAACACCTCTGCTGCTGTGTCAAGTCCTAAAAAGACCACAAACCCCACACATTTTGGTTAACAATACCATCTTTTCCATAAGGACTTTCACATTTAACTGTGTAAAGCAGCCTCCCTGAACATTACAGGCCATACACATCTCCTAGAAATTCTTGCTAAACACCCAATAAAAGCTGCGCTTTTTAAACATGTAATTTAACATTCTAAAGGCTGCTATTGTCATGTAGTCCCAGAATTGAAATGAGCTCTTTTTTAATATATTTTTTCCCTCTCTTTTTCTTTTTCTTTTTCTTTCTTTTTTTTTTCTTTCCTTTTTTTTTTTTCCTGGTACTTAGTTTGCATCTCTTAGATGCTGATTTTTCCACTTAGCATCTTTATCTTGCAAACATAATGTCAGCAGTTGCAACGACTTTTTCGGTGTATCATAGATAAAGGTTATACATGGTTGTAAAACTTACTTTGCCAGCCTAGGTACTGCAATATTTTGGGTGGGGTTTTTTGTTTTTTTCTTCTGAATAGAGTTGTGTATCTTTCTTCAGCTTATCTGCTCTATATATGCCATGTACATAAGTTCTCATCTTTCTTCAAAAGGGCTACCTTTTCCACTGCTCTGCATGTCTGGAGATATAGGGAGAAGTGGAAGTTGATGAGTTATACTAGGTGCAAAAACATTTCTTTCTGTCTCTTCCTTTAGTGGCTTCCAACCTATCCAGATAATTTATGGATAACAAAACTTGTGAAAATACTAATACTGGTAGTGTCATTTTTGATATTTAGAGCCAATACTCAGACTAGGATGACTTGAGACAGCAGCACACACAATTGCTTAGTTACTCTTCCTGTTATCAGTATCATTTATTAATGTTATTTTTTACATAATTGCTTAACAACAGTTATATTCTTGCCGTGAAATAAAGATCTGAACTGTTTATTATATAAAAAGAAATTCACTGAGGATATAGCTATAATAGCAAGTCTGGAAACAACTGAAAATAGAGGACTGTTTCATATTATGGTGATTTTCTTTATAACCAAAATAGCTAGAGATTTTGTTAAAACAGTGCCGAAGTTCTGTAGAGACTGAAATACCAGAAGGTAGCTGCAAGAGAGATTTTAGTATAATATATTATTAGCAATTGTTATTATATTTCTGTGGTTGCATGAAACTGGAAACACAGTCTAGTGGCTTTTTTAATTGGTTGGACGCAGAAGTGCCAAGGTATGAAGAGAACTGTCTCTTCTTAGCCTGCCAACAGGCAATTTCAGAGGCTGTTTATCAGTATGAAAATGGCTATCTATGTACATATATATGAGTTCTGCATGACAGAGCTAAATGACTTGACAGCTGTTTCTGTCTCTAGATGTGTGTTTCTGATACCAGAGCTCACTTTGAGTAAATACACAAATATGGTTTGGATTATTCTGCATTTTATTGAATTCACTGAGAAGTAAGCTGCAGGCAGGATTTGCATCCACAAAGATTGTATGAACTGTTTGTTTCTCTCTTTTTTTAAAATAACCTCCCTCGTTATCAAAGATGCTAGTTCAGAAAACAATAGGAATCCCAGTATAAAGTTAAGCATTTTAAATCTCATTAGCTCCAGTAAATCTCACTCAGGCTTTTAAACTGATTTGCTCAATAGGAGACTGAGTTCTCAGCTACATTAGGATTAATATGCTTTTCACTCTTAGCCTTTCTAAGCAGTTAATCCTGTGCAAAATCCATGATCAGTCTTCTGATAGCCTTTTTTTTTAAATTTTTTCTTTATTAGCTTGCTTATAAGATCTTGCTAAGATTTTATTGGTTTTTTTTTTTATTTCATTTGTGCATCTAAAAAGGTTCGGATATCTGCTTGTTTATCACAGGTTTACCCTTACTGCTGAGGCTTGGTTATGTTCCATGGGTAATGGAACAAGTGTAACTGTTCTACAGTGTTTTAAAGGTCAAGCTTCGAATATGTACCCAATTATAGAGGATTTTATACCAAGCTGTGGCATTTCCATCTACTACTCCTTTCTCTGTTTATCTCATTTTTTCAAAACCAGTTAAGACAAATATATGTATATATTTATGAAAGATTAAACTTGTTTGTTAGTCACAGAAGTTCTGGTATAAATACAGCTGTGGCTTCTGAGAAGAATATAAATACAGAACAGCATGAACATGTAATTTGTTTATGACAGGTATTTTTTTGTTTGCTTTATCTCTTCACTCTTGACTTACTCATACGGCTTTTAAAACGTGTTCCCACGTGGTGTTACAAGTGAAAAGGATAAACTCCTTAGGTTAAAGTCTAGCATGTTCTTTTTCCCAAATAAGCAGTAACACTAAAAATTTGTGTTATGTCCCAGCTCACACTGGTAACTGTAGTAGTGACAAGCTCTTTTAAGAATATTGATACTTTAATTGATACTGATAGGATTCAACACACAACAGTGACTTTGCACACTTCTCTGTTTCTGTCTGTGGACTTTGTACAGGCACAGACAGCTCCTCTTTAACCGTTGACAGCAGTTTAGATCGGCCTCCCTGTTTGCAGATTCACAAAACATTTTGTATAGGTATATAGGTGTCTTTCTCATATATTGATTCTATTATGTTGGTCTGCAATCTGGATGAGCTGCTGTGGAAACTTCTTTGGTCTGGCGGCAAAATCATTATAATTATCATCACAAATATTACTAGTGGTCAGAGTAGGAAGAAAGTATCAGCTGGTGGTTGAGGCTAGCATTTTGTAGCTTACCAAAGCCTGTGGCTGCCCATCCTCTCCAATTTATGAGGCCTGGAAGATGAAAGAGATTTTAGAATGTTTCCAGTCTCTTGCCTCATGAAGAGAGCCTTGAAAATATGGCATGATTAAAAAAAAAAAGTACCTGACCTAAGTAATACAGGCCAAACAATCAAAGAACTCAAAATTGTGTTATGTATGGTATTACAGTATTACCACTTGCAATATTTACTTGTTCCAAACAGCATTGCGTGGTAGGAAAGATGGATTCCCTCCTACTGTGGAAAAAGAATTAAGGTTTCAGAGCCTGTTTTATGCAGCAGTGTGGGCAAGTTTTAGAGTCATTACACCTTTGCAAGATTTAGGATGAAAATGAACAGTGCGTCTTTCTGGCAATAGGGAGTATACTTTCAGTACTGAGCTTTTATTCTGAAACCAGATATACACAGATAAATTAAGAACAGCTCATAGTATGTGCTGTGCAGCCTCCTTTTTACAGGCAGATATCTTTCTTCTGCATCTGTACAACTCTTCCCTGTGGGCACTCTGACCAACTCCACGTTGTTGCTCATGCCACTATGGGCTGCTCACAGCTCAACCTCAGCTGTACTTTCCTCTTCTGAGCTGCCATATCTGCAGCTGCTAAATGTATATTGCCTGGCTATCCCGCTCTGTGGCTCGCCCTTGCCATCCTTGCTGTCACTCTTTGCTTGACTGACTGCATCTACAAAAGGTTCTCTTTAATTGTGGTGGCAGCTAATTGTTGGGAATTTGATAGCCAAACACTGAGATGCCAAAACAAAATAGGCATGTTTGAAAATCTAGGCTTTTCATCTTAATCCCGTGACAATATCCTGGCATCAACATAATGCTGAAAGGTTGCCGGTAGCCCTAGACCTCTGTTACTGGCCATACTTTGTTGCCTTTTGGCTTCCCTTAAAGTGTTGTTCATCAGTCTCTGCCAGTCACTCCTGATGAAGTATTTTTCCCATTAGCAAGGCAGCCCTGTGTGTATGTACTCTTGCCTGTCTTACAAGCCAAGCTTGAAGCTACTCCACTAGGAACTGCTTGACGTGACTCAGAAGCAATAGCATGAGCTGAGTGACACCAGCAATGGTAAATCAAAACTACATGTAGAGGCAGCACTGAAGACATTTGGGGCCCATTTCAAAACAGTTGTGGTCAAATGGCAGGGAAAGGTTATAGCAGAGAAATTAGCTTTTCACATCTAAAGCAACAGCTGAAGATAGATATTAGTCCATGCTGTGGAACTGGTAGTACTGAAGGTAGAGGAATGCATCTATGTTGTGAGCAATATCAACTACAAATCTTCACTGTTTGTAAAGTTTAATAATTTAGAATTCAGTTGAATACGTAGGCAGCTTCTCTTAACCTTTCACTGCTGTTAGCTCAGGCCCGGGCTTGTTTGGGGAATTGTCATTTGAAAATATTATGTATGCCAGCAATTATACCAAACTGTCAGTAGAGTGGATCAAGTAGTCAAAATGATGCACCATTTACAAAGTGCTTAGTTTCTCATTTGCTTACTACGCGTATGAATAAACATCAAGCCGTGGTCTACACCGAAGAAAAACTTTCCCACAAATTCATAACACTTCTAACCTATACTTGTGAAAGGGATTTCAAAATTGTTGGTGGTGCGTATTCGCAGCTCCGAGGACCCATCACACTTGGAAGCGTTCCTTGGGTGAGGAGACCCTTCTTCACTCTGTTTCTAGTTCAGGATACTAACGTCTCGCAGGCTTTGCTAACAAAAGGGGTTCCTTTCAACAGCGCTGTGGGAAAAACACAAGTGCATTTGAATATTGTCTGTATGACAGCTTCCTCAGGCTCTGCAGCTGACAGCTATACTGATTAAGAGGTACAGGTTAAAAAAATCTCACAGTAGGCAAGGCCCTGCTGACTTTAATAGAAGTTACTCACATGATGACTACAAAAATCAACGCTTGTTTTTCCCATATAAAGACTTGTTTGAGAAAACAGGTCTTCAGGAAGGCTTGTTTTAAATACAAACCAAGTATTGGATTTTTTGAAGAAGCCACTCAATTCACACTAGTACAATGTCAGAATCGTTCAGTCAAGGATTTATTTTTTTTTTTGTCACTAGAACATTAGGTAGATTAGCAAAACAAAAGCATTCATAGCTCAAGGTCTTTTCTACCTGTTGTAGCTTTTAAACAAACCCATTTCTGAGTTTTCCCTTTGCACCTTCTTCCCTAGACTGATTAGCCATGTTTGTCTGTAGTTTTGTAATTTCCACTTCTTGGAAGATATGTAAATTAAGGAAACTTTATTATCTTGGAGCTTTGTATTTCCCTTGAAAAAGCAAAAGGTTTACTGCTAAGGTTTATGTGTGAAAAGTCACCTTCTCATATGTAAAGAGCTCAGCCTTCTGTCTTTGTTTTGATGTGGGTGTGGATTAAGCGTTTAACAAAAAGTGTTGCTAAAGTTCACACTACTTAATGCTTTTGTGAAGACCTGCTTAAATACAAACTTTCTAAAATAAAACGTAATTCGAATCTTCTCAATAAACAAACATATTTTAATTCTTTCTTTAGCTCATTGATTCTTACCTGGGAGCCTTTGCTCTCTTCATACACTGCCTACATCAAAAAGGAGTCCTGTCTTTTATATTGAAAAGCTTTGGTGTTTTTTCCCATCTCTAACACCTCTTCTAGTAAAAGACATTACCTCTTGGAAGAGCAAACCTTGCTTTATTATATTGTAAAGCATGGCAGAAATAGAAGGAATTCAAGAAGTTATTACAGAGAGGTTTCTGAATGATAGACCAAAAAGATCAGAGCATTTTTAGAAAGGGAGCCAGATACCTGACAGATGTATAAAAAATAATTTAAACAAACAACAAAAAAAAAGCGGAAAGAAAATAAACTGAACACACCTGGTTACCTCTGGCACTCTCAGAATGCCAGAACACAGGTTTTGCAACTAAATTGAAGAGCAAAAATACAAATGCTTGCTTTTCAATGGGGAAAAAAAAGATTTTTTATTTTTTTTTCCCTTCTATATCTTTACTTAAAACATCCCCTGTCCTTAGTGCTTGTTAGATTCTGGTCTCTGTTGCAAAAGCAGATGGATTTTAATATTCATCTTTTTGCAAATAATTTTTAAAGTTCTACAAAGACATCAAATTTAATTTTATCACTCAATATAGTCTTCCAGCTGAGTGCTGATTTTTCTTTCAGCTACTCCCTAACATTTGCACAGGGCCTACAAGAAGCAGCAGCTTACATTGTTCAACAATGATCACTTGAGAAACTGGTTAAGAAGCAGCATGGAGATGCCATCACCAACTCCATCTGCTGAGAGGAGGTTTGCAGTGGGATTTAATATGAATATTGGGTTCTAACCAGCAGCTGCCTCTCCAGGGAATGTTGCATCAGACTGCACATCATAGTGAAAAAAGAGACAGCATCCAGCACTCCTCTTGGATGCTGGCAGTCCTACACGTATTTTGAGACACATACTTTTTGCTTTGTCTTGTGTTATCTTTCAGGTACTCTGTGGGTTTTGTACTAGGTAATGGGTGGCAGAAGCAGCAAAGCAGCGATTGGTTTGCCCTTTCAGAAAGCACTGAAGTAGCCAAAAATAAAAGCATTTTGCATCTAATTGCCCTGGAGATACATCTAGCAAGGGCACTGCAAATCCAAGTCTTCATAGATACTTCAGGGTAAGCTACTGTTGACTGTACTGATGCCTGACAAATTCTTTGCTCTGATCTGTTTTTATTGCACCAGTTTATAGCCTGGTGACCAGATTAAGGTTTGTGTTCACCATATTTCTGTTGTGTTGGAAATGCTGTGTTCATTTTATCATGATTTAGTACATCAGCTTACAGCATTTTCTTTGAAATATGAGGGATTAAGACTTTTACCAGGAAGCTTCTGTGCTTTGAAGACTCCCTGCAGAAAGGCTGGCTTCCATTTCTTTCACAGTCAGATTAAAGTCAATTCCTACATCTGCATGGTTATGTCATTCATACATAATGTACATAGGTAGGTCATTGTGATCTGTAAGTAGGACATGTTTTGGGGACACAGGAAGGCCGTCTTTTCCAGCACCAGCTCTGCCACTGATTTAATAAATAATTGTGGGCAAACCATTTAGTCTTTCAACTTCAGTTGCTGCTTTTATAAAAAGGAATAACACTGAAGAGGCTGTGTGTGAGTCTTGATGAATCCAGGAAGGCAGGCATGATTCTCCTATGTTAAACAATGGTTACAGTTTGTCTGATACCTGTCACAGGCAAAATCACTATAGACTATGAACTTTTTAGAGTAGCAGTGGGTTTAGGCTTGGAAATACCTTCTGAACTATAACAGTAAGGATTGACAATTTTGCTGTGAGTTTTTTTGTCTTTAATAGGAGGGAGAGCTGAACTTGTCTTTCACTTTTGATATCAATGTGACTGATGCCTTGTAGGATGGGACTGGTGATTCACGGAATCAGAGTAGCAAAGTGTTGCCCTGTGAGGATAACTCTCTGCAGGATGCAGAGGAATTTTGTGATTTCTAGCAATGATAATGGCAGTCATGGGGTGAAAAGTATTCACATACAGCTGGAAAAAATAAAGGCATATACTATTCATTTTGACTTAGAAAGTTGTTTTTTTAAAAGTTATTTTCCATTACTTCTAGCAAGAATTATATTTGTAGTTCTTTGCCTTAGAAAAAGATTTGTAGGGGAAATGGGAATAGTCTGTTCAGGTTTTTCATGTTCACCAGGCTAAACCTATCTGACTAATTGCATACCACAGCATCAAACTGTAGAACTGTTTAAAAAAATTTAATCAAAACAAACAACAAACTTCTAATTGCAACTAGTTTATCCTGTGGTGTTTAAAATGTATCTTTGTAGAGCCTAGTAAAGCAAACACTTCAACCCTTTAGTAGGTATCATGAGTAATTAACTGTTAACAGTGTTCTCAGGAAAAGCGTGACATTTTGTTAATGTTCTACAGGAACATATAAATATAACCAAGGGAGAAGTTTCTTGTGAGCATCACAATGATAGCTGGCACAGAAGAACTGGGGTAGACTGTGATGTGCAAGGAAAGGAAGACAAATTACTAACACACTTCCTGATGTTCACCTTTATAGTCTCTAATCTTGTGGTAGCATCTCTCTTCCAACCTATGAAAAAATACAGTGGTCTGACCCCCTTAAATTTAGTGAGTTTGTACCAAAGAGGTGTTCAGTGGATAGCATTTTACGTTGAAACGAAGTATTGATCTTGAGTTTTCAGAAGCAATTGCCTTTTCCACGTGGATGATTTCCATTTGACTTACCCAGCACAGAATTATTACTTTACTGGTTTAGTGAAAGCTCTGTAGTAACTGAAATTAATACTTCCATTTTGATTTTCTGATGCTGACTGTGGCCTTCTATAGAGGATATTCTTCTGCCAAGAAGAGGAAAAGGATTATCACAAAGTGATACAAATCTCATAGACAGCTTTTAAGTGCCAGGCCACTGTCTCACTAAGGACAACACTGCATATTCCCAGCAGGACACTGATCTTATGTGTATTTCAGTCTTTCACTTCTGTTGGGTGAGGGTATTGCTCCCCAGGGAGGTCAGCCTAGTATTTGAAGAAGCTTTAAAGAGGGAAAGAAAATAATACATATGTCCTGGGAGAGGAGAAAAGAGCAGTGGGAAAAGAGACTTGTGAAAAGAGAAGAGGGACAGGCAACTGACTGGAGAGAATATGGCAGTAGATACCCTCCAGTATCAGTTGAAACTGGGGTATAGCATGGCTCATGGATAAAGCCTTTGCTTTCAAGTGGCTGGAGCCAGAGAAAAAGGTGACAAACATCAAATACAATGTGTAAAATGGTAAACACAAAGCTCTGTTGTTACTCTGCTTGCAATGCTAGCAGAGGCTCACGTTGGGGAGGGTGGGAAGGAGTTGCTTCCCCAACAAGGATGGAGGAAGGCCATGGGTATTCTGTTCAGTCTCTGTCTTCTTCCTCCTCATTTTCTCTCTTCCATTCTCCAACCCCCTACCCCAAAATTTCCTTCTTTCTGGCAGTTTTGCAAAGAGTGCAACAGCTCCGGAAGGCTGGAAAGGAGATGAATGGGAAGAAGGGTTGCAGTTGGGGCTGAGCAGCCTTCTGTGCACGCAGCAGTGCTAATGGACTGGGAAGAAACCTCTGTGCTCTTTCCTCTCCTGGCCCAGGGTAAGCCGCGCTGCTGCCAGCGTGCTGGGGGCCTGCTGGTGCTGGAGGCCCGCTGGTGCTGGAGGCCCAGCAGTACTTCCTCTTCTGCCAGAGCCTTGGCTCACCAGTTTGGGCATGGCAGCTGTGGAACAGAGCTATGAAGGGCAAGGCTGTAGGGCAAGAGGCAGTTGTCTCAAGGAGGTGCCTTTGCAAGCAGGAGATGCAGGTATTAGGGAAATGAGGGGAAGGCCCCGGAGGCAGAGCTTTGATGAGGCTCTGAGCAGTGCAGGGAAACAGCCAGAGGTGCGAGGGGCCCCTGCTGTAACACGGGCAGTAGGATTTGAAGAGCTTTGCCTGGATGGAGCCTGCACATATTTTGCTATATACTTTTACGTGCAAAGACCTGGGGCAGGGAGCGCAGAAAGTGTACACCGTTTCACTTGGAGAACAGGGACACCTGGGGTTGGGGCAGGCAAGAAAGCAGAGGTGCAGATAAACAGGAACAGAACAAAGAAAGATGACAAAGGCACTGAAAATGTGAATTATATTTTTAAAGAACAAGCAGAAGTTGGAAAACTTCCCAAAGCTGAACAGACTGTTATCTAAAAGTTGTATCAACCTTGAACTCTGTTTTTGCCTCTTGCTTTGAGCAAGAGGTGAAGAGTGCTTTGGGAAGCAAGGCTGGAGGTAAAGAAACCACTGGTCAGTAGCTAGCTGAACTGAAAAAGCAGAACAGTTTTCTGTCTGGAAGCAGCAATTTTTTTGTGTCTGTGTTTCCATAGAAATTATATTTGGCCATTTTAAAGTACTTGGACATAAAACCCTTTATGTAAGCAATGCACCACTGTGACCTTCTGTCCAACAGTAGCGATGACTTTGTCTTGATCGCAAGCTTGTCTTTTTGTGATACAAAGTGATTAGGAAATACTCTCCTATTCTTATGAGGCAGCTCAGTGAATAAACGCAGCTTTTTGGAATGCCTTACAAGACCTGCATTTGTGTTATTTCAAATAGATCAAATGTCCCGCCTGCCTTAGTGGGCTGCTGTGGTGTGGGAGGAAGTCAATGGCAGGAGCAGAGGACAGAGCTTTATGCCAACATTTCTGCAAAACCCCACATAGTTCTGTGAGTTGCTGTCATTTAGGATACTCAGCTACTCTTCCCCAGTGGCTACGTTAGAGTATTTGCAAGTTCCTCAAAATCTTTCCTTCTTACTACCATCAGTTTTGTTTACTTTTTCAAATTGCTTTTCTCACCATCACTGATCTCTCTTAATACTGTATTTCTTGTTGACCATACCTGAAAATGCAAAAGCATGACTCAATGGATTATCACCTGTTTATTGGTAAAATAAGTATATAGTGCTGTGGAATCTCTCACTTTTAAGATGTGCCTGTCTAGACTTGGATAAAAGATTAACTTTCTGAGAATATGTTGGCTAGCTTCAGCCTGATTATCTAATCCTGTGAACATGCTAATGATGTTTGCCTTGTCAGTAGCAGAAATTTAGGCCATGTTAGAGTTCACTGGCCCACAAGTAATAAAATAACCACTATATTATTGCACTAGAGGCAAAACTGGACTAGTTTGGGACAGATGATATAAAGGAAAGGAGGGAATCTTAATGGACTCTGCGTAGTAGAAAGATAGTTACTGAAAACTAACTTCCCTACTTCAGCCCTGTGTTCTGCCCCGGCTTTTGCATCATTTCTGATATAAGTTGTACGCTCTTATGCGCTTTGTTCAGTTTTGTTCACTTGCCCAGTAAAAGACTAGACACCTCCTTTTTTGTGCTGGATCAGTTTTCTCCTAGATTAGTGATTTGAACTGGCTCAGGAAACGAGTCTGACAAGCTCTGAGGAGAGGTAAACAGAGTAATCACAGTGCTGGGTGAAGAGCAGGGAGAGTAGGTGAGCAGCAGCTCCGATCAGATCCTCTGATCCCATCTTGTGTAACCTCATTTCCACAAAAGTATTGAACATTTTTGGAAGGCTTAACAAAGCAAAGCTATTCTGGCAGCAGTGGAGTCCAGATATGAGTTGACCTCTCTTTTTAAAGTCCCACTTACAGAATAAGCCCTATTTACATGGGCCATGAAAAGGCAGTAGGTTGTGTTGCTACTTTGCTTGCCTGGGCATCTTAATTTGGTTTGACTATGTTTTGAATTCTACTGAACTTCTTTCTTGGGAGGCACAGAAATCAGGGTATCTCCCAAATATCATTTAACCGTGGCACCAAAATGAGACATTGCTCACAGTTAATTGAGCAGCTCTGTGACTTTATCTCTTCCCTACTGCTGAAATAGTTAACGGTGTTGACATGTAAATTGTCCTTACTGTTTGTTTAATAAAGTGCAGAAATTGTCTCTCCCAAACAAGTACAGTCCACCCAAGAAACCATTACACAAATAACCCAGGACTTGCTCCAAGCTACTTGGTTGGTTAATTATATACCCCACCTCTTCCCTATCAGGCTAGGAACCCTATTTCATCATCAGGAAAACTATCACCGACGCAACATAGCCAGCAGCGTTTATAAGAACTGCAATCCTGTCACCTAACATGCACTGCCAAAACACTGTTGGCCAACTCATCATCAGAGTACACCCACTGTCATACTCGCTGTGGACAGAGCGGTGCTGCGCAGAACCTGCCACTGTGCAGGTTTCACCAGGGGTGTAATATTTGGACATAGCAGAATTACCTTCTTCACCACTCATCTCACTTACTTTCCAGTCATACTTGTCAGCCCAGTGACCCTGACAATCAAAAGTGACAACAGTAGTGGGAAAAAACTTCTGACACTATTTGCAACTTCTGTATCCATCCCAGTCAGATGAACAACTACCTGCCTTTGGGCTCCTGCGGTACTTCGGGAGCCAGTCGAACTGGTTCGCATACAGCATGGTCTGCTCTGCCAAAGCCAATAGGGCCTGGGGCACCCAGGATAGCCTGTTGTGCCTGTTGGTAGTGCAGAGGGTGCTTCACTCTCGCTCAGTAGCTTTTCTTTCCATGCTGGATGATATTCTTAAGAAGGTCACTTCAGATTCAGATGCCATTGATGGTTTTGTGTCTGTTTGCGTGAGTTCTGGGACTGTTTTAAACCTTGGCTGGTTTAAAAATACAAAATGCCTGCATAAATAAAAAGGTGGATAGAGAATTTCTGTTTCTTAGAGCTATCTGCTGTTACAGAGACATCAAATTGCCTGTTTTCTGGCACAATGCAGGAAGAAGCTCAAGGATGGGAACATGCCAGTGGGAAGGGAGGGAAACAGCTGGGATCTCTGTGAGCAAAATGCCTACAAGTATCTTGTTTAACCGTGGCCTCAGTCATATCGGCCTATCACACTACCTGGGTATCTTTGCTGTAAACCAGAGAAGGGAATTAAGTACCTTAGTTATTTTACTTTCCCAGGCTATGTTACGGCTTGATAGGTCCTTTATTCTTATTCCCAGTACAGCCGAGTGCACTAATGCAAGGGAAAGGGTGCTTTAAGTGGAATGTGGACAGGTATAAACTGTGTGTGTGCAGGGGAGAAATTATGGGGTTTGGCTACACAATAAGCCAGTATTACTGCTGCAACTACAGCCCGAGGCACTACCTCCCCCCCAAGATACAAGGGGGCAGCCAGAATATTTTTATTGTCGGAGTTGGTTATTCACTTTGCAGTGTAGCCTCACAAAGTAGCAAAGCTGAAGGGACAGGGTGCAGCAGCATGAGAGATAGGACAAACAGAAGGGGCATGCTGAGTGTTCCTGCAGCTGGCAGCATCTGCATGGGGAACCACAGCCTCGGACCTCTGGTAAGCTGGTGAAGTAATTGATGTGAAGGCTTGGACAATAACTCCACACAAATGATGCTGTAGGTGTAATGATGTTTTGAATCAAAACAAACTAGTTCAAAATTTAAATCAATAACAAGTGCTTGAAGCTATCATTCAGGAGAGAACTACTGCTGGCATAATGGTCTGAATTTTTGAAAGACAGATCAGTGAACCTCTGTGAAGGCCATTTGTTTGGCTTCCTGTGAAGTTATATGTGGCTCCTGAGATAGGGCTTTAATCCAAAACGCATATCAGCATATTCTTAACTGTAGGTATGTGAATTGCTCATTGAAGTCTTGCTTACCTACATGGCTGAAATGAGACACAGGATGTTGTTTCACAACACTTGTAGCTGACATAAGCCAGTACTGCTGCCCAAAATAGTGCAAGGGTGAAGTTAGAAGATCCAGTTGAGCCAAACTAACAGGTCATTGCTGCTGAAAGCCGGTGGTTCTTCTGTCCACCCCCTCAACCTGCCTCCCTGCTGTTGTCTGTGCACTGCTTACACTTCTCTTGCCCTGCTCTGCTACTCCTCTCATCCTTCAGTGAGCTGTTCCAGCTCCCATGCAGTTAAAACACAACAGTTGTCCGATGGTCTGATGAGCTGAGCTGGCTTCAGTGCAAGGTCCCTTGGGCTTTAGGGCTGCACAAGGAAGAATTATCTGGCTCCACAGCTGCAGACAGGTGTAGAGGAGAGGGGAAGGAGGGTGTGGGACTGAGGTTTTTGGCAGCACCAAGATATTAAATTGGCTCAGTTGCATCTTCTAGCTGCACCCAGAGCTAACCCTGCTGCAGTCCCACCCGGCTCCTGTTTTTTGCTCCCCCACCACCTGTTTCTTTGTGCCAGCACAAGCATTTGCACAGCCAGCTGATGAACTGTGCCAGGCATCAAAGCCAAACCAACAAAACCCTTGTTTAGCTTTAACCAAGATCAGCTTTACAGATGAGTGGCAGGAGGGCAGGAAAGAGTGGGGTATGGGAGTCGAGGGAAAGGTTGTGGCGTTTTTTTTTTTCAGGAGCAGTGACTGCTTAAGGTGTTTAGTGAAAGTACGTCCCTGGAGGCTTGGTGCTGTGGTTGAGCCCTAGAAAATGAGACATACCGAGCTTCCAGAGCATATTTGCATGAAGCTCAAAAGGGCAAGGCTGTGGATTTCTCTGTTTCACATTTTCTTCGCTAACTTCTTCCAAAGGGTAACTTGACCCACTTATCCATCTCAGGCAATCCCAGATTTCTCCTCCTATTAAAATCACCCTGTGATTTAGTAAGGAGCGTGTAGATGAATCACCTTATCAAACAAGTGGAAAAAAATACAACGACTTTCACTTTTTGAAATACATCTGACCTGTTCGGTAGATATTTGGTTTAAAACATAATAACTGTTATTACCGATGAGACAAACACAATACGATGCCAAGAAACTAAACTGAATTCGCTGTTATTTTGCATTTTTAAGTTCCAGTTACCCAGGCTGTCTGTTTTCAGTTCCAAATCATCACAAAACAAACCAGATTTAACTTCTCAAGAAATGCTGGATTTACTTGAAAGAACTTTGTAGATATTAAGAGGCTGTTGGATGTGTTTTAGCGTTGGCTGTAATGGATGAAGTTTAAAAGCTTGAATTTTTGATTACACAAGACTAAGGAGCTTAGAGGAAAAAATGGAAAAGTGGACTGCTGATGTGAGCGTAGCCCATGCATTGGCTGCAGAGCTGAGTACACAATCACACTGTTCCTTAAAAACAGCCCCGATAAACTCCCTCACAAAGAATTGTTATGACATGACCAAGGCAGCAGCAGAGGGTAGGAATAAGGTGGTGGGGTTGGAGGAGGAGGAATGGGGAAACAGCTTGGCTCCTGAAAGAGTGGTCCAATGTATATATATGGCTGTAACTTGTCGGGATGTCCCGGTGGGCTGCAGTCAGAAAGAGAGAATAAGCAGTGACACGGAGGGTGTGAGCAGAGGCAGCTATATGCTAAGCCTGCCACCAGACACTATGTTCAGGGAGTAGTTTGTGTCTACAGTTCCCTTCTTTAGTCGTCTTCCTATACAAAAATATTATTTGCTTGCTGTAAAGGTACAAGTTGGTGGCACTCCAGAGAGAATCACACAGAATTTCTTCACCTTGCCTAATGACTATAAATTGAGGTTGACTTTTTTTTTTGTCTGTGCATGCATGCACATTTGCCTGATTTTGCCTAGGTATTTATAGATTCATGTCCTTAAATCTCTTCGTATGTTAAATTAGTGCATCCATTTGCACTACCCATTTGAAATTGCACCTTCTTTTTTAACCTAAAAAGTAGTTTGATACTATAAAAATATACAAGAATGGAGAAATCTTGTAAATTAAATGTTCAGCTGTTCAAAACGAGGGCAAAAGCTACTGCATTTGGTTTTGGTTGCGTGTTTTATACAAGCTCAGAACATAGGAACAACTCCCGTATTTTGTGAGCATGGGGCAATAACATATGAATATCCCACTGACACCTGAAGATTTAGAACCATATTATTCAAGACTGTTACACTATAGGGATTTTAGTACTTTGTGTCATGCATGCTGATGAAATAAAGGCATGTTACACCTACGCAATTTCATCACCTTGTCATTTAAACTGGACCATAACATAACCTGAGATAATGCAGGCAGGGGAAATACAACATACCACTCATTTCACTGACTCACATGCTGCATGCTGAAAAACGTTGTTACTCCTGTTGAATAACCCTGTCATGCCTGTTTCTGTTAAGGCTTCACAGTTTAGTCTTTGGAAGTTGCTACTGATGTTGAAAATGACAAAGAATGATGAAAATACTGTATGAGCTAAACTGTGACAGTCTCTATCCTCTCTCTGTCTGTTCCCAGGGCTGCATTCGCTCACACGTGGTGTTGTAAGGCAATTAATATTATTTGAGCTGATTAATTTTGCTCATCCCAGAAGTATGAAGCTTCATGTGTGTATGCCAAACTTATTGTCTCATATACTGTAGTTCTGTTTAGCCATGTTTGGAAGTTTCAGAGGGCTCGTCAGAGGAAAACAGATACAGTTTTTCCATTGCAAAACAGAGCAGACACGATGTTAGACCAATTTTATACCTGTCACAAAGAGAATATTGTACCTGTGTCCCATTGTATTATCTTTGTTAGTTTAAAGACCCCAAGTCCCTCAGGGAGTGTCACAAATGCATATAATGTCCCTTTGTGCTAGGCTTTTGCATTTCTGTCTCTGATTTAGTAGACAGATGTGAAAAAGCTATGAAGCCAGATAACTCCCTAGTAACTACACAGCTGCAGATGTTGAAGAGAGCAAGTTATTCTGGCTAAGGTCAGTATTAATTTATGCACAAAATTTTCCTTCCAGACATGCCATTTTTTGATGGTATAATATATCTTACTGTTATTTTGGGCCGATCCCTCCCACATTGATCAAACTGTTTCCCCATCTGTGGCCTCTTCTAGCATTAAGTTGTAAAGCATTCAGATCCCAGTATTTGCTTTTCCTGGGCAAGGGGAGTAGTCTTAATTCACAGACAAAAGCAACTATAAGTTAAAAAAGTCTCAAGGCAGCAGAATTTCAAGGCTTTATGATATCTTACATCTATGAGAGTTTGCAAGAACAGTTTCTTCTCTACATCTTGTTATTTCTGCTCAGAAGGGCAACACAACAGAAAAAAAGTTCTAGTTTGCTTTTGTCATTGGCCAAATTCTGAATGTTCATGTCTTTTTTCCCCTCCCTTTGATCTGTCTAAAACTCTTACCAAATTCCTACTCTGCTATGACCCCAGGTTTGGCTGAACCACAAATTGAACTCTGTATAATACAAACAGATAGTACAAAATAAGTGCTACTTTATAGCCAATTGACATTAGCTAGTGGTCATTCATGGTAGGGTAACGTGGTTGCCTAATGCTTTAAAATTTGAGGTGAGTTGGGTAACCATGCAGTTTTAAAAGCTATTTATATACTACAAATAACCTCTTTTAGCTTGGACAACTGCCTTTCCCATAAAGAAGAACATTAGTTTTAATTTTTAAGTATATTTTTAAGGATTCTAGATTAGTGAAGGCCACTGACAAGTCTTAAAGCCTCTTCTGGCATCCTTCTGAGCTTAGCAGGAGTCTTTTCCCTTTTTTCACAAGTCAGTGAAGGTTGAAAAAGACCCAGCAGCTGGCCTTCTATGGGAAGGCTTCAGACATGGCATGGTACATCACAGGCATATGCCTTTCTCCTGTCAACCAGCCAACGGAGTTATAGAGCTGCTCTGACTTGGCACCTCTGGCAGTTCTTGCTAGTGTCAGCTTAGCACCATGATAATGAAGCTGAAGGGCTTCAGGTCAGCTTGGAGCGTGAGTAGGAACAAATTGTCATCTACACAAAATATGTTGTTTAGATATGCCTACAAAAAACTGCCCCGCATACACATTGTCCAATGCCAACTGAATCTATCACATTAGGACAGTTTCCTAGCAAAAGATCTTACTGACTCTGGGAGTAGAGCAAGGGGAATTCATGTGTAAAGGAATGTGCCCTAACTCTTCCCTCACATGGTACAGAAATACCAGGTTCCTCACTGGAGAACCTCAGTATTAGCCCATGATCATGACCAGGGACAGACTTTTTAGTAGGGTCTGTAGCAATAGGACAGGGGGTAACGGTTTTAAACTAAAAGAGGTAGGTTCAGACTAGGTATAACAAAGACATTTTTTTTAAGATGAGGGTAGTGAAACACTGGCACAGGTTGCCCAGAGAGGTGTTAGATGCCCCATCCCTGGAAACATTCAAGGTCAGGTTGGATGGGGCTCTGAGCAACCTCATTTAGTTCATGTCCCTGCTCATGGCAGGGGGGGTTGGACTAGATGATCTTTAAAGGTCCCTTCTGACTCAAAACCTTCTGTGATTCTATGACTTGTGTCACAACACACAGTACTGTGGTGTTCATGCCTGATTTTAGAAATAGCTATTTTATTTCTGCCACTTACTGATTTTGCCTGCAGGTTTTTCTCCATATACACAAAGGTTCAGTGTTTGCATATAAGGCAGCACAGGAGGATTTTTTTTCCTTGTAGCCACTTGCACTGGAAATTAGAGAAAAATTCATTGGAAAAAATGTATGGTTTCAGGGAAAAAGAAAAAGCTTGCTATTGTGAAATTCAGATCTATGGGCAAAATATGAGTAGACTGTTATGTTTTATAATTCGAGGAGTCTGTTTATTTTGGTTTGGGTCATCAATACACAAACCCCGAGTATTTACTTCATTTTGAAATGAAAAATTTTACACCTGAGAAAGCTGTAAGTTTTCTTGAAAAAAAGGTAGCGTAGCTCTAAAATTGAGATATCCAGCAATTCTAAAGGATTTGATGTCTATAAAAGTCACTGGAACAATTCCCACTCATTCCCACTGAATTAGATTCAGGTCTTAAGAAACACCACCTTTAGTTAGCTTAACTTTTAAATATACCCTTGGCAGAAATCTGGCCTGTGGTGTTGAGCAAATAGTAAATAACAGCTGCTGAAGTAAAAATGGCTTGAATGACGATCATACTCTTGGTCTCCCAGCCTGCTAGGCCTGGCCAAAGCATGCCATGGTTCCCTCTCAGCTAACATGCCTGCCTTTCTCTCCCTCTGGGAGAGATGGCTGTGTGCTCGAGTTAAGGTGTAGTTACGGTGATCTTTGGATACAATAAACCAGCAAGTTAACCAAGTGAGTTTAGTGTGGTTGCAGCCTTTTGCATTCTTTGGACTTTATTGTTTAAGGCATTAGATATACTTTCGAGACACTCCCTAAATCCTCCTCAATTTTATTAGTGTGTCTCTCCTGCTTAGGCCAGAGGTTGTATTCTATTCTTAGAGGTGTTACTTTGTCAATATACCCCGCCCCTGCAAATCACTCTTATTTATTGCCTACAGCATACATGTAATATCCATCTCCAGTAATTTGCAGATGATCTCTCAGAAATGCTGCCAGAATTCCAGGAAGGCTTCAGGATGGGTCCCCCTTACTTGTTGGACATAGTGTTTAATGGTAAACCCACTTCATAAATGCTTGCCACATTTTTTCAGCTGTGCACCTGCTTTGGAAAAAAAATCTGAAGTGGAGCTTGCTGTTGCTTTCAGGAGACAGAGCACATAACCCCAGGCCCAGCGTCTCACGAGGCAAGCAGAGAGGCAGCCCCAGAAATTCCAGTTGCCGTGTTTTGTAGATGCCAGATCTTTAAGCTTCAGCTCTCTAGAGCTGAACTGCTATGTGCCATGGATCTCATGCCAGAATTAAGGTTGCCTGTTCCTACTATAGACATCATCTTTCATGTTTGAAGTTATGTCTAAGGAAGACCCAGAGATAAGGCAGATATTGGCAAAGGGAGAGAGGGGAAGGGAATTTTTACTTTTTTTTAGTCACGTTATTGAAGAAAGAGGAAAGATTTTATCATGTCTGTCTTGCTGAGAGCGAGGCTGTGGGTTCAGAAGACCTGCTGGTAACAGTGCATAACTGAGTCTACTTTCACACGTGTTAATGCTAGAAGGGTAACATCACTTTCCTCACAGTAAAGGGGAAGAAAGTTCTGTCATCAAGGTGTTTGCTGCAGGTATTCTTCTGTATGAATGGCCAGTGGGTGAGAATTAAGCCATCATTTGTTCTAACGGGTAACAAAACGTGAGTGGGGAGAACACAGGGCTAATCCAGCTGGGGATGGGAGGGAAGCCATGTCATGCACACGCTGCTGGCCCAGCCTGGTGGAAGGGCTGAAGTCCTCCTTGCTACCCACTGCTTGGTAAATGTGTACCTGGTGATTAAAGTGCTTATCATGAATTAAATAAATACTAATGATGTGAAGAGTACTACTTAGAGCTAGCCCTTTGACAGAAAAAAAAATAAATAATTACCTAACGGGGTTTGTTATTTTACTGGTAAGAGGAGCATGGTCCCTTTAAATGCCTTGGCTTCCTTTTCTAAGTGTTGTTGCTGAGCTGTGCCCCACCCCTGCGTAAGCAACACCTGCATACCTGCAGGGTACTTTCTTCTTGATAGCTTGTATGCCTTGATATGTTGGTGGAGTGGTCTAGGTTCGTGGTGTTTAGTCATCCACTTCACTAATGGGAAGAGATTGATCGAAGGTTTGCCAGATCCCCAGTGATGTAGTAACTTTCAGTGCTTCTAATGGCCTTTTTGCAGCGTTTGTGTTCTTGGTAGCCACTGGGCTGATGAGTTACTTTTAAAAGGAAAAAAGACAACACCTCACCACGCAAAACACACCTAAATGGCAAATCCTGGCAAGAAGATTCCGGGTAGCTTGGCACTGTGGGAGCTGTACGCAACCGTCTTCTCAGCAAACTCAGTGTTTCAGAGCAGTTTGTCAGGGTTGATCGACTGCTTAGGCTTAAGCTTAAGCTGAATCGGGGGCCTGTGCAATTGGTCGGGACACAGGAATGTATTGCATGTCCAGGAATCCTTAAAGTACAGGTCCTGTGGGGTCTGAGGAAGCCTAATTGATGTTAAGGAGGAGTGAGGCACTTGGGAGTGATAGGATGTTCATGGCTCACGGAAATCTTTTCTCACCAAGATGTATATATGTGCATTGCTCTAAGTAGAAATAGGTGACTTGCAAAAAAACCCATAAATGATAATGTTCTTTACCTCTTGACATGCATTCTGGTGAAATTCTACAGGGGACCAGTCTGCTGCTCTCCGGAGCAGTGGGTTTACTAATAGGTTTAAGGCTACTTTCAGCCATTTCTTTTTTCTTACCAGTAGTGTGGAAGGGGTGTGAGTGGAGCATTACTGCTGCTCTCTGATGGTTATCTGCTCCCACCAGAGTAGAGAAGGCATCCCCCAACAGGTATTTTGGGTCCTCTGTCACACTTAGGGCACAGGCAGCATATTGATAGATAGGTCACATCTTCCTTGTTCAGCACCGGAAAAGGAAACCCAAAGCCATTGCATTGTCAGTTTTTGACACCTTTAAAAAATAAGTGGGGTAAAAAAGATATACTCCTTTGAAACAATCAATGAGGTCTGCATTATGTGGGAAGGAGAGAGAGAGAGAGCAAAATGTTAGCAGACCATGGATATAAATCCACAGAGGAGAAAAATAATGATGGAGCATATGCACAGTGTATGCTGCAGAAAGAGGCAGAGGAGAAACAAATGTGGGGCTTACTGGGTGTAGAACAGCAGGAGGCAGGGAGATGGTTGGCAGAGTAAAAATGAAGGCATGTGAATGCCCACCAGAAGGAGCTGCACAAATACCAGCTGGGGAGAGGCTGCTCTGCCCATGCTTTACAGGATCAAAGAGCACATGCAGTGTTTCAGTGTATGTGCAGTGTAGAACACGGTGCAATTACAGTCCTGATTATTAGTGGAAGATAATGTAGGCACGGTCAAAACTCATCTCATACGGTCCCCAGTAGGAAAGACAAGACAAGGGCTTGGCAAACCACTGGCTGACCTAGTCTCGCACTCCTGATTTTGTTCCGAGTCATTCATTGTAGAGCTCATTAGTGGCATATTGTAGAACTGAGGTCATTAAGACATAGACCTCTTTGTATCTTCCCCAGCTAATTTTAAAACCAACTAGAGTGTTTTGGTACATTTCCTTCTTGTAGACAATGGCACTATATTCAACCCCCCCCACCTCCCCTTGCCCTTTATTTTGGCATTTGCACATTGTCACTGCCATTAGTAGGGCTTCCTTTCAATGCAGAGCAATGGCTGCAGAATTCCCAGCTATGCTGCTGTTCTTTTTTCTGGACTATAGTCCTTGCCTGAAGTAGGTGGGAGCAGTACGCAGATTCTGCCCCACGCACTTCACATCAAACGGACTTCGCTAGTGTGTAGATTTGAAAACTGAGCTGCACTGGAGAAAACTTCAAGGATGACAGGCAGCTCTGGAAAATCAAATCAGCTTTAAAGAGAAACACACAGCATTCAGCTGGCTCCGCACTGATAATAAGCATTAACAATCTCTAGATCATGACAACTGCACCATGCAGGGATAATTGTCTGTTATAAATGGCACCGTAGTAAGGAGGAGGCCAGTGATCTGACTTTAACATGATTATACACCACAAATCAACGATAAGGCAGGCATTGCTCCTCTGATTCACTGCCGTCAAAGATGAATGACCATAAGGCATGGAAAAACAAAAGTCAAAACAGAGCACATAATATGTGGATGCTTTCAGCCTAAAGAAAATCTAGAAATTAATTCTTTTGTAGACTTAATGAGATCTGAGCAATACAGTCATAGAGAGAATGTGATGTTTATACATTCATTTTGGCCTCAGCATTCACTCTGCAGCATCCTGCGCCATACAGCAGAATGCAGGAGGTGTTACAGCGGGAGGGAGGTAGGAGAGCAGAGTCCTGGCCACTTGCAATGACCAGAATTCTCATCAGCATGTTCTTCGTGAGTCAGTGGTGTCATTTTGGTGTCCTGGATAAATTTCAATGTGATTAGTTACATTCTGACTGCTTAATTTCCCAAGAAGCATAGTTGTCATTGTCTTTAATTGTTTGGAGATTAAAATCTGCATGGATTTTTTTGAGCATGATAGTTACACATAAAATTCTACATGCATATTGTGTGCGACAGCAGGCAAAGAAAAAGAGACAGGATTTGAACCAAGGATCTTAAGATCAACATGAGGATAAAACCACATTAGAACATCATCCGGGAATGAGCTGAGGTAAAGGTTGGTGAGTGGGAGTGTGAATTGATGGGAAATGAGAAAGTAAAGGGAACGGAATGTATGCATTAACCAATAGATTATATAATTTGCTTTATTTTGCATGTGTCTTGCTAGAAGGTTTTCATGAAGTTTGCTGTCTTAAAGGAATTTAAATGTCTTGCTTTTGGTGTCCTAGTATTGAAAAAATTTCAAATGGGATTTTGCAGAGAGAGGGCTAGCAGGCTGTACCAGGATCACAAAAACCAAACAAGCTCCCTGTCTCCATTTATGTTGCCTCTGAAAATGCCATGCCCACAAGCAAAGACAAGAACGATTTATTTAATTAATCACAAGGCATGACTGTAATTTTATTTCTTATCTGAAAAATGAGAAATATGGTTCCAGCAGTGCAGCGCCTCTTCTACATGACAGACCAGGGACCTGTTTTGGGTACTTCAGACATCTGGGAATCTAGCCCAGAATTGGTTCCGTGCCTTACCACTTTTGTCAGCCGAATCCTAAATCCAAGTCCTAAACTGTTTTTTTACAGTATCTGTGTTTTCCCTAGAGTCTATCTCATCTGAACACTGACCAAGCTTGACCTGTGTTGTCCAAGCTTTGATGAGCTCACAGTGCAAGCCTGTCTAACTGCTGGCCATAAATTGTTGTAACCCTCCATCTGGCTGCTCTCTGGCAAGCGTGCGCTTTGCTTAACCATAGCGCTACAGCCCATCAGCTCCGTCTGCTAGGGGTCGAAGGCCTTAGGCACACGAGCAGGCTGGGGTAGCTGTAGAGCTCCCCGAGCTGTAGGGTTCACGCTCTGAGGGACGGGGCTCTGCAGCAGCCGGCCCAGCTGCAGGTTGGCTGAAGGGCCGGTTCCCGCTGGAGTGGGGCAGCGCTGCTAGCTCCGGGCAGTCGCCGTTTTCCAGGGGCCCTCTCCGGTGATGTCCGTGCTGAACGCTTGATCCTTGGCTGTGAAGGTGATACTTTTAGACATCTCAATAAAATGTTTTACACTGAAACCCATTTCATACCTAATTGTTTGAAGAGGCAAATAGGTGCCTTAATTTTGCTGGTTTTTTGTTGGTTTTTTTTTGCCTCCTCCATTTTATAGAGCCATCGACTGTGGTATTTAGAAAACTGTTTTCCTAAGTGTTGGGAAGCCACGTAGTGTTTTCCTTCTCCCTGACACCTCCAACAACAGCAGAATCTCTGGATATGAGTAGCATGCTTTGGTCCTTTAAACTCTATTATTAGTGGACTGAGGTCATCACTTGTAATTCACTTGTTGTCTAGTCCTTCCTACACTGAGACTATATTGATTTTATGTGTTTAGAACTTCATCAAACATGAGTTGTCTTGGATGCGTGCTTCAGGCAGAATATGTGTAGAAAATGTCAGCAAAACTGTTTAAGTATTTCTGAAAACAGGATGAAGAATAATGAATTGATTTGCCAGGGCTGAAAATATTAGAGAACTTTTTCTTGGAGAGGCCCTAGTGCTCCTGTCCACTCAGGAAGAGAGATGAAATTTGGCAGGGAAAGGAAAGATTAATTTTGTGCCAAGAGATGAGCTATGAGCTGTAAGCCAATCTCAGTTTTGCAACTAAATATTGCAAAAACCAGTTTTCACAGTGGCTTGTTGCTCTGTGAACCTGGGCAGAAAACAAAATCACTCTCTGTTATTTGACCACTATTTGTTCTGTTCACTGAATGAGACAGGGGTCTTTAGGGAGGGACATATATAAGCATGCAATTAAAGACAGGTACCGGGATGCTCCCAAAGTGAATACTTGACTCAGATTATACCAGCAGCATTAATTTTAAACTGGCAAATACAGGAAAGAAAAAGCCATGGGAACGCAGGCATACCTGGTGCCCAGGTATTGGCTGCTTTAAGCCAGCCAAGCACAATTCTGCCTTTTGAAGAGTCAATTTTTGGTGGGATCCTTGCAATTCGTTGGCCTCTGTTGGTTCTTGGAGAGCAGAAGGGCAACAGATTTTTGGTTATTTACCATATGATGCAGTGTCCAACAGCTGCCTTTTCTAATATGCAGTGATCCCATCAGCTCACTGAATTCCTCACTCCTATCACGCTTTCTCCTAGTCCTTTGCCATTCACCAGTCAGCCCTGCTCCTATGCTTAGTGTAATTCTCCTAAAACCGCATTTGAAGTTGTGATGAAAATTCAAGTATTTTTCCTTGGTTAAAAAAAAAAAAAAAGCTTGCTAAGTCTACCACAGTTTCATAACCACCTTAAACTGGCTGAAGCCAATAACGCTATCAAAAAGATAAGTTTTGCCTTTTCTCCCACCTCAGTCCTGCCCCTGCACAAGATCAGTACAAGGATTTGGACAACCACGCAATGAACCAGATCAGGGAACTGATCCAAATTAAAAATGAGCTTGGCCCCCGCAACATTTGTTTTCCCCAGGCAGATCAGTTCCCTAGGCCTGTTCAGTTCACAGCTGCACCAACAACTGTGCCAGCACAAAGGGGGTGGGTGACATGGGGTTAGGGATGAGCAGCCGTTGAGGAGGAGGAAGGGTGGGACTGTGTTACTTCTGACTTATGCAGCCAAGAGTGACACTGACCTTGGGCAACGTGACTTAGACTTGCACGAGTTTAAAAAAATTGGAAAGAGGTTTCTAAATTGCTCAGGATAAGTACCATTTTTGTGGGGAGTAAAAACAAGACCTGGTGCCTTTTTCTTTTATGTTTTTAATTATTATATAAAATGAACTGAGTATTTTGACAGAAAATATCAACAAAATGTGGAAGTAAAGGGATGCATTTAGATGCAATATGGTGTAATAAAAGGGAGTAAAATCTTTTCTTCTGGTGTGATGAAGGAGATGGAGCCCTGTATCCAGACAATTCCCATGGTTTTCCCAGCCTTCATCCATCACCACAATCCAGTCCTACCCCAAGGCCTCTTTTGCCCATGGATGTTGTTAGAGCAGCTGCCCGACCGTGGCACTCCCTAGCCCTGTGTGGCAAGCTGACAGCCAGCCACTGGCACGGCACCAGTCATTAGTGCACTGGTTGCACGGCCACTTCAACTGAGTGGCCAAATAGTAAGAGCTCAGGATTGCCAAACCACCTTTGATTTCTTTTCTCAGAGTTATTAGCTTTATTTTTTTATCTGCCACCTGTCTGTATAAATGTTAATATAGCATTCTCTGGCGGTTCTTGCAAGAAGATGTAACTGGGACAAGGACTGTAAGAACTTGAAAACAGTAATTAAAATCGGAGATAAGATGAACCTTAGTGGTGTCTTCCAAGAAACCAGTAATAGAACAAGGTCATTCCAGTTATGTAAATCTTTTTAAGTTGAGTGACTGAAGAGAAATTTAATTTTGAAAGAACCAATGATGTTTGGTTACACGGAGTCCATTATCTCTTGCTGAGGTGATAACCAGGAGAAAGTGAAACTACCTTCAAAAGCTAAATGGATGTAGGCAAGACCTAAAGGGACAATTTCTTTCTCTAGAAAGCACAACCCTGGTGCAGTACAGTGGGCAGGAACACTGTGCTTCGTGGCAGCATGCGGTTAGCAGTCAGAACGGAGTGCAACCTCCTCTCTTTGCCACCAATGGAGCCAAGTCCTTACATCAGTCTGTAGAGAAAACAACCAATAAAGCAGACAAGTGCCCTGCTTACTACTTTGTTTTGGCCCAAACCTTTTGGATTCATAACTTTTAATAAGGATCTTGGCAGCTTTCGCTGGGTACATTAATCTTAGGAAAGTAATGAATTTTGGTCTGAATCCCATCATCTCAAGGGTGGAAAAGATGAATGACTACTCAATCTGATCAAAGACCTCTTTGATATCTGCAGATAGATTTACAGCGGAAGCCTTATTTAAAGTAACTGAGGGAAATACATGCAATAACTTGGTTAAATTATCAGTTCCCCATGTATTCTATATACATCCCACTTAATCATGGTGGGTCAGTTTAGGAAGTACTTCTAAGAGCAAAATGGTCTCTTTGTTCTTTTACAAATGAGAGTGAGTCAGGAAACTAAGGCAGGTACCAAGCAGACATTTGTGTCTTTGGACACAAACTCATGAAGAGTTCATCCTAGAAAATGGTCGGTTACACCAAAACAGGAGTATAGAGAGCCCTTGTGTCACAACATCTGTCTTCAAGGCCTTTCACAACTTAAGTTTCTTTTTGTTTGTGTGTAACCTACATAGTGCCAGCTCAAAGATTCTGTTTAATGAGGCAAAATTCAGTGAACCTTGGCACTCAAGGATGAAGACGGTCAACTTCTGGCATAAACCAGCTTACTTTGGCTTCCTCTGAGGGATGCAGAAATCACTTTTGTGCAGGTAGCATCGGAACAGTTCCCCCAGGCACCAGCCTCCTTAAACAGCTCAAGGTACCACCACCCTGACAATTCTGCATCCCCTTTACAGTGATGGTGATGAACCTCACTCAGCCAGCCTTCAGCAGGTGCTTGGGGATGTGGAGGCTGCTGTGCCTCTGCTGCTGGAGAGCAGAGGAGTTGGAGAAAGGTGGAGGTGAATAGCAGCCCCTTTACCCCAGCTGCCGAGAGCTGCCCACAGAGTACTTGGCAGCGCAGGTGGGCAGTAAAGAGGGCAGACAGGAGGGCCGCTGGGCCCTCTTTAATGGGGACAGGGTATTGGGTGAGCAGCTCTGCTGCTGCTAGCATTTTGCTGCTCTGTTCAGTCAGCGTTTGGAAGCCACCATAAACTTCTGCTGTGGTGCAGGACTGCAATATTTCAACTAGCTCAAACCCAAGTGCCATTTGCAGCAGTGGAAATCGGCTATGAGCTCTGTGCTGCTGTGGCTAGACAGGTCCTTGTATCCAGATGGGTTTGGAAAACCATACGCAGCTCTGCACAGTTATGATGACCTTCTAAAAATACTCCTTACCTTCTCCCACATGCTGTCTTCTGCCCTAGGCATCTTTCCCAAACAGAGCTGTGTAGTTGCTAAACAGTCTGTGTATCCTATTTTAATAATGCTGAGGTGGGAGGCTTGTTTAATACCTCCCCTATTCAAAAGAGAAGCAGACAAGCCATGAAGGATAGGGGTTGATAAATTTTACCAGCCAGCCCAGGAAAGAAGGAAATAATAAAATCAAGTACCCTTTATGAAGTTATTAGTCTTCTTGACAGAACTGCCTCTTCTCTCTGAAAATACAGTTGGTATTTTCCCACGCTAGGGCAACACTGTAATGGCTAAAAAGAAAATGACTCCAGTGATTTTAATGTAAATAATAAGTTATGAGTTTGATAATTTAATTATCTGTGAAACTCCACTTTCTGGCAGAAACCTAAAGGTGAAGTAAAATTACTGAGTTTGGAGCTAAACTGTCTCCAGAAGGCACTCTCTGTCCCTGGAACCTCCTGAATAAACCAGGTGAAGCCTGGCTGAGGTTAACAAGAAATACTAAGTCATAATGTCCATATAAACTCTGTTTGTAGAGGAAGGTTGAAAACCAATAGTGGTAGCAGCAGCATATTTCTTAAATATTTGTTACATAATATAACAGCATAAAAAATGCAGCATAATGAACATCTTTTAGCACTCTGCCTTCTGATAAGCTGTTTCTGAGACACCGATTTTAGAGGTGATTAGGCAGGTGCTTGGTGAGATGTTGAAAAATGTCTCTGGCTTTAAAGTTTCCTTTGAGAATCTTACTGTAAGTTTTATCTGTGTAGAGTGCCCCAAGTCCATTAAAATTCAGGTTCAGAGGCCTTATGACTGATGGTGTCATTGGATTGTACACCTCATCTGATGAAAACTCGGGCTGTTCACTGAAGGGATCATTCTTCTCTTCATTGCCCCAGTCTCATGGCCTATTTTCCTTGCACCAGTCTGAATGATCACATAGTGGGACAGCAAAAAGAGGGGGAAAATGTTTTCTGTCACCTCTTGAGATAGCAGAGTTAGCCCAATGCAGAGGAGGAACACCGTTGTAGGAGTAGCGTCAAGCTAGATACTCAGCGCCTCTAAGCTCTCCTTTTTTCAGCTTCCTCATGTTATTCAGGAAAGCTAGGCAGATGCTAATGATGTTTAATTAGGGTATATTAAAAGAGCTGGTGGAGTTAGAGGTGGTGAATGTACCGCTAAGACCCTGCCGATGCTATTCATAGACAGAGTAATGGGTTTGGACAGTTAGCTATGAGTTGAACACCCTAAAGCAGGCAGCAGACTTGAAGTTTTGACTTGGGTGTGTACCAAACAGCCTGGCCAGCGAAGCCCCGTGGCAGATTTGACCATGGCATGCTGCTTCTGCTTGCCCTCTGGTCTTCTCACACAACTGATTTGTCTGAAGCCAGTTCTAACCAGCTCTCTCCAGAACAACTGTTCTGGTTATTAAACATCAGCAAAGGCCATACCAGGCTGGTTTATAGCCCTTTTTAGGTAAAGGAGCATACTAATGTGATCCTCCCCAAGCCTCAATGTAAGTAGAAAATAATTTAATTCTCTCATGCCAAAGCGAACCAACCAGTCAACCCTAACAACAACAAAAGCAGTAAAACCACGGTTCTAACAAGACACCTGACAAACTGCAGCGCTTCCTTAATTATCTTCTTGTCATATCTGTTTAGTGTGAATCATGCACTGAATAGATACTCGAGCAAGGAGGATCTAGTGGATGGAGCTTGCTGCCTGCCCCAGTCCGGCCAAGTCAGCCAGCAGAGCAGAGCCAGAGCAGAGCTTGGGCACACACAAGGCCTTTTCCACTTCTCCATGTGAGACTGGATCTCCCAGACTGCCGAGCTCTTGGGGCAGATGCTACTGCTGCATCCACCACTCTTGACCCAGGACGTTTGGCCCTAATTTAAGCACTATCGCAGTACAAAAGCCAGTAGCACTCTGGTGTTTCTTCTGTACCTTGCTTGCAAGTATCTTCACGAAACTGACAAAATTTAAGGACGTTTTCGTTTGTATTTTACCAGTTATATCTGCAAGCCAGTGCTGCACTGTGTGCGTGACTGTGTGTAAAAAGTTCCTTTGCTAGCTGTAATAGTGCACAGTACAGCTACAAAATACAACTTAAAGGTCATCACCCACGTTCGCTCATCCTGAATCATTTCACGTTCAAAACTTAAGCAATAAATTACTAATTTTATTCCTGGTTTCCCCCATCAGTATTATGGCATCATTCTGTGTCCCAGGTTCCTCCCTACACTCCCGTTGCCACATGCTACCTGACAACATAGTACAAGTTACCTGTTTGCAATTTACGTATTATTTATGTGCTGAGGAAATGGATGTATTTTAGATGAAGTTAGAACGTAGTGCTGATAACCTCATAGACATGAAACGCGCTCCTTCTGTGACCTTGGGCAAGCTGTTGGAGTTCTGTGTCTTCAGACTCGTAATGCTCTGGGTAGGGCAGGTGGGTAGGACTACGGGTAAAACGTTCAGGGCCTTAACTTCTCCGGGCCTCAGTTTTGCTGGGTTTTACAATGAGGTTAATACCGTACCTAGAACTTCATACGCACGTGAAAATTCACTGACGTTAAGTACAGAGATGTAATTATGCCAGTAGAGGTGCATCATTAATACTTTGCTATGTGGAAACGTCTTGTACTTGTTACTTAATATCTCCTTCCAGGAATGACGACTGGGTAAAAGCCAAAGTATTTGTTAAAGAATCAGTTTCAGTTCCATGCTACTTGGGCTCTGCTCATCCGAGTACTGGAGATTCCTGTGAACACAGGAACCAAGAGACACTGTTGGCCAAGTGGAACGCAGACTTTCAGCTTGATCTGCTTTCGATCAAGTGCTTGTGGATTGAAATGGAGCGCGGGTTCATTTCAGAGGGCTGTAGGGATGAGCCTTCATTACTGTCCGTCTGCTTGCACAAGATGTACATGGTGCCTCGTGCACTTTGGCAGGTTTATGTGCATCAACCAGGAATCGGTGCCACTGCTCCTGTGGCCAGCACGAGGTCCACCCATAGACTACCGGGGGATAAAGGGCGATCTGTTCCTGGAAGGTAGGAGAGCAATTACTTCAGTGTTAGGAACAGACTTAGGTCAGGGACCGAATCACCTGTAAGCAATGGGCAGTATTAAACCCAGTCCAATCAGAGGGTTACGGGAATTAACTTAAGTCTCACGGTCTTTGGCACTTTCCTTCAAGCCCCCGCTGCCGGCACCTCATCCGCGCGGCAGCGGGCGCACAAGCGCCTTTTAAACCTCCGCCAGCCCCAGGGGCCGCCGAGCGAACGCGGCCGAGCCCGGGCCCGTGGGGGCCAAGACGCCGGGACGGGGGAGGGCGACAAAGCCTCCCCGGCGCCTCGCCGCGCTCCCGCTCCCGGGGCCGCGCTCGGCGGCGGGCGCAGCGCTCCTAGCGGGGCCTGGCCGCGCGCGGCGGGGGCGGTAGTTTGGCGAGGATCCCTCGCCGGGCCGGTGCGTGTGTGTGCGTGTGTGTGTGTGTGTGTGAGAGAGAGGAGCGAGCAGAGCGAGAGCGGCGGCGCTGGCAGCGGGGCGAGCGGTGGCGGGGCGGCTCCGACTGCCTGACGCCAGCGAGACCGGATCAATCCAGGCGCGGAGGCAGCGCGGGGCTGCCCATCGGCGGCGAGCGGAGCCCCCGCCTGCCCCGGACCCTCTCACCGACCTGCAGCCGGTAACAACTTCGCGTCCCCTCGCCTCTCCCCGTCGTGCCTGCGCCGCCCTCCTTTTCCCTTCCCCCCCCCCCCCCACCTTCCTCCCCGCACTCCTTGCACAGCAGCTCCGGGTGGTCCGCGGCCCCGCAGCAGCGAGCCGGGGGGAGCGGCTCCTCCGCGGCGCGAAGGGAACGCAGCGCTGCTCTCCTCACCTACCCTCCTCCCCGGCATGATGGCGTCCCTCCGGCAGCCCGGGGCAGGCTCGGAGCCGCTCCTCCGCCGGCCGTTCCCGGCTCGAAGTTTGTGGGTAGGTGCCGCGTCGGGCCCGGCGAGAGGGAGAGCCCTTGGCCGCCGGGAAGCCGCCCGCCTCCTCGGCCAGCCCCGCGCCGGGGCCGCGGCCGCCGCCCGGCCCCATTGTGCGCCTCGCGGGGGACCCGGCGGAGCCCTGGCCGGCCGGGGCAAGTGCCCGCCTTTGTTTTTGCGGGGAAGAGCCTTTCACCTCCTGCCTCGGCCGATCCGTGTCCCTGCCCGTGTAATGTTTGTTGGGTTGTTTTTTCCCTGACTTTCTTTCCGCAGCCCCTTTTTTTTTTCCTTTCTTTCCTTTTTTTTTTCTTTCTTTCTTTTTTTTTTTTCTTCTTTAATGACAGATCTGTGCTTAGAGGTCAAGGAAAGTTCACTTAATTTTGTTGGTCTGTCTTTTTTTTTTTTTCCTCCTCGTTGTAAGAGGGTTTAGATGAGGTTTTTCCCCTCCTCAATGTAGTTTCTTCATTTACCCGGTCTGTACAGCCAAATAATCTTATTCTCAATATAGATCTTTAAAGCTTATTACAATTTACTGGCGTGGAAATACTCAGTCATGCATTCGAAAGGATCTGGGCCAAATCCTGGCTTTTTCTTTTTTTTTCTTTTTTTTTCTTATAAACTGAAGTCAGTAGGAGTCCTTACTGAGGAAGGTTGCTGTGCTTGCTCTTTTGTTAGAAGAGCAATCTGAGGAAGATATGTGGTCTGACCTTACAGTTTACTTTTACAGTATCTGAATACTTACAGCTTACAAAACAAAACAAAAATCTTTATTTTAGGCAAAAATTATCCTCCCTGCATGTAAAGAAAAAAAAAGAGGGCATCATTTTATTTGGTTGGGGAAGAAGTATTGTTAGATCCAGGTGGGGAGGAGTAAATGTAAACGTGTATTTCAGATATAAGCAAATGGAAAAGAACATTGCATGTAACGTGTCAGTGTTTAATGGATGTCAGTGTGTAGAGTTACAGCATCTTGAAACTAACGTGCTCGGGAAAAAGCTGTATTTCAAACATGTCATAACTGATAGTTCAGATCTCTTTTCACACAGGGGAAAAGAGAAAACTTTATTCTTCCCCCCCCCAATAGTTATGTGTGTTTTTAAGCAGCACTCGAGAATAAAGCAACTGAAGCTAACCCAGCCCGTAGAGATGGCTTTTCATTGCAGGCGTGTGCCTGTAATTCTGCTGGTCTTCATGTGGCCAACTGTCTGCACTTTGTCCTGTCAAACAATAGGAGCCAGTCATGTGAGGAAACCTGAGGTGTTAATGTTGACTTAATATTTTTTCTTTTCCTTGTCAGTAATTATTCTGCTGAATTATTGGAGATGAGTTTGTTAGCTGCAACTGGTTAATACTCATTCCCATTGAACCAGAGAGCAGTGCTATGAAGCTTTTTAGAGGTTTTCATTGGATTTTAGTACAAGTTTGGTGTGCTTGTTTCTTTACTGTGACTGGAAGAGCATCGGTATGAAATGGAAAGATACCTGACTCTTCTTGAAGTTCTTCCTCTGGTCTTAGGGATGAAACCTTGCAATTACTTTGGACTGTAGGTAGATGCTCGAGAGAAATTTCCCTTGATTGGGTGATCCAGAAGCCTTACACAGCTGCCAGAGAGAATCAGTTCAAGGCATGATCAGGTTACCCTAAGGGTAGGGATTTGTCCTTGCTTTGGTTTTGTCCCCATCAACCACTGGGTATGTAATCTAATACATTTTTTTTCCTACTCTGTCCTGTTCATCTTGCCTTTTGGTGTACCCTTGAAGATGTGATGATCTAATACATTTGAGAAAAAGGGACTGAACAAACAGCTGGGGATCTTTGTTTCTGTATACATGATAACTATTAAATCAAATGTTAGACACCTGATGAGTTTAGTATTTGCTTTTTCTCTGTAGTTTGAACAGAAAGAGCTGAATGTAAAGAAAAGCAATACAAAGCTTGCTGAAAAGTGTTGCTTGTGTTTCTAAATACTGGGAAATTGTTCAGATTAAATTATGAGTTTCTTTGCTTGGTATAAAGCCTTAAATTTAAAAAATGAAGGGGTTGTGACTTTTTTTTTAATTGAAGCATGAATGCACTGCTTATTACATATAGCCAGTGTTCTGCTTTACGAAGCCCAAGTTGTGTGTGTAAAATAAAAGCTCATGTGAGTAGTCTTACAAGCCTAATGGAGGCATCATCTCAGCTTTATAAATAATGTAAGTTGTGTATAATGTGGAGTCTCCAGAGACTGCAGAGAAAGCATCATTACCAGCCTTTTCAACCTGCTGGAGATCTTAAATTGATTTACAGCACTGAACTGGTGCAAAATGATACATCAGGATGACACAGGGTCAACCTGTAAAAGTCTATGATGCGAGCCCGTTAGTTCAGTCATCATAATTAAACCATATTATGAGGGCAGCGAAGCAAGTGTCTGTGACATGCCCCATTGTGCTTCAGATATGGGTGGTTTAAGAATCAAATAAAGAGAGCACTGTGTTTATTATTTAATTTATGCAAAGCGTAGCTGAAATTAAAGCTTGTGGCCCTGTGAAGAATAAGTGCTGAACCAATTTAGGTTGACTCTTAATCTTTCTTGCAGTCATTAACAACTGAAATAGATGAAGGCAGCTTGGAGGGGAGTGTGTGTGTGTGTGTGTAAATGGTTGTGAGTGAAGAATTTTATGTATGATTTCAAAAGCCTCAAGGTCATCTAGACTTCATCTGCAGACTGTGCTATGAGATATCAATGGAACAAATGGGCAAACAAGTTAATTGGGCTTTTTTTTTTCCCCTAGAATTTTACCCTACTGAAGTTTGTAACTGCCTCTTGAAACGTGTCTGCAGATCTGAGTTCTTTTATATCAGAGAGCATCTTAGTCACATCTTGAACTATATGACCAAATGTATTTTAGAATAGAGACTGTAATTTGAATATGGGTTGTGTAGGTCACTCCACTTTCCTTAGTGAAGGCAACTGTGGCTTCAGATTCATGTTTCTTCTCTAAGTAGCTTAGAAAGCAGCATGTCACAGATAGTAAAATTTTCATTATATACTAAACATCTTGGGTCATTCTGATTCTGCTGATAAAATCACTATGAATTGTTTGAATCCTGCTAAAACTTCCTTCTCTCTACTAGTCAGTGTGCTGCTTGGTGATCTGAGAGTTTTGCATTTATTAGTGGTTAAAGCAACTCCTCATACCTGAACTGATGTGAACTCTGCACTGCATCTCCTGAGCTTCTTCCAGCCAAGCAAAAAACATCTCTTATTTTTAGTCACAAATGTAGCTAAAAAAAATAATAATTTTGAGTGATACAAGAGAGGCAAAGAACATAAATGGTCCCTACTGTTGGGAGGTCCATCAGTCTCCAGGTTCATTTGCATCTCAACAGCATGTGCCTTAGCTAAGGTGCCTTCTGAGTGGCAGATAAAAGAATTAAAACTTGCCTTTGGCTGCAATGCCCTATAAAATGTGCTGTGTTAATGCAGATGAATAAATGAAGTCACCTTGTTGAAGAGAGACATAAAATCTGTGAAAATTAAAATCAGATTTCACAAATTGCTTATGTTTAATGAAGTGATGCTTCTATTTTTTTTTTTGTTTGTGGTGTTGTGGTTTCTGTATTTAACCTGTGGTGGTTCAGGTTTTGATGACAAATTCACTCAGTTGTGCTTTCAGAGGGGGGGAAGGTCTGTTCTGCCCATTAAAAAACCCCAACAACCTTGCTTCCCTCCGATAGCTGCAGACTAGTACCCTTCCCCTGGCCTTTCTTCTGTGTGTAGCAGTGTGGCAAAAAAAATTGAATGTGTGAAACTCTTAATAAGTTCCTAGAAGTTTACCTTTGAAGCTTACCGAACAGAAAATTTGAGTTTAAAACATAAACACCGAATTGGCAAGCGTGGCTTGGAATGCTGGTGACTTCAAGGCTCATCTGTGCTGGCATCTTGCACTTCTCCAGCTGTTTTGCTCGAGCTCTGATGGTGGACCTTTCAAACAGAATAGGAGATTTTATGTTAGAACAATTTTTGCTTGGGATGGGAGAGAAGTTATTTTCATTTTATGCTTTTAGAATTGATAGAGTCGTGTTCCTGTGGGCTGTTTTAGACCTATTTCCATTTGAATGTCACTTTTCTTCGAGGTTCAAAATAACCGGAGAGAATGTTAGGTCGGGCCTTTTGTGAAGGGCTTTGCAGAGGGTGGATTCAAGGGTGAGGAGAAGGACACCCTTGGCTGCTAATGGCTGCTGCAAAGCTCCCTAGCCTCACTCCTCCTCCTCCTCCTCGGACACATGTTCATTTGCATTACAGAAGGCTTTCGGGTTTGTGTGTATTTGAGTGGGGAGGCGTCTTTGTTTTTTAACAGGGTAGAGAAGCCAAACATTTCATAAAATAAACAGGCTGGTTTGGAGGAATGTGAAGCATTTTCCCGAACGCACCCCCATGGCAAGAGATCTCTCCCTGCTGCAGCTGTGTGCCAGAGTGCTGCCTCTGGAGATGCCTCGCCGTTGAACAAAGATCAAGCAGGCTACTTCTGATTAGCTGTGTGAGGTCAAGGATGCAGTCCGTGCAAGGCTGGACTCTGCTAAGTTGTGTCGATGGGTTCCTTGATTTCTTTCTTTCTTTTGGGGAAGGAGGGGGGGGTGTCGGGTCCTGTGGCCCCGGGATTGCTCTGGTGGAAGCGTGGCCCAGCTGTGTGGGATAGCAGTGCCCTGTGTCACAGCTGCTGGCTTCAGCTCTCAGTCGCTTCCAGAGGGTTTTCTGCACGGACCAATTCCTTTACTCAGCTGTACGCTTCTTGGCAGTGCTGTGTCTTGGGAGACTGTGTGAAAGCTGAGTTTAGATCAACAACTGAAGTTTGTTGGGTTTTTTCCATGTTGCCCACGTAGGGAACCTGAGCAGTACACCTCTTCTGGACACTGGCACAATTCACTCGTTCCAGCACAGCTCCGTAATCGTTCTGCACTGTACCTTACTTGTATTTCAGAATGGAGCATCCACTTGGGAGAGTGATGTTAGGATAGATGTCACCAGTCTTGCTCATTTTGTTCTTCCTCCAGCCTTTCTCTAGCGTGCACTGACGAAGTCTAGAGTACAAGGAGGAAAACAAATTATTTTTAAACATGCCTTATATAAGTCATTATATTTAGGCACTGTTCAAAGCAGTATCATCCAAAGGCAACTATTATGTTGACTTGGCATGTAAACAAATCATTAATGTGGTTCACCAGTGATTTCTGAAGCATTATTTCATATTTCTGTGCTTATAAAAGGGATGCTTTTCCCAACATGGCAGCAGATGAGAGTAAGTCAGTATAGACAGTCTGAATTATAGCACTTGATGGTATTCAGAAGTATTTAACTTTGCAAGTTTTTGTCATTAAAATGCCAATCCACATTAAAGTGATCTACAGACTATCAATCTAATATTGGGTAACTTGGAAATAAGTTACCTATTAAATTATCTTTTTTTTTTTGTAATGTTGAGGTGATTATAGACGGAATCATGAGACTTTTCACTGTCTCCTTGCTTCCATCCCCAGCATGGGTGTGAGATCCACATCTGCCCTCAAGCTTTGACTGATGGATCTTCTTTCAGTATGTGGAACTATCCTCTGACGGCAAGCTGAAAATGTGTCCTCTTAATACATGTACAGGAGTAGAAGTTGGATTTCTGGATTTACAGTGTTACAGAGTTTCTTGTACAGAGGTTGCAAGACTGATGCACATGTTTGAAAACTTGTCTAGGTAGGTGAAACCAAAAAAGCATGTCTGCACACACAGCAAACACTTGACACTCATGTAGCAGGTCAAAGAGTTTTCTGTGCATTCAGAGAATCCTTTAGGTTCAGATTGCTTGGGTCATGCCCTTGTGCTGACTTTTCTTCCTCACTTTGTTCAGTGTTGGGAATTAGTATCCCATTGTTCTGTGTTTACATGAAAAGCTGATTTACTGAGGATATATTTTCTTATAAATCATTTCAGACTTATGATTTCAAACATTTCGTGTTGTAAATTGTCATAAACAATAATAGCAGCATTCTGTCTGACATAGTGTGATGGAACCAGGACATGAGACCCTTAAATACATTATTCTTAGCACCATGTGCACATATGAATGCCTAAAATAATGTTCACTGCTTGAAAGTTAAATTATTTGCATCAGTTAAGGTAGACTGAATCTATATATAGTTGAGTAGAGCCTGTAACTTACTGAGGCATGTGTCTGTAATAACTATTTATATATAAATACTTAAATGCTTAAAAGCGTAGTATCAGTTTTGGTTAAAGATGAAGTAAATAACTGGAGAATCATGTTGAAACAAATTGTGGCTTCCATTTAAATGTGTTTCTGAGGGTGACAGGAGGAGGAAGTGACTGCTGTTTGGTCAGATGCTGTTAATGAGTTGCATATGTGCTTTTATTATACCAATATATTTCACCTTTGTATCTGTTGGGTTTCGTTCGGATATTGACGTGGGAGTAATGAATCAAATGTCCTTGCAGTCTTCCAAGTATCTTACCAGCAAGAACTTTGATTCAGCTGACGCGTTGAGGGACAGAATATGTGGCTTGTAAGTAGTTGTATTTCCAGAGGCAGTGGAGAGAAGGCTTTCAAAGATTTTCTCCGAGACAGATTTGGAAGTGTGTGTGTGAGAGGGAGAGAGGGTGGAAGCTGGTGTGGAACTGACATCTCCTGCTGTTTCACTTGGTGGCTTAATTCTCTGTAATGCCCCTGTAAATTAGAAAGCTGAAGAATAGCAGAAGTGTACTAGTTGTTATGTTTATTTGTTTCGGTTGTTTTGTTTTGAGGTTGGTTTTTTGTGTGTTGTCTGTATGGTTTTGTTGTTTGTTTGTTGGTTTTTAACTCTTTGTCCTTTTCTTTCTAGCCCTCTCAAGATATTGCCAAACAAACTTTGCTAGTGTTTTTGTAGGACAAAAAATATTTGAATGAGCAAACCCTTGGCTTAGGCTTGGTCAGTTGCCTTTTTTTTCTTTTTTCTTTTTTTTTTTTTTAAGGGTTTCTGAGCTGTGGTGTATGAAACAAGAAGGTTAGTTTCAAGTGAGGCTGCTAGCACTTGCTTAGGAGTGTAGATTCTGCTACAGGTCTGGAAAAATAACTAAAGCTGGCTCATCAATAAACCACAGTTCTGTTTGATGAAGTGTCTTTCGCTTGGTAACTAAATGCTTCATTGTGAAATTTGGCATATTTGTACCACTGTTGTGATTTCCTGACTGAAATCTACTTTGGGGAAGGCAGTTTTGGTTTGGTTTTATTTTAACCTAGGGAAGACTTCCTTCAGGTTAGTATAACTAAAAATTGTCTGAAAATATTTTTTTTTCTTTTGACCCCACTCTGTGTGTTAAAATAATCCATCTTGTGTTTGCAATAGGCTGAGACGAACAGTATGTGGACATGACAAAGGTTAGCTGTGGTTGCTTAAGGTATCTGGTGCTATAGTGATAAGTATGGTATGGCAACCTCCGCAGATCAGAATTTCAGTAGCTCACAAGCAGTAAAAAAAGAGATGGAAAAGTGGCATCTTATCTGGTCTGTATCTGAAGTGAAGCAAAGTAATAGTGTTGAGGACTTGCATTTGAATGGAATGGAGCCATACGTGAAGCCAGACTCCAAGGGTACAAGCAGTGAAGAAAGGATGAGCAAGGCAACTCAGAAGACTTGTGGATAGTTTGAAAATATTCTAAAAGTTATGCAAGCTATAGTTAGGTAGTCTTTCAGTGATCTCACACGCATCTAAAATGCGTGCTTCCCTTCACAGGGGAAAGAAGAGGGAGATGAGTGAGATGGAGACACAGCTTGTGGCTTTATTGAGGTCTCACCATGTATCTCCAACATTCAGGACTGGACTTTCATCTCCTTTCACACACTCTCTTGGTCTTTCCTCTTGTTGCCAGACACTTCTGCCTTTTTTTTCACCAAAGAGAGAGAGATAAATAAGGCAGATACTAGTTATGTCTTCATCCCTGTTCTGCTAATGACCTGGTGAATGCAGTGATGACCTAAACTATTTTGAAAAAATGTGCATTTTGACTTTGCTGAATGTCCTGGAAAAACCCAACTAACAGAGAGGTTGCCATCTCAGCTATTGCAATTCCCTGGTTTGCGTTTCTGCCCACCACTGGCTTCCCAGCCTGGCATGCCTTCTAACAGGCCCTTTATTATCCACGCTAGCTAGTGTCACTGCTAAGTGCTTCCACTTGGATGCAGTAGCTGAAGGAAAAGACTTTGTCTTCATTAACTTGAAAACTTAAGGTAATATAATTATAGTTTCTGTAATGTGTTGTATTAGATTTCATCTGGAAAATATTGTATAAATACTCTCAGCTTAAAACTCAGTAGTGTGTGGTATTTTTGGACAGATGCACATGAAATCACTCTTCCTTTTTTTTTTTTTGTCTTCTTACTGAAATTTGCTGTCTAGTTGCCTAGAGCAGAAGACAGTGGTAGCAGAGCAGCGTTGAAGCCTTTGGTTATTCAGGACCAGCCAGGGCAGAGCTCATTGCTCTGGGGATGAGACAGGGTTTTGCAAATCAACTGTAGTACTCGGGTCTGAGTGTGAGCTAATCTTTGTCCTAGATATCGCTGAAAACTGGGGGAGTGGCAGCTCCACGAGATAGAGAGAACTCTTCACGGTTTGGCTTCTCTCAACCCCAGCCACAGATTTCTTCACATATGCTGGCTGGGTGACCTCGGTGCTGCTCCTGCTCCGAGCAGATTCAGCTTTTCTGCAGAACACTTTCTTTGATTGTTTTTCTGCCAGGTTAGGAAAGTATTTTGATTTGTTTTTTGCCAACTTGGGAAGGTAAATTGGCTGATAGACTGTAAGCAGAGGGGAAATTATGTTGGAGTACCAACTCTGGCCCAAGAGAGTAAAGGGAAACCTTTTCTCTTCGGGTGGGAGCAAGCTGTTGGAGCTGCTCATCTGCATGTGGACCTGTGACCTTGCTGGCCCAAGGCAGCTGTTGGAGGTAGCCGGTTATAAACCAGTACTGTAGTACTCCCAGATGAAGACTTCCTTATTATGCTTGCCAAGGAAAGGTCTAATTTACAGGGTTTTTTCCCAGATACTTATGTTGGTGATTAGCATGGTGAGGTTACGCTGCCAACAGTTACGTCAGTCACAAAGCCCCAGTGTAGTTATATTGGCAGCAAGACGACCATGATTAATGATACAGTGTATTTTATGGGGGGTGAGGGAGGATGGATGGGGAGGAACACTTAAACAAGCTTTTCTGGTCAAGTGCTGCTTTGCTAGTATAAGCTGCAAGCTATATGAGAAATGTTTTTCTAGTTTAATGCGACTGTGAGAGCAGAGCACATCTAGTGCATGTGCTGTATGAGACAGGACAAATGTTTTTCCTCATGGACAAAAGAGTGCCCTCCAAGTTTAACTTCTTAATAGTACAAACTTACTTTTCCTCTTTAGAGGATGAAATAACTTGAAACTTCAACTGGCAGACCTGCTACTGTTAGCAGCCTTATCAAGAGATTAGAGAAAAGATAAATATTAAATCCATTAAAAATTCTTCTGTTAAAGCAGACTGGTGTTACCAGAAATCACTGCTGGTGAAGACAATTGGGGCACCCGAAGCTGATATGTGATGTGAGCCAGGGCACTGCTTGTAGCTCTCCTGGATTTTGCACCACTGCATGAGTTGCATGGAAATTTTTGGCTTTCTATACACTTTTCTGAAAAACGCTTTAGAAAGCAGTTAGTTTAACAGAATGTGGTATTTTAAAACCCTTTCCTTTTTCCTTGTTACTGCTAGCTATTTAACATCTTCAGACTGCGTAGTTGTGATACATTTCTTAACTTCAAGGAATTAGACTATCTACAAATTTAAAATACAAACTTTAGGTATTTTCCCTAGTGCTGGAGTGAGGTTCTTGCTGAACTCCCTTGTAGCCTTCTGCTGTGCCAAGGAACTATCCAGACCCTTGGGAACTCAACTGTGGTTTTTATTTTTTCCCTCTGTCTTGGTTACAGGCGTCTTTGAAATGTTGCTCTGTGCAGAAAACATCACCTCACATAAGTGGCATAAACACTGCTCCTTTTGCCCTTGTCCCCACTAGTTTATCAGCTGTGACTCTTGCTCACGGTCAGATCTGGTGCATCTCTTGTGGTTTGTGAACTGGGAGCAGTTGAGAACTGGGGGCACTGGTGGCAGGCTGCTTTGGCCGAAGTCTCGTAGTTCTGCATATAGGCAAGTTTCCATTACACCTTCTTGCTTCCCCTGACTTGGGACAGGAGGGCTCTCAATCTTCCAGGCCAGCCAGCAGTCAGGGTGGTTAGAGCCTTATAAAGGCTTGTTATCTCAGGAACTGGGGAGTGCTGGTTTCAGCCCCAGCATTACAGACATCTAGACTGTCTGCTTAAGGACAAGGAGTCTGAAATCTTTGTGAGCTCTTTTTGTGCATTAGCTTTCAGCCTAGAAATAAATAGGCTTGGAAATCTGCAAGTCCTGGAAGTTCATCCTTGCAGTCCCACTTGGTGATGTGTTTGGGGCTTGGAGTCCTCCTGTCCTCTTTACTGGGACAGCTCTGGCTGTCTGTTCAGCAGCAAGCAGCAGTGGAAAATTTGGGAAGCATCGTGGCTATTTTAGGTAGCCTGCTGCTGACCCTGCGGAGCATCTGGCATTTGGGAAACGCTGTGTTTTGGTGTCTCAGCTGTAAGGTTGCTGTGCTGCAACTTCACAGAACTTGAACTTTGGAACTTTAAACTGCTCTTGGAAAATTATGGCTGAATGAATAATAACTTGCCGTAATTCCGTTGCGGAATCATATAGGCTCTGTTAATAAAAAAGGCTTGCAGATAAGAAAATGGTACTGAGGAATTCTTTATGTGGCTTGATTCCTTCCTGAGTCATAAAAAGCTTACAGATAACCAGAGGATCAGATAGATTACAGCCATTTTCTCCTGTTGTAAAACTTCCGTATTCCCGGTGAGCAGTGTAGGAGGAGATCTCCCACTTCCTTTCCAGCTACGCGGTTCCCAAGTGCTGCATGAACTATCAGTTCCTATCTGGGGGTTGAAGCCATTGTACAAAACCCTCCACAGCCTTGATCTCAGGAATATGAGAAAACAGTCTGACGTGAGATTCTGCAGATGTTCTGGCACGGGGCTGTGGCAGCTGCTTTTTGCCTCATCCTGCAGTTTTTTGGATCTCTCCAACTCCTCACATAGGGGTGTGCCCTCATTTTGTGCTTTTAGACAGGGAAAGGGGTGTCTGTGACTTCTGGGTCTGTGCTCGGCAGCTCCCTGTAGGCAGTAGTTAGGACACACTTTTGTTGCCTGCAGTGAGTGTGGTGGTGCTGGTGCTTTTGCGCTCTTGACCCCTCATTGCAGTGGTCAGTGGGTTTTGCTCCGGGCAAGTTGCCTCTGGCCAGGTGACCATTACTGCCCTCTTCCTCTGTAGCGTGGAGGTGTTGCTTGCTTGGATTAATGGCCTGTGCTCTCCCAGAGCCGTCTTGGTGCCATCCTACCAGCAAACGTTTTGTGCCAGCGGCCACCTCTCTGGCTTGCTATAATACTTGCCTCTCAATCAGGAGCTTTCAAGAGTTTTGTTCTCCACGTGTTGGCAGGAGAAGCTAAGGCTTCATGTGAGCAAGTGTATTGCCCAAAGAAAGTGGGAGCTGTGTCTCCTGTGTTTCCTTGACCTGATCCCAGGACAATCCCTATAAATTTGTATTTGCCTGTAAATTGTGATTATGAAGGAGTCTCATTTTCTCGTGTGTAAGCTGTCAACGCCATGATCTCGTCTCCTTCCATTTGTAAAGGGTCTGGCGAGTTCAGGGGGCTTGACAAATGCCAGGATATTGCCAGGGAGTATCTGCTGCCATGTGGCAGAGCAGCTGCTGCGCGCTGTCCTGGGGACTGGGGGCAGGCTGGATTTCCTGTCATCTCAAGTCCAGTCCCGCTTTTCAGAAGGCTGCTAATGGCATGCAGTAATTAAACAATGTCTCATCGGACAGTGGAAATCTGCTCAATCCTGATGTTTGTTTCTGGTTTGTATAAACTTGGCCTGGAAAGCTGTATCATCCTTAAACACTTTCTCTGTCCAGAATGGTAGTTGTGAATTGCAGGACACTTCACCAAATTTAACAGAGATCTTTCTCGCTGCCTCTTGACATTTTAAAGACATGAGGAAGATGCAGTATTTTAAAGGTCATTTAAAGGCAAAAAATACCTCCTTAGTTTTTACAAATAAAGGAAAAAAAGAGGAAAGCTAGAGGAATCCTTTCTAAAAAGTTAAGTGTGCATGAAATGCATTGAAGTGTCTTCAATATTGGCAAACTGAGGGCTATTCTTTCTTTTCAAGTCTATAAATGGTGAGTGGGGGACTGATCTGTGAAATAAAATTATTTTAACAGCCTTCCTTTTTTGGTTTAATTTTCATCGGTTTATTCTGCTTTGCTGAGGCTTGACCTAATAACGCTTTTATTAGTACGTAATTTTTCTTTCTCGGTTTTTGTTGTCTCTTGCTTCGGTGAAACGTTCTGCTGGGGATCTTGAGCTGTAATTTAACATCTTAATCTCTGATAAATGAGGTCTGGGTCACAATCTTTAGAAGTGGTTTAATGTAGCTGATGTAACTGTATTGGTGCGTGCTCTTGGTAAAATGAATCATTTGTAAGAGAAGTGGCTTGCAGAAGCCGAGCATAACTGGGAGTGCATTTGGTGGCTTTCTCCCCTTAAAAATACCCCCTTGTAGCACCACTCTAAATCCATGCAGTCTGTGCTAGGCTGTGCCATTCTGCGAAGACAAGACACACCTTGCATTTTATGAGTTTTACTCAAAAATGATGATGCCTGAGTGCTGATAGGAATTTTTGTGTTTGTTTTTAAAAGTTTTCCTTTATGGTGCAAATGTATATTTTAACTTTTTTTTTTCCTAATTAAAAAAAAAAATCCCTGAAAGTGGCATGTCAGTATATTTTCCCCATCTCACCTGTGAAGGAAGTTCCTCCTGCCCTGTCCTGATGAATTGGAGGGAAATGCTTTTTTCAGCTGATAAAAAGAAATAAAATTCCATGCCCTTCCCAAAGGAGAAATTCAACAATTGGGCAAGTGGCGTGGGACCATGTGTTGGTTTCTAAAAGGATATAGTTAGTAAAGATGTTTCCTTTGATGCCTGTGATGAATATGGATGCGTTTCCGTTGGAAAGGGTTTTGATTAAATTATGCAATTAGAGCTGACCAGACAGATCTAAATATAGGAAGAGGTTTCAGTTATCCTGCCTTTGTGTGTATTAACACACCCACACAGATGTGTGTTTGTTATTGTTGTAAACAACACCTGCTTTCTAAAGACAGTTCAAAAAGTCAGGAAAGGGAATGGTCTTTGTGGAAAAAGGGAGTTATACAAGAGTTTTATGATGAAAGGAAAAAAACCAACCTGTTTTCCCTGGTTTTTTGACCTTTTAGAAAAGGATTTAACTTACTGTAATAGCTAGGCTAGTCATGGCATCTTTGTGGATACCCCATGTCCACAAAGCCCTAGACAGTGCTCCAAGCAGGTCTGTAGGTTCTTCTGCATTTTTCAGGACTTGGTCTGTGTGATCTAATGATGCTGACTGAGCTCCCTGCCTGCTCCTGTACTCCCGAGTGCTCCCGGTGCCTGGCGGGACAATGTGTAGAGTTTAAATTCCCCACAGCACAAGTGGAGTAGATCAACCTGCCTCAAAGATGCACCATGAAATACTCACTGTGATGGCTGGCAATCCATTCTGTCCCTTGACACCTGTTTCTATGGGCATTTTTTTTTTTCTTTTGAATGTTTTATCGTAATTTTTTTTTAAGAGGCTTTCAAATTGCAGGAAGTGTGAAAATTTGAGTCTTATCCTTCATGGCATTTAGAGGAAAAAGAAACCAACAAAACACCCCATGAGCACCATTCTGGCCAGTTTTGTGGTTCACAGCACTGTGTTCATCTTACAGGTTATTTTAGTGAAGTTCATAGTTTGTACTGCCATCTGTGCCAGAATTTGGACTGAATCATCAAATTACAATTCCTTCCGGACTTCAGTTAAAATATTAAGTTGCTGTTTTAATCTTTGATAACGGATCCGACTGAGTCCAACTGCTTGCTGACACTAGAAGGGATTTGGCCACACCTCGATGTACATTTTGACTTGTTCACCTTGGACTGTCCCTGGTGTGCACCAGGCTTATCCGGTTTCCTGACCCAGTAACTTGGCAAACTTGGTGTTAGGTTTTTTTCCCTGTAGCCTTCGCAAGTCAAATCAGCATGATGAGGAGACCAGCAAGCATCAAAGGAAGAGCTGGCAGCTTGTGACTTTGGAGTCTCACATGCATCTGAATGTAAGAATGAGTAAAATTCAGCAGTGTGGGCTAGAAATGTTTCATTGTTTTTCAACTCTGGTTAAAACTGCAGGATTTGAGCATCTGGTGATCATTTAAGAGGCTGTATGTGTTAGTGTTTGCTGTAAACAGGGAGGAGCTGTGCTTTAATGAAGGTGTAGATAAGGCTTTTACAAGATGTGTTCACATTTGTTTTGGGGAGTGCAGATTTTAATGTATCAACAGTTGTGAAGGCGTTGGGAAGAAGTGCTCTTCATCAGAAAAAAGGCAGATGTAATTGATACATCTCTTTTAAAACTGGGAAAGCACTTTTGGGTTCTCACAATTATATATTTGCTTACAAAGACTCTGATGCCACTTTAGAAACCGAACCCCATGTTACAATTCAACTGATGTGTATGGAAACTGGGTATTTGCTCTGGAGAAGCAGCAGTAAGTCTTTCAAATCTAATAATTTCAATTTGAGTAGGCAAAGCACTAATCCAGAAAACCTGTGAGAACTTGCTGTCGTTTTGCTCTTGTAATCGTGATAATCGAGACTTCAAGGGCAAGGATCAGTGCTTTGCCTGCCGGAAGCTGAGTGGGTTAAGTGATCGGGGGAAAAGCTGCAGTTCATTGTAGAAACTGGCTGAACATTATGTGCTTGGTTTGAGCTGTGGTGAGCACTGGGAAGGAGCTGGCAGATATTGATCATATATGGTTATTTCTTTGTGGTCTGGAGTAACTGAGCTGTGGGGGTTTTGTTGTCTGGGTGGCTGTTGCCCTCCTCCTCTCCGACAAGTAAATTGTCCTTATGGTCTCAATTTGAGCAAGTAGTGAATCTGTTCTTTTGTCCTCAGGTCACGCTCAGAGCTCATGGATGTCACTTGGGTTATCGAATAAGTTAGAACCTATGCAAGTCCTCCTTGTAAAGGCAAATATTACTGCCCTGTTGGGAACAGCTAGGTATTTCTTATGAGAAGCTATATGGGCTGCTGTTGCAGTTAACTGGGATGCAGGCAGCACCTGCTCTTCGTGACACCCTTGTTCTCCGACCGCCTGCTGCACTAGCGGGTGCACACAGGTAGCTAAAAGGATTTTTTCTGTAGGCTGGACGATGGGAGGTTTTCTTGGAAGGGCAATCCCTCAGCCAGGTAGTGTGAGCCAAACAATCCTAGAGAAGGTTTCACAGGATGCATGGTTTGGTCTGTCCTCAGGATCCAAGACAGAGGCTACTTTGCAGAACAGGCTGGAAGTATCCTCCTTGGTGGGCATAAGTGAGGGAGTCTAATGCAGTGTCAGGAAAAGAAGTTCCCTACTCCTGTTAAGTATGTTGAAGTATTTTCAACACCTGTGCGCTCCTCTTCCTCCAAACAGCATGATGCGTGTCAGAAATTAACACGGGATTGCAGACTTGGGTGTTGTCTTGAGTTCTTTCAACCATGCCAAGAAGATGTATACAAGAGTTAATTTTTTTTTCCCCCTTCTTTCTCCTTGTCCTTTTCAGAAATACAAGGGAAGCCAAGTCAGGTTCTATATAAGCTCTGTAATGATTTCTACAGCACTTTGAAATGAAACTTGCTTTCTTTTTGCATGTGTATTGTTATTCCACTGAGGCTTCTACTGGGTTTCCATGCATTTTTCCAAAATGAGCAAGATCTGATCCACCATAAGAAGATGCAAAGGAAGAACACTTCGATTAAAAACAGAGTAATTTAGCAGAAGAGACTGGACTTTTTGTTTTACAAGTCACATTGCTCGAAAAAGAGAAGTTGAAACTTCCTGCAGCTTGCTCCAAGAATACGGACTACAATCTGTTGTAACACATTCTAGCATTACAGCTGCTTAGACTGACTGCTTTTTAGTAATACATGGAAGTAGTTCTTGGAGGAGTGAAGTGACAGCTCCCTGGCTTCTATGCCAAAATCTGATCTTTTTTTTTCTTTTTGAAAAAAGGTCAAAATGTTGTACTGAGTACATGAGTTGCTCAAAAGATGTGCTTTTCAGACAAGGTAAATTTTTTAAAGAAGCTTGTTATTTCTTTATGTTGTCAATATGTAATGCATTCTGGGAGGAGGTACGTTGACTAAAATAAGATAAACTGAATTTTTAAAATGCAGTGATGGACTAGACAGTTTTCTCTATTAACAATTATGTAGATTTTCTTCAGTGTGGTTCCTTCCGCTTTTTGTGTCTACCTGTGCTGAGCATGTATTAAAACTATTTAATAGGATCCCTTTTGCCTGCATCCCTGAGCCTGTAATACAATTAATGAAATTAGTAGAAGAGCTGGAGCCGCTTCTTGTTTGCGTGAAATTTGGGCTAGGAGTCGTTTCACCCCACACCCCCCGGGAAAGGATCATCTACTTGTCCTAACCCCTTCTCCACCCACCAAAACCCAGCCATTTGTGCCAAGTGGGACAGTTTCCTATGGGATCCCCTGTGGGAATTTGAAAAGGGTCTCATTAAATATTTTACTGTCTGCTTAGAGTGGCTGATGGAGTAACTATCTCTTCTTTGAGGGCTAGCAAAAGAGAACTTCACTCTGAGGCGTTTTGCCTAAATAAGTTTGTTTCAAGACAAGGCTGGCTAAGCTATATACTATATCATGTTCACTCTCTATAGGCTTCTCACAAGCCCTGTGCAGGTCTGTACGTTAGTCTAAAGATCACACAAATGATAGCAGCAGAGAAGGAAGACAAAACGAAGCAGCATTGGGATTTAAAAGAAGTTTGTTGATGCCAACTCATCTATCAGCAAACAGAACACACAGTAAAAAATGCATGCGTTGTGATGTGGAGAGAGTGGTCAGCAAGTGGGTAACAACTCCCATTTCCTTTGCACGGATTCCAGGCTGCCTGTTGGAGAGTGTCCTGTCGTTTGGCCCAGGTTTCTGTTTCACCCGTACCTCATGAGTAAACGTGCCCTGCCAGGGCCAGTGGTCGCTCAGCTATTGGAAATACCAAGTCCGCTTTCCCAGAAGGGCACATGTATTTGGGGAAGAAAGACGCAGGCTGTGTCATCAGCTGACTTGTGGTTTAATCTTAATTTTGCACTTCCAGCTGATAAGACCGCTTTGTGCAAAAGTAATACAGGAAATGATGCACTGCAGAAACCAAGAGTGGCAGAAAGGGAAACGGAATGTACTGGCAAGGGCTCAGCGCTGCGGACGCGCGCTCTCTGCTTCTTGGAAACCAAAAACTCCACCTACACTGCCTTTTATATTTTTTTTAATTTATTTTTTTTTTAGCTTAGTGCTGGTGTTGGAACTTAGCGTGAGTAGTATACAGCAGTTTGTGGGTTTTTTCCTCCTCCTCTATCTTGTGACCTGTTCAGGGCTTGGAGTGTGCTTAGGCTTTGTTCCGGCAGGCAGGACTTCAGCAGGAGTCCCTGGGCTGGAGGCCAGTGGCCAGCAAGGTCCTGCTGAGCTGCATTACTTCCAAGCATGTCTATAAGTACTGTAGCTAATGCTAGTCCTCCCGGTCCCAGCATATTTCTTGGTGCAGTTGTTGCAGCTGTTAAAATAATACCTTTGATTGTGATTATGAAATGTATTTTGGAGTGTATGGTTGCGGGAGCGGGATGTGTGAGTTCCAGGATTTGATCCAGAAACTTGGGAAAATCTGTTCCTGTGGTCTGATTACTTGGGGCTGCTTCTGAATGTCATCTCAGTCTTTGCAGACCTTGTGTACTAGCTTGTATTAGGGTTGTATTGTAGGCACTGACATAAATGTATTGTCTTCATAGACAGGATTTTCTTCCGTTTTGATGGAAAATAGCTTGGTGGAAATGGGTCAGGCCTAGGCAGAACCATGTCTGCATTCATGAGCGATATGGAAAGAAGTTTCTTTGAGATTTAGATTGTACTTTTTTAATTAGAACTTTGACTCAAATGTTTTAAGTATTTTTTGTTGTTTAAATTGAATGTATGTGAAGTAGAAAGCTTGACTTGATTACTTGGTGATACGCCACTTGAACTTGTAACTTCTTTCTGTGGAACTTCTGTCTTTTGTTTGAAAGATACAGAAGATATTTAGAATATTGTTTGAGATACAGACTATATATGAGTTGAGAATATCTCTGTTACTTACAAACACATTTGAAGCACGTGTACTGTGGTCCTGGTAATATGGTTCTTAAATTAGCACAGCATTTTAATAGAGCATTTTCGTAGTGTAAGGATGAAGTATACCTGGGGTACAGTCAGTGACATTAATGGAGTTTCAGTTCATTTAACAGTATAGCACATGCCCAGGTAACAAAATGACTTCTTACATTTGCCCCAGGCTCATGCAAATCTTCCATTGCATTGACATTATTATTTCAAATACAATTCTTAGCATAAAAGGAATGGGAAGTAGCAGTACGAAGTGCAGGTAGATGTGGTCTGTGTCTTAGTCTATAATCATTATTCACATAAATGTAGTTTATGCTTTCAGCCTAATAAAGCTGAACCTTTGCAGTTGGGTGATTGTTTTAGGGACAAATTAATTTGAATGGAGTGGATGGTTTTCAGCTTAAAGTACTTCAGGTATAGTGGCACACTGTGAAACCATTACAGGGCAAGGTAGTTAAGAGAGCAAGTGTGGCGCAGCATTTATGATTTTAAGATCTGCAGTGTTTTCTTAGTATAACTGTGACCTTCTGTCTGATGCGGGTGTGCTGACACCTATCCTGTGTGCATAGGCTGCTGCTTGGTTGGGGTTTTTTTGTGTCTTTCTGATGGCAACAAAAACATTCGTATCCTTTTCCCCTTCTTCCTTCCTCTGCAACCTGTTGGTATCCAGTCCAGGATACATTTGTTTCCTGTCTGTCTTCATGCTCTGTCTGAAAATCAGTGGTTTAGTGCTCTTTGTCTCATTTTCCTCTCCCTGCCAGTGCATGGTCTCTCCTGCTTCCCCCGGCAGAGCCTTTTGCCTGCTCCCAGGGGCAAGTACAAAACTTGCTGCTCACAACAGAGGTTTCTTCATATGTGGAGCTCCTCCTCCTCTTCACCCATTACTTCATCCCTGTTTCTGTCTCCCAACTCAAGGACCACTGTGCCAACTAAAATCCTCTTATCGGGACTTCCTCCTCCTTCCCACTCCTTCATGTGTCCTTGAGTGCATCAGGCAGGCATTGCCATGGGAAGGGTCAGGATGGAACCAGTGAAGTTCATCATATCGTCCCCTCAAAATCTGCTTATGAGTTGAGGGATTTTTGGTGGGGTGAGGAGATAGTTTTCTTTCTCATGTGAGATGAGTCAGGGTAAAAATCTTTCTAGTTTCTTTTCTTCTTTTTTGGTTTGTTCCTCAAAGTAAGTCAGAGGTGAAGCTGAACTGTTTTTGTTTCAGATGGTGGTATGCACAAGTCTAACGCAGGGATTTTTGAGCTGTATCTGGCGGTTTGGAGAGGGCTGGGTAGCAGGATGCTGCTGGCCATATTGCTTCCAGCTGCTCTCTAAAATAAGAAAGAAAAGCACTAGTGATGTTGCACTGGTTCCTCGGATTGTTTTGCCGGTTAAGGTTGCAACAGATGATAGGCAGAGGGGAGTGCCCTTCACACTTAACGTGAGAGGTGAAACCAGAGGGACTGTTTTAGGTGAGATTGACCAGGAACTCCATTTCTAATAGGGACCTTTGCCCTTTTGTGGAGTGTGTGTGGGAATACAGCCATGTCTTCTTGTGTTTTGGCTTTTTCTACTGGGCTTCAGTATGGTATGAACTGAGGCCATGTTTGGGCACCAAGCAGAAGTATCATTTAAAGCTGGCAGATGCAGTTACTGTCCCCCTTGCTGCATGGTGCAAAAAAATCAAATTGCCTGAGAGAACTCGGCTGGTGGGGAGTTGTCCCACCACCTACCTCTGCATACAGTCCTTGCCCTGTCCTGCTAATTCCCCCCCTCCCCAACCTCTTTTGGTTTTGTTTATGCTGTGTCATTATTTTCTGGCGTGATAACCTCGTTTATTCAGGGCTGCTCTGGGGAGAGGGATATAGAGGGCTCAGCAGCAGCCCTGCTGCTTAAAAATCTTCATCAGATGTGCTTTCAGTTTAGTTCTCGAAGCTGTCAATGCTTTGTTGCTGTTTAGTTTTGTTGGGCGTTTTTTTGTTGGTTGGTTTTTGGGCACACCACTCTCATGGGTTCGGGGGGGTGTGCGTTGTTTTTAACTGCTGTGTGTTAATTTAAAAGGTAAAATCCTTTTTTTCTCTCCCTCTGATATTCTCCTGCAGGTTCTTGGCCAGAAGGGTTTAGAATAATGAGGACGACACATCCATCAAGGGGCAATGTTAGCACTGCCTTCCTGGGACTGGAGGACTGACAAGGAGAAAGGACCAGAATTATTTGATGCAGACTGCTTTTGACTACTGACACAATCTGCTGTTCCTTGGTGGTGGTGGAAGAACAGGACCGTCTCTCCCGCTTGGTTCTGTGGTATCGCCATAGTGGGGTCACCATGAACGTGACAAGTTTATTCTCCTTCACCAGCCCAGCAGTGAAGAGGCTGTTGGGATGGAAGCAGGGGGACGAAGAAGAAAAATGGGCAGAGAAAGCTGTTGATGCATTAGTAAAAAAACTGAAGAAGAAAAAAGGTGCTATGGAGGAGCTGGAAAAAGCATTGAGCTGTCCCGGTCAGCCCAGCAACTGTGTCACAATTCCGCGTTCCCTGGACGGCAGGCTTCAGGTTTCACACCGGAAAGGGCTGCCCCACGTGATTTACTGTCGAGTGTGGCGCTGGCCAGACCTGCAGAGCCACCACGAACTGAAACCACTGGAATGCTGCGAGTTTCCCTTCGGTTCGAAGCAGAAGGAGGTTTGCATCAATCCCTACCACTACAAGCGGGTAGAGAGTCCTGGTAGGTCCTCCCTTGCTTGTACCTTTACACCTTATCTGAACAAGGCAAAGTATGGCAATTAATCATGTGACTCATCAACTTAAATAAGCAAAAGTGGCTGTTTGCACCCGGCAGTTTCTTCCTCTGCAGTGTATCTGGACGTAGGCATTAATTAACAGTTTGCCCTTTCACACAGCCAGTCCTTTGCTTGTGT
>WUAM01000012.1:478424-503704 GCA_024336885.1 Actenoides hombroni
CAGCCAGTGCTTTGCTTGTGTAAATGTTTTATCACTGTACAGAGGCACAGGCTTAGTGTGTACCTCCTGCTGCAGGGCCTGGTATTGCCTGGTTTTGCTGGTGACCACTCTCCCTCAATTATTTGGGTTTTAACTGAATTGGCACACGAGTCAATCTGTATGAAACACTTCAAGCTAACGCAAAGGGTGATTGCAGTCTGTGCATGAAAGCCATTCTGACCTACTGCAGCAGTGGTATCCTTATTCTTGTTTACCAACTATTATTTTACTTCTGTTGCTTTCATTTCTTCATTCCCCAGAAAATAATAATTGTCCTTTAGGATGTCCCACAACTTTGGCCTTTTGAAAAGACTGACTTTAGAGAGCAGAATATGATCCTCTCCATTTAAAGCTCTGAGCGCAGTGTTGGGTTGTACGTGAAGTTTTACCATCAGTTGTTCTATAAGTGCAATTTGCTTACCTGGTACCAGCTTCCCCGCTTCTTTTTTTTTAAGGTGCAACCCATTCTCTCTATCTTTCTCAAAGGTTAAACCTCTTTTTGTTAAATCTGTGCTTAACTTCGTTATGCAAGTTTACTGTCAGGGAGTACTTGTAGGGACGAAGATGAAATGTGCTCGGACTTACCTGCACTAGGCTGCAGCTGCCTGTGAGGTTGCCCAGGGACACCTGCAGAAATGCACTGCACACACGGGTGGACTCCCTGGTTGAAATGTGGGAAGTCCACCTGTGTCAGGCATTTCCTAAACTCTGAAGCTGTCTCTGCAGAGCGGCACGGACACCTAAAGAACTACTGTGGAAATAAGATTGTCGCAAGATCGTTTTTCTGTGGATGGAAACTGTGTTCGTCTTGGATCTGCAAGGCACAGCGCGTATCTGGATGTTAAATATTTCCCTTTGGTGTGTTAGTGTTAACTTGGAAATCGTGTGAATGGCAGAGGAAATACCCATTATGTATGTATGCAGCAGAAGCTTGAGCAAAGGAACTCTGCACTGGAAAAACAGTTCTCAAAAAAAATTTGGAATTAAAAAAACTGAAGTTCTCAATTCCATGTTAAGCAGAAGGTGGGATAGTAAAATAGCTGTGTCCTTGTACTGCCACTGTCTGCATAGGTCTGCGCTAGCTGCTTGTGTTCAGCATTCCAAATTACTGGAAATCAAGATTCCTGAAAGACATCTCTTTCTGCCAGATTGAGCAACAGTTGAGCTCTTACTATAATGCCAAATGACACGTTCTAACTCATTTTGCTTTAATCTTGGACACAGTGACCGAGTTGGAGAACGCTCTTGTTTGGACCATTTTCTACAGTATTTAAAAATAGGTATTTGTAAATGTCCTGTCACTTCAATTAGATAAGCAAGATAAAAACAGACAAAAACTTTCAAAGGGTGTCTAAACAAAATGTACATTTTTATCTGAGTGCTACTAAGTAGTTTAAGTGCTTGGAAGTCTGGGGTTTGGGTGTTAAGTCACCTTCTGAATTCTGTATTTGGGAAATGGAGTGAAAAATTAAGTGTGAATTCTGGGTTGCTCTGTAATTGTTTTTGGATGAGCTAAAAGTCTCTACATTCATGTGGCTAGAAGTTTTTTTGCTAGAAGAAAATCCAAACCAGTAACTTAATCAGCTTGGAGATGATGAAATGCTTCCTTTTTTGTCCGTGCAGTGGCCTTCTTCAGGAAAAACCAGGTTATGGTCAGTTGCCGAAGTGGCAGCTGGGCAGTTTTCTTGTAGGCATTAGAGCTGTAGTCAGTTTGACAGAACTGCCAGAGAAGTATTTGCTCTTTCACAAGCTCACTGCGCTGCTCTGACCACTTCAAAATATTCTGGAGGCAGCTGCTCCCCAGGAGCTGGTGCCCACTTCTGCTGAGGTGCTGTGTTAAAGCAGGGTCTGGAGGTACCAGGTCCTGTGGATGCTGAAATTACATCTTGAACTTGGAAGAGCTCGCCCAAGTGCCGGAGCGGGGTGGAAGCCTGCTGTGGTTTTACTGAGGTCTCTGGCTGGGAGTGGAAAGGAGAAGGGGTTTATATTTAGTCAGCCACAGATCTGCTGTTGTTTTGAGGGATATTGCGTGGAGATGAGTGGGAAAACGTGGCTTTTGGAAACAGGTGGTAGCTGAACTCCAGGTTGGCTTGGAGAGCTGTGCTTCATAACTTATGATTTCTTTTTTCCTTTCCCTTGCTTGTTCTCTCGCAGCTTTGTCTTTATCTTCATCTTCATTTCCTGACAGTCACTCCCAAATTCTGCTAACCGTTTTTCCCCATTTTTGCCAGGACATTAAAACACCATTACTGCTGCATAAGTGCTTATGCTTTGAGATTAATGGGTAGTGGGAATCTATGCATGAGTCACTGTTTCCAACAGTGTATGGACTTGAGCAGATATCAAAGTTTGTGTTTCCAAGGCTATTGTCGTAGCCGGGGGGGTCAGAAATCTACTTTCTCTTGACAAAACAAATTTGGAAGCTGAGATCATGTATTATGAACATTTTGTCTGCAAAGTACATCGTGAAATTCTGACTCTTCTTGACAGAGTGGTCTGCATTGAACTGCTTTGTGCAGAGCTGAAGCGTACAGTGTGTGCATGGGATGTCATCTATATGTCTACTCTTCTGCTGGTTGTCTTGTGATTTGTGTTGTGTAAGTTTTGAGGAACAGATTAATGGTAATATGTGAAAGAAGGTAATGTTCTTTGTTGGGAAATTAGTGCTATGGATGCATCTCAAGTTTTCGTGGTGCCGGAGGGATGCGTGGATTTTCTACCTTCATACCTTATTCCATCCTTGCTGTTTAGCTTGGGAAGATAAACTTGGAAGATGTGAGAATTGGTGTCCTGTGGTGCGTCTGCCAGCTACAAAGCTACACCGGCATCCAAACACATGTTTTTTTGTTAGCCAGACTAGATAGGAACCAATTGTAAACAGTGAAGAAGAGGCAGAAAGCTATCATCTGTCTCAAACGGGAGCGTCCAAGGTGTCCCTTGGAGCGGGCTGTGCTGCTACCCCTGCACAAGGAGGGGGACGTGGCATCTGGCAGGCACGTGAGCGTGATGTGGTGGTACCATAGTCATCCCTAACCTGCTCTGCTCAGGCACAGGTACTTATCTGACCCAACTGCGAGTCCATCAGGAAAACTGAACAGACAGAAAACTACTTTTTGGCTCGGTTAGCTTGGTGAGCTCGGCACCCTCGGCCAGCTCACCGCGGAGTCGGATGGGGGTGAGGCAGTGTGGAGGCGAGGAAGGGTGGCCTTCCTGCCATGGATAGGATGATGCTCGGTCAGCCTGCTGTCAGCAAGCCGTGCCCTGGGCGATGGAGACCCGATGTGCAGTGGGCTGCATCAACTGCTGGTGCTCGCTCTGTTGTGCCAGCACAGCTGTTTGCGTGGCCTCATGCTGAACCAGATCGCAGTCATTTTTGTCCCTCCCCTGCTGTGTTATCTTCCAGGCCGATCAGAGCAGGGCCTGGGCTTGCCGCGTGGCTGCGGGGACATCTGTACCAACACAGCCCTGCCGGTGACATGTGGGGAATGAGAGGAGAAAGTAGAAGCTATTTTGTTGCTGAGGATGGGAATACAACTTTGTACTCCACTGCCAGGAAGAGATCTCGAGATGTGTTACAGTAGCTCACTGCTGCTGTTCCACACATCTCTTGTGTGCAGAATTATTTCTGGTGCAGGGTAGTTAGTGGCTGTCAAATTTCTCCGGTGGCAAGGCAAAGCAAAGCTTTTAATTAAGGAGAGCAGGGTCTGAATTTGACGCCTTCTTAAGTATGGCACGCTCAGCTGAACTGGTGTGCTCACTTGGCTGAATCTGGTTTTTCTCCTCAGTTCTATTTTTTGTTTAGATATCGCCTGGAAATTAGGCTCGTTCCTGGCTTGGGACTATCCTTAAGCGTGATCAAGACTTGAGAAATAATTAGGTGTAGACCATACGTAGAGGCTGTGAGAAAAGAAGTGAACACAATGAAACAAATATTCCTCATCTCTCTGAAAATGCCCCAAATGACCTTTCAGGTTTTGCTGGAGAATGTTTGAGATGACATGTGGAAGTCCCTTCTGAGATACTTCCTTCGATTTCTGTGGATATACAGCCTCTGTCCTCAGTTATGTCAGTGGGATCAGGTGAAAGATGTCATCCAGAATTTAGGGGAATTTTTTTTTTTCTTTTACTTAATCCTAGATCCTGTTTGCTCTAACAGCAGAACAAAAGGAATTGGGATAGGGAACAGGGAGGATGAAAAGCTGCTTAAATTGACACCGCTATTAAAAAAATAATAGTAAATCACACCTCTCATGTTGCTTTAGGGGAGGAGGTTCAGGTTTTTGTTTGCTCTAGCTAAATAAAGGAAGATGAAGAAACTGAGCATTTTATGAAAGTGGTAGTGAATGCTCATTCTCATTTCCATCTAATGTGGAATTGCGTTAGTTTGCCTCTGATAAATGTCCTTGCTCGTCAGCCTGCTAGGTTAAAGAGGATTTGAGTTTATAGTATGTTACAAAGGAGGCAAAAGAGGAATTAACTCCTCTTTCATGCTTCGTGTGTGAAAGTGGTTGAAGGTGCGAAGGGTTTATGTAGGTGGTTGCCCCTGCCTCGCAACTAAGTGTCCTGAATCTGCTGCTACCTTCTCAGGGGTCAGGCTTGGGAGAAACCTACTCATCATTGATCTCAGTGAGCTCTAACCTGCCTTGGGAAGTGCACTTGTTAATTTTTCCATACTGATTTCTGGAGGTGCTCACTAATGCTCTGCTGAGGTACTAGAACTGGGCAGTCCTGAAGCAGCCAATCTGTCCTCTGAAATATTCTGGTTGCATGGATCAGGTCATTAGCACAGCCAAAAATAGCTACACTGGTCTTTTGCAATTACCAATAAAGTGTTTAAAAAAAAAAAAAGGGGCTGGATGATTTTCCTCTGTTAAGCTTCTCTTCTTTGGAGAGCTGGCTGCAGTCTGCTCAACATTGAAGGGCCTTTGTGAAGCTGCCATCACTGTCAGGGGATGAGCAGTGGTTGCTTTTCTGTGACATGCACAAATACACTGTCAGAACGGCTGAGTTTTCAGTTCTGCCTAAAGTTCGTGATGTTCCCTTCCATTATAACCATGGATTCAAAGTGGATGTCAGCTTCAGCAAGCTTTTTTTTTTTTTTTTTTTTTGGCAAGAAATGTTTTACCTAAATGTGCAGCTGCTTTATGCCCCAAGAATAGGCCCTGTCCCCAGGCTCTGAGGAAAGCGGTAGGTGTGTCATGCTGCTTTTGCTCCTGGCGTGGACTCCTTGCCTATGACTTTAGCCTGATTGTTTTCGTATTTGTCTTTGATCTCCTCTGCTGTTTGCTGGGAGTGAGTCTCCATAAGGCTGCACACCTCCTGCGGGCACCAGGGGTGGTGAAAGAAACTTGAAATGGTGGAAATCCTGGGTAAGGCAGGTTGAGACTCTCATGCAGTCCTGGAAGTAAATGCTCCTTGAATGCTACTGTGTACAAGTGCTGCAGCTCTGGACCTCAGTGGAAGAAAACCAAGGCATGTTTCAAGGAGCTTTTTAATGCCATTTGAAATGACACAGGTAGTTGGTTGTGTCTATTGGTCTGGCTGTGCTTGTGAGCGTGCTCTCTCTCTGGGTACTCTACAGACAAATGTAGTAGGTAAGGTAGTCATCCCTGTCCCACCCCTCTGTACTTGACCGGCCTGAGATCACTGCCTATGAAGTTAACATTCCCAAACTGTTTCCAGAGAGGGTAAACTCAGAAGCAGATCTATACCAGCTCATCACAGCGTACTCCCCTGCGCTTCCCACCTGACACAGCCTGTTGCAGCTGGCAGATCACTGGTGCTGCTGTCGGCAAGTGGCGGGGTTCAAACGCAGCTCCTGTGACTGTCAAGTCTGTCCAGATCCAATTTGGAGCCAGGAGGGAAAAGTTGGGAGTAAGCGGTGAATCCCTTTGGGACTGTGAGCTTGCCTGGCTGGGGGTTTTGAGGTCATGCTTGGTGGCTCCCACCCACCCAGCACCTGGGAGCACGGGGTTTACAGCCAGATGGAAGAGCTTCGATGGCCTGGGCTGGAAGGAACCCAGCAGAGCAGCTGCCAGTGCAGCTCCCACAGCACCAGGCATGGCAGTGGACAATGCCAGCAGCTCCAGGCCTTGGAGGGAGAGGGAGAGGGACTGGGGGAGTGAGGGTGAGAGAGAGACCCTAAAGGAGGGGAAAACCATTGTGCCCCTTCAGAGTTGATATGTAGAACCAAGTTCTGTCATGGGATTTCTGCACCTCTGCAGGCTGGGAGCGAGGGAGCAGAGAGTGGCATTGCTGAGAAGCCTTTGCTGTATCGCCATGTAATGCTGCTCTTGGGCACAGCTTTAAAAATAGCGTGCTGCAACAGGTGGGTACAGTGATGGGATGGTTCCCCAGAATAGCCAGCAACTGTCTGTTTGCTTGGCAAGTCGTATGAAACTTTCTTCATTTCAGTTTTGCAGAATTGGGTTCTAAAATTCACCACCGGAACCGGCATGGGGGAGAGGAATTGAAATAAGGAGGCAGAAGGGAGAGAATGGTCCAACAACAGGGTTTTTCTTGGCTTAATCTCACCACGTGTCAAAAAAACTAGCTGCTATAAAGGGATATAAGTTGTCAAGAAGGATATGTTGGTGTCTGTCTTTTGTTTGTTTGTTTTGTTTTCTTTCTTTCAAATTAACCAGATTCAGATGTTTCTTCTGGCTTAAAAGACCAGACTTCCAAGTTTTAACCTACTCAGTAGAATGCTGACTGTGGCTTTTGTACAGCTAATTTGACCTCTGGTCTGTGTAAATGTCTGAGTTAATACACACTATCACACTGTAACTTCCTCCTGTATCAGGACTGCTTCTCTCCTCAAATCTGCTTACAAGAACTCCTTCGCTAATGTGCATACAATTAGTACTAAATTCTGAAATTGGCCTTGACAAATGTCAGTTTAATCAAAATGTTAGCTTATCAGAGCATCCGCAAATAAAATCTAATGTTAGCTGAATATTGTAATGCAGGAAATGTACTAATATTACTTGCCCAATGCATTTAGACCAGATGTCTGATGTAAAAGTAAAGCCAGTAAAACAAGTCTTCAGTGGCAGCTTTGTATAATGACAAATCAAGCTGTGAGGGTCTACTGAAACTGCAAAATAAAATTAAGAGTTGAGAAAACAGGACAGCTTTCAGCTTTCTCCCAGAATAGAAAATCTGTTGTGTTTGTCCATCTGTCACCCAAAATGGGCTGCTGAATTATAGAGGTTTTCACTTGAAAGTAGGTTTTGGAGCAAAAGTGCAAAAGGCTGGCTTATTTTTTAACCAAGGGTAAACTATATCCTAAGTGTAGGCACAGTGTAGTGTCTCTGTATGTGAGAACTTATCCTCTGGTGAAAGAATAGCCACTTTCACCAGGTCTTGTTTTAGGCAACAAGGGAAAACCTAATGGCATAAAAACTTTTCTACTTGGCATTTTATTGTTTACAAGCCAAATCTTGGCAAGACCTTTCTGTCAGCGTGCTTCAGTGCCTCTGGGATGCTACAGGCAGCAAGCAGAACTAAGCACGTTCAGCTGAGTGTACGCTGGTACCTGCTCTGTTCCCACTGTGGGACTGGGCTGCTCACCAGCATGCCACAACCAGCTTCAACCGTAGTGGCCTCCGAGGCAGGAAATTAAGCTAGGAGTCTTTAGGAGGGTTGAAATTTGTTAGTTGAACGCTGCTGCTGTGTTTTGGGGTGGTGGTTTTTGGTTTTTTTTTTTATTTTTTTGTTCTGTTTTCTCCTAACTCTTCATTTTTGTTACAGCTTCATCTTTGCAGGTTTTTCTATCCGGAGCATGGAGTACAAGCCCACAAGTTCCTCCTGCCACCCCATGTTTCCATACCCGTTTCCAGATAGCACAAACTGGTGTGTGAGGATTTCCCTCCTTCCCAACCCACAGTTCTGTTTTTCTAGTAAAACATAAGTGGCTTTGCATAAATGCATATGAAAATACAGCTATATGATGCTTGGAAATTAAAGTGCACTGTCTAATGATAGTGCCCTCAGGGCTTCATTAGGGCTGAGTGCCCTGTTGTGGTACAGACCTGTACAAACCCTTCTGCAGGAAGTATGTTGACCAAGTTGTCATGATTTTTAGGAGCTGAAGGTGCAGCAGTGATTGACTATCTTTTTTTTCTTTTATTATTTTTACTTATTTTTTAAAATTTTATTTTATAAAGCTCACAGAAGAAGTGGAATCTGCTTAGGCAAGGAAGTGTTCGAAGTCTGCTTTCTTACCTGGGACCTCTTGCCATATTTCATTACCTGGTCTTTTAATTTCCAGACATAGAGAGATACCTACCCAAATTTTCATCTAATGTGGAAAGGGGAAAAAAAAAATGAGCCTTTGAGGGAAGCTAGCTGTTGTTTGGGCTTGTGTAAGATAACCAAAACCCATCTGCATAGAAAATATGCTACTTTGAAAATACAGCAGGTCACTTGGCTTGAATTAGTGTTTTGGGTTTTCCTTTTTTTCCAATAGAGAAACTTTGACAAAAGAAGAAATTGTATTCATAAATTGGAGACTTTGTGTTAGCTAAAATTTATTATCTCCGGAATGTGAAAAATAGAACAAAACCCAAAAACCAAGAAAAAGAAATCTGTGCTGCAGGACAGCACACCTGTTAGATTTCTGAAGAACGGGATGACGTGCTCGAGATACACAAAGGAGAGATCAGTAGCTTTCTTCAAAGGCCACCATTACGTTTTCGTAAAAGCATTTCTTTCTTGGTGCGGTTAGTTGGAACATTTATCTGAACAGCCAGGCTGACTTTGGTCTATCTGCTGTATTTTTGGCATTCTTGGTTCTTAGATGAAATAGTTCTGAGGGTGAAATTGCCCTGTAGCAGTAATTTCTTTAACACAGCTCCACTTATTTGGTGCGAGCACACTCCGGGTAGTATTTGCGTGGTAAAAACAAGCTACCCTGTTCCCAGACTGTCTTGACAGACGCAGGGTCTCTTCTTAGCTACAGTTCCACCAAGATACCCAGCCTGGCTTCCAGGTGGTTTATCCTCCTCTTCAACCATCACTAGGAGCATGACTGCTGGTGGTCCTGTGTTAACTCGCGTTCCCAGGCCCACGTTGACGCAAAATCGTGGAGCAAAATGTAGTCATGATATAGCCCATAAAACTTTTTAGTCTGGTTGTTTGAGGAAGTACAGAAATCAGGCTGTTGGATGACTTGTGATTCTGCTCCATTAACTGGTTTTAACCGGTTTAATGAGGTTGAATTTGCAAATCTGTTGCTGTAGCTTTTTAAGACAACAGGGTATTTAATAGTGGGTTTTTTCCCTTTAGATATATACACCCCTAATGAATAGAAACAATGATAATTTAAAAAAAAAAAATCTTACTGTTTTGTATTTGTGTTCCCTTCTGTCAAAGAAGGTGAGGAGGAAGGGAGAAATTCTGTCGGCAAGCGGCGTCCCGCGGCGATGGGCGCAGCAGAGATGTGCGTGGCGTCGGTGCTGTATAGCAACGGGTGTGCTGGCTTAGCACAGACCAACTCCCTCGTGCTTTCTCCCCTTCCATTACACCTCTTCCTGGTGCTGGCAGCTGCAACAGAGATCAGCCCTCTCCCCTGCTGTCCCGAGCCTCAGGAACTTGTTATTCCATATGGTTGAGGTCTGCAACCTGACGGGAAGCTCAGCGCCTTGCACGGGGGCGAGGGGAGCAGGAAGGGTAGGGAACCCCCTTCATGTTTTGAACTCCTGGCATCCTTCCATGCTTGCCAAGGGCCCGGGCCCTGCTCGTATCTTCACTCCTGAGTGAACAGCATTCAGGTGAACTCCTCTGTGAATCCGGCAGGAGCAGCTAGCCTGCGAAAAACAGCCCGAGAGCTGCAGAGAGATCAGGTTATGGCAGAGTGGCTGTCTTGGAGTTGAACTAATTGGAGCACTGTAGTCTTTGTACCACCTGATGTGGCTTTTCAGGGCTTTTCTTCCTGGGTTAAGGTTGTTCGTATGCAGGGAGAATGTGAATCAGGGGCAGCATTCAAAGTAAATTCTGCACTGATATTTTTGAGGCTGTATCAATGCCAGTTGTATTTTTTTTTTCCCCCTTTTCCATGTGTGTTTTGAAAAAGTTGACATTTAATCATTTGAGGGTGAAGTAGTTGAAAAAAAGTATAGGTCTGCTTGAGGGAGAGCTGAGGAGATGAGACTTGTTCTTATTTTGAGTCCTCTTACACTTAACCAGTGGTTCTGTCCAACAGGAGAAAACGTGGGTATATACCTTGGGAAAATCTGGCACTGCTTTATTGTCACTACAGAAAACATAACAGAAAATATCCTGTTCTTCTGCTATTTTAAAATGCTGTAAATTGTGTGGCTTCCTGCGATGTCATGTGTGTCATTGTTTAACGTGAGCTACGGGGTGGGAAAGGTAGGTGATGTACATTCTGCAGAAATTAACTTCAGACAAGTTAATGGTTTGACCTTCATCCATAGGAAAGGAAGAGATAGGAAAGCTGTGTTTTTAAACACAGCTTGGAAATGTAAGGAAGAATCATAAAGACAGGAAAGGGAAAATACTTTTTAACACATGATCTCATTGTTACTTTTTTCACTGGTAATTTATTAGCCCAGCAAATGTTGACTGTGGTGATTAAATAGTGCTTGAGCTTAATTCTGAGAGATCCTAATAATCAGAGAGATTGAGTTTGACATTTGCTGTGTTGTGAATTAGGGGAGTTATGGTCTGGACCTGATTGTTGAGTTATTTTTTTTTAATGGCTGTTTCCAGTGACGTGTGAGAGAGGCTGCATTAGGGGCAAGGGACAGTGTGCTGAGCTGAGGGAGGTGCAGCTTCTTCTGGGGTGTTTTGCAATTGAGAACTTTTTTTGTTTGTTTCATAAAAAGCCATAATTAGTGGAGTTGGTTAAAATTTTCACTTCTAAATGGATCTACTTAGGGGTGACATCTGCCTCAAATACTTGAGATCTGTTGGAATCTCAGTGAAACTCCTCTGAGAAAGTGAGACATCTGATTAAATCTTTAGAACCTGCTTCAGACTCTAATGGGCAGCCATAAATTCAGTAGTGAGGGTGGGATTTTTGCAGTGTGTGTTCAATGAACATTTCTGGTGTCAGATTTTCCAGCAGGCAAAAATCTGGTAGTTTCATTTCTCTCTTAGGCATATGTAAAAAAAAAAAAAGAACAAGGGAAACATGCCTTTTTTGTTTGTTTGTTTTGGTTAATTTGTGACTAGTTTTAGGACTAGAGGGGTTTGCATGTGGCATCCTTTTGTATCTGTTTTAAACATGGACCTAGACTTCAGACCTAGTCTGTGCATCGAGTGGTGTCCTGGTATTCTCAGACTCCAGGACACTCAAAAGCATCTGAATGCTTCTGTATAAGTAAAGTGCTAGAAGAATGAAGATTCCCCAGCATTTTGAAGAACCAGTTTGTCTTGGCAAGAGGATGGGTTTGTTTGGGGCTTTTTCTTGCAATTAATTTGCAATTCAGTCTCCTGGTGAAGCAGCTGCCTGCAAAACACCTTTCTTAATCTGAGTGATAGTTATGTCTGTATGGGCTTGCTGTGTATCCACACTCCTGTTTCTCTTCTGTGTGCTGACCAGATGTTGGGGACAGGGCAGGATTCTCGGGGAGAAGGGGTGGTAGCCTGGCTTGCTTTTGCTGGTTTTTTGTGGCTTTTTGACCCCCTCCCTTGGAGGAGGGCTATCCCAAGAGGCTTCTTCCAGCCCAACTCAGCCATGGAGCTGGGAAATGGAGATGCTGAAAGGGGGCACGTGTCGAGGGGGGGGATAACTTTGTTATTTCACATCCACTACTTTCTGCACAGAACTGCCTCTCCCTGCCCTTGCCTCTCCATCACCCAAAATTCTCAGTCTATAACAAGACTAGTTTTTAATCCTTTGAGTAGCTTCAGAGATAGAAGCTGAGGCACTGGAAAAAGAGCTGATTCTTTTATCTTAGTGTATCTGGTATCATGTTGATATTCCCAGCTGAAAAGAGACCTTTGTTTTCCTGCTGGTGAGGAGGCCTTGAGAGTGTGTTGAGACAAATAGGTTCTGATGCATGTTTCTCTGATCCCAGAGTAGCATGTAGTTGGAGCTCAATTGCTGCTCAGTTGGGTTTTTTTAACTACTTAAAATTAAGTTGCACATTCTGTAAACTGACTTGAAGAGTTAATAACCCTTTTAGTACTAAGTTGTAAGAATATAGTCCAAGTTAAAAATAAAATTACAGCTGTTGGGACCAGACTGAGTTCAAGGCATATTAGTGTTGTCTTCAGAAAAAAATACCTGTCCTTATTAGCAAGGTTTTGGGTTACAGGCCATCACCTGCTTAGCAGGATGAGAAGTGCAGCAAAATGAACTGCATCTCAGCACTATAATGTTCTTACTTCCCAGCATTTCTCTGTGCAGATAAAACTAAAATGCAGAATTGCCGTTTGTTCTTGGCTCTTCTTCACTGGCCCCCTGTGCAGACAAGCTCCCATCTGGCAAACCAGGTAGCTAGCAGGCTTGCTGTGAATTCAAGCTATGCGGTAACCGGATGTAAGGAAAACAGTTCTTGCTTAGACATGTGCTTCTACATTTGCCTAGTTCTTTAAGACAGATGTGGATATGCCCTAGGGGAGGAAGAATGTGGGGTTTTTCCCCTGTGTAGCCTAGTCCTTCAGAACTGAGTCTCTAACGCTGTCGCTTTTCCTCCTTTCTGTGTTTCCACAGTCCTTCCACCGGTGCTGGTCCCGAGGCACAGCGAGTACAACCCTCAGCACAGCCTCTTGGCCCAGTTCCGCAACCTGGGACAGAACGAGCCCCACATGCCGCACAACGCTACTTTCCCAGACTCTTTTCAGCAGCCCAATAGTCACCCGTTCCCTCACTCGCCCAACAGCAGCTACCCAAACTCGCCTGGAAGCAGCAGTAGCACCTACCCACATTCTCCAGCCAGCTCAGACCCGGGAAGTCCTTTCCAGATGCCAGGTACGGTCAAGTTTTGTTCCCCTTCAGGAGGGAGGAGCGGGTTGGACGTCACTGGTGTTGTGTCTTTCTTTTTGCTTAATAACAGCAAATTATCGGCCAACACTTGTGTTCAATAACTAGCTGAGAAATTTAAGTTAATAAAGACTGTGTAATTGCTTTATCTAGTAATAATATGGAGAGTTTTAATACTGTGCCTCTTTCAAACACAGTTAAAATGTTACAGTAAAACTTTTCTGCAGCAGGGGTAGCTATTCAAAATGTTTTGGGGATCAGGTCAACAGTTTAGCCCGCAAAGCACAGGGTGAATGCACAAGAAGTGTAATGCTACAGACCATCCTTGCTTAGGAAAGAGATCATCGTAAATTCAGTAGCAGGGTTTAGTTTTGCAGGAGAAGGATGTTTCTCAGTGGAATCATGGTGTTGGTACTTGGTGGAATTTCTTCACATAATGATGTAATTTCAAGAAACAAATGTAGTTTAACTGAAAAACAGTTCCTTAAGGCCCTGAAAAGAAAGCCTCTGGCTGTTTTACTTCCTTGAGTCCAAGTAGTAACAACCTTTCTTTGTTAACTGATGTCTAGAACATCTTGTAAAGCTGTCTTTTTGTGGTCTTCACATGCAGATGGATAAAAATACTGCAGAAACAGTATTTTGTGACAGATTTCTCCATCCAAATGCTAGGAGCAAGGACTCCATACAGATGCTTACTGATGTTCTGTTCCCGTGTTTTCTTTGGTGGCTGAGGGAGGGCACGTGGCAGATTTGTGAAAATCTGTTTTCTGTTACATGGAATGAACATCCCCAGATTTCTGCTGCTGATAGTTGGTTCTAGTTACAATTTTTCTTTTGCAAGTGAAGACTGTTTGCAGAGGCAGGAGGAAAGGAAAGAGAGTTTATATTGGCTTTTCTAAAAAAATTCATTAAGGTGCCACAAACCCAGCTGGTTTTTGTTGTAGTTTTGTTGTTGGGGTTTGTTTGTTGGTTTGTTGTTTTTTGGGTGTTGTTTTTTCCCATCTCTTTTGTTATTTTTTAAGTACGATTGCTGTGGTTGGGGCTGTTCTAGCAGAGATAAAGGCTTCTCTAACAAGGTCTTCCTGAACACCGACTCATGGAAGTTCACTTGCTCTTTGAGAGTCTGTTCTGTCTGCATGTTTGTAAAGATGAGTCAGCAGCTGCAGTGAAGAAATGGAATTAGAGGAGATACTGATGTCCTTGATGCTGAGCTCTGGATGGTTGTCCCCCTACAACTATTTGAAAAGAGGTTGTAGAGAGGTGGGGGTCTGTCTAACCAAGTAAGAAGTGGTAGGACAAGAGGAAATGGCCTCAAGTTGTGCCAAGGGAAGTTCAGATTTGATATTATGAGGAATTTCTTTACTGAAAGGGTTGTCAGGTATCAGAATAGCTTGCCCAGGGCAGCGGTGGAGTTCCCATCCCTAGAGGTATTTAAGAGTGGTGTAGATGTAGTGCGGAAGGATATGGTTTAGTCAAGGACTTGTCAGTGTTAGGTTAATGATTGGACTCGATGATGTTAAAGGTCTTTTCCAATCTAGGCAATTCTGTGAAATAAGGGAATGAGCAAGGTACCTGCAAGCCTTAGATGTAGAGCTCTCAACAGAGTATTTTCTAAACAATCAGCAGGTAATAGATTTCATTAACATGTTTTTCTAAAACAAAACCCAGAAAAACTAAAACTCCCCCCTCGAGACCCCCCAAACTTACAAAGCAGTGGTGTGATTCTCCTTCCTTTTGCTGATGCTAATTTGGGTTTCAGGGTTTCGGAGGCCCCTGTAATTAATTATTTGCTGTGGTGGTTTGCAATCCATGCTCTCAGTAATGGAAGTAAATGTGAGATGAGCAGGAGCTGTGTTCACCACAGAAAGTACAGGGGTAATCTAATCCCAGGTTTTGCAGTGCAAGCTTGCAGGGATCAGCAAGGGCTTCTCTCCTTTGCCTGTACCTCTTGTGCAATTGATTTGGAGGAGCGTGTCCTCTGGTGTATTGGGAGATGGTGACATTGGCAACTTCCTGCAGCTTCTAAGAAGCATTTTGGGAAGCTTTCCCAGAAGTGAAATAAGCAGCTGAAGGGCAATGTGAGTACCTGGCTGGGACACTTCAAGCAGAGCTGAAAGCAGTGTCTTAGTGAGTGCGGCCATTGTGCACGGGCTAGTTCTGTGCTAGTGGTTCAATCCTGACTGGGCCAGTACAGCCGCCCTAGGTACAATTGGGATGTTTACATACCTTACTGATAGAATCACATTGGAAATGGATAAGTTCAAGCCGAAAGCTTTCTGATCACATCTACCATATTCAATATCTGCTTCTGGCCTTGTCCTGAGACCTCTTTGTGCCTTAATGTCTATATGGCACTTTGAACTTGCAAAAAACATGGGCTGGAATCAAAGCTGAGGTTTTGTTTGTGGCTTGGTGTGGACGGAAGTGACTTGTTTTTATTGCAGTTGTGCTTAATACGCACAGTAATTCTTTGCTTTCCTGATTCAAGGTCTGTGATTGCTTTCTCGGATTTCTGGTGGGTGGAAGTTTATAGCTGAGTCAGGCTGGAAGCATTTCCAGGCTAGAACTGTTTATGTGGGTATGTATATATACTTTAAAGAGAGGAAAGTACTCATGTATCTCTGCCTTTTCTATATTTAGCTGATACTCCCCCTCCTGCTTACCTGCCTCCGGAAGATCAGATGACACACGATACCTCCCAGCCAATGGATACCAACATGATGGCACCTGCAATTCCCCCTGACATACACAGAGGAGGTAAAACCGCTTCCTTCTTGTTTTCTGCTTTGCTTCTTAAGAGTAAAGAACTTTCAGAACTTGCTTTTAATAAATGAGTTTCCATTTTGGATGTATGCTGGTTTTGGAAATTTTTAGCTGTGGAAAAGAAAAAAAAAAAAAGGGGGGGCCATGTAACTTTTTTTTTCTGTTGTTGGAAGGGATGAAATAGTAAATATTGAGTAAAAAATTTATAGATGTAGGACAAGAAGCTATCACGTAACTCTTTAAAAATGTAAAATGTGTGGGGTTTATTACTTTGTTACTCCCAACCAACTCAGCGACCAAAGTAATTTTGTGTTATATATCTGGAACTTAAACTAATCACCAAACAGAAAGAATTCGTAGGATACGGCACATTTCTGTGTGCCATGCTGAAATTACACGTGTGCAAGGAAAGGAGTCTCTTTGCTCTCTTATGATTACATTGATTGCTTGGAACAATGCAGTTCATGTTATACAAAGCCCCCTGAGCTGTGGATGGCAGTAGATCCAGCCAGGTATAGCTCTCTGGGCAAAGACTTGATCGGAGGATGGATGCTCATTCTGTCAGTTATGGAAATGCCCGGAGACATTTTACATGGGCAACTGGAATATCCTTATTTTGTACTCTGAGTCAGTACATATCATAAAATTACTTTTTTCTTACTGTATTTTTGTCCTGGATTCTATATTTGAGTCTTTAATGAGTACACAGTGCTTTTAATAGTTTACTCTTCTCCAGGTGATAAAGTCATTTGAGGTTTAGGGGTTTTTTTTGTACTTTGTATTGTTCTACCCTCTCTCCCCATTTTTATTCCATCTTTTTATTCCGTGCAGTGATAGCATTTGGTTCAGGCTGTCTGCCTGACATGTGGTATTGCTACAGACTTCAAAATCTGTATTAATACAAAATTGTATTGCTTTATGGACTATGACACAGACATCTTTTTACACATTGCTTTTTAAAGCCTTCGCAGCCGACCGTGACTGCTGAGTAAAGGATTTAGTGCATTCATCACATTGTGAGAAATAGCCCCTTCAGAGGACACATAAGCTTACACAGTTGTGGCCCGTGCCAAGAAAGAGCAGCAAGCTGGATGCTGTGCCAGAATGGTTATCAAGATCACAAGCATATGAACAATTTAAGAGTTGTTTGAATGTTTTTATTTTTTTATTTTTTAAACTTGTTTTGTTGCTAAGCTTAATGTCTGCTTTCAGGAAGTATATTTGCCCTCTTGGAACAATTCAGATAGTTTTGTGCTAACCTATTTACTCTTTGTGTGGAATGAGGTTTGCATGTGATAAACCCCATCTGTAGCATTTCCACCTTTTGCTGATCCAGTGCCCTCTGTGTGTGTATAGTCCTTGCTGGCCCGAAGTTTATCAACGTTAATACCCAGCTGCAGACCTTTGCTTGTTTGTTCTTCTCCCAAAATCTGCAAGTACTGTAGATTTCCTCTACTATGTGGGAGTTGATAAAGAGAAAAGGGTTTACATTTTTCTTCTTGCTTTCTAACATTCAGTCATTTCAAAACAAGAAATGTGTCTGTTGGTATTTTCCTTCCTAGTAGTTTAGTACAATGGGTTTTGATTTCAGTCCATTCATTTAAAAAAACCAACCAAAACCAAGGCAAAATCCAAAACCAATCCCCCTTACTTTTATGTGCTTTCATGTGTTTATTATTTATATGTGTGCTTTAATTGCACTACACACACACAAAAAAGAATCTGCTGCAAGTTCTAGGAGTTTTTACTGCAAACTGACTGCAGCATTTCTGTTGCAGACTTTTTAGAAGCATGTTCTTCATGATGTTAGTCTTAAGAGATTTGATTTAACAAGCTGCATCCTGTCAATGAAGTTGGGTAATTTCCATTGTTGGCCCATGCTGGGAATAGAGAGACTAAACGCACCTGCTCTGCATGACTTAAAGCAAATGTGAGGAAGTTAGTATGAAATCTGTGTGAGAGAGATATGATTCATTCTGTAAGAATGGCCAGCTGGCAAAATTTCTTCCTGACTTTGAGAACTGGGGCAAAGCTGCAGCTTTGATAATTGCTGGCATCTTCATGGGAATTAAAAGCACAGTAACCTCTTACTGATAAGTAGTGACTGGTTTTTGGTTGTTGTTGGGTTTTGTTGTTGCTATTGGTTTCTGTTTTGGTTTTTTTGTTTGTTTGTTTTTTTTTACAGTGATGTGAAAGGGTAGAGAATGCTTAGGGTATCAGGAAAGATCAGCTTATTTTTTACCAGTGTTCTAAGCAAGTCATTGGTCAGCAGTAGACACTGTGCTCAGAAGTTTAGCACAGTGATGCAGGATGTTCTGTTTTGCTTTTGACTATTTGACACTTTTTGGATCTGTATCTCTGCTTTGTATCACCTCATACGTATTGCGGGTTTGGAGGGAACTTCATTTTTGGTTTTGCATCAGAAAACTCATAGTGGTATGGCCTGTGAACAGAGGAAAATGTTAACCCTGGCCTTAGTTGACAGATTTTCGTAAAGATTCGAGGCTGGGAGAAGGAAACCTCTGGCCAGAGAAACGAGTTATCCCTTAATACCCGTCTGCTTTTCCTTTTAGCACTTTGACCTTTTGTTGGAGCTTTAATCTGTGAAGTTGGTATCTTAGCAGCAAGTCCAGCTGTACTAGGCTTAGCAGTGAAATAGTCTCCATCATTTAAAGAAACCACACAAAGTAACCACATCCCTCCACTAGCCTCCTTTTATTTGGAGGCAGTTTAATAATTTGTAGCTGCATTTGGTGCTTGAAAGAAGGCACACTGGCTGGAGATGTCTGAGGAAGCCTGTGCTGTTGATGGACACCCACCGGGAAACTCTTTTTGGTAAAGACCTTCAGTATCATCAGAAGAAATAGTTCCCTGGGGACGGTCACAAGTGTTACCTCAAGACTTCTGTGTGTCTCTAGAGCTTGATGGGTAGAAGTCATGAACCAGGCATTTCGTGTCAGCATTCTGCACAATTACCAGCTTCAGTTAGGAGCTGCGGAGGAGGAGCTGCTTGTTACTGGAGTCTGGAAAACCACCTTCAGAGAAATCCGTGTCATTACTTAATAAGTAAATTCTTACGGTGATCAAACAGTTGCATATTTTGCATTTGGTAGCAGTTAATGAATAAAACCTTCTCACTAAATAACATCTTCCTCCATTTCATCTGCTCTTCAGCCCAGTGTAATTGTCAGGATCCTGCACATTATGCCTCTTTTCAGCCTCCAATCCCAAGCAGTATCTATTCATATTGAAGATGTGCTTCATGCACATTCTGTAGACAGAAGTCAGTCAATCCTAGTTTTTTGAAGTCTCCTACCCTTATCCTAGGAAGCACAGGAGAAAGATGTGTGCATACCCTGAGTGCTGAAAGATTTGTCAGCCGACTGTATATTTAAGCTACCTTGTTAGACTTACTGGTACCCACAGTTAGGACTGGTCTCTTGTGCAGTTGTGTGATGCCGTTTCTCCCTGTCGCTGCACCACTTTGCAGTAAGTGCAGAGGTGATTTGTCATTTGGTAGCTGAGTAAAATGAGCAGAAGTAGAAATTTGTTTGCTAAATTGGAAGGAAAGCTGAGCTGTGTAGTCTGAGTGTTTCTCTGCTGTCTCAGCCCGCACCAGAGCGTGTTGTAGAAAATGCAGCAAGGCTATTGGGGCACTGCTTGGTATGTGCCCAGGAGCCTCCTGCACATTTTTGTATTGATACCAAGTGCCAGCCTCTGTCTCTCCTGAGTTTTGTGCAAGTAAAGTTGAGGTGAAATTATTCTATGTCTGTGACTATGAAAAGGTTAGAAATAACTGAAGATAGAAGAGCCTTCATTTAGGTGCAGTTGCTTATCCAGCTCATCTTTCGGTGATCTTCAGACCAAATCTGCAGGTTTATGAAGCTTTTACATTTCGAGCCTGTATCCCAGCACTGTTTGACTGTAACATTTCCATCGCTGCTTTCCAGATGTCCAGGCTGTTGCTTATGAAGAGCCGAAGCATTGGTGCTCCATTGTCTACTACGAGCTGAATAATCGCGTTGGGGAGGCGTTCCACGCTTCTTCCACCAGCATCCTGGTGGATGGCTTCACTGACCCCTCAAACAACAAGAACAGGTTTTGCCTGGGGCTGCTCTCCAACGTTAACCGCAACTCCACCATTGAGAACACCAGGCGGCATATTGGCAAAGGTGAGTTTTAGATCACTGCCTCCATTTGGGGGGTTTGGGGAGGGGGTGAGCGTTTCCCCGGGGCAAGACAACCTGGGCCACTTCCCTCGAGAGCAGGTCGGTCTTCCCAAATACATGGCATAAGTGCTTGTGGTGGTAAATATGTAATTTTCTGGCCAGGTCTTATAAGCAAAGTATTGTTCTTACCTGGTACGTAATTACAGGAAGCGTTTACCCTTAATCAATTTTTAATTGCCTGAAGGCTATCGTAATCTTAATTAGATTGAGAGTTTAAGGCAGTCTGGCTAATGAAATGTCTTGGTTTATCTTGGTTATTGATGTATATGGAAATCCAAATTACAGTTCTTGGCACCAGATTTTTAGCTAGCCTTAGTTCCAACATAAATTAGCTATCCTAACACGTACCTAGAGAGACAACCTGCTAAAACACATTTTTTTCAAATTCATTTTTCCATGGGCTGGTGATTCTTTCAGTGGGAATGTTGTGCTTCTCTTCTATGGCAGTGATGGTGTCCTGCAAAAGAGAAGAGCTTCTGTTATGTCTGATGTAATACAGTCCTTTTTGCTGAGAACTTGCCTACAATGCAGACAACAGGCAGGACTGACACCGCCCCCTGCAGAGGGGTGTTCCTGATGGACACATTTTTTTAGATGTTTACATTATTAGTAAAATCTAAATTTTCTGAGTTAGCTGAGGGTTCAGCAAGCAGTGGAGTGTATGTTGTAAGTGCCAGTTAATGAAGAATCTTCTTCCTCTTTAGAAGAAGAACTGTCAGGTCTTCAAGTTTGAGCCCTCAGTCTGGAGAGCTTTTCTCTACGTGTGGATTTGTGCAGCTCTCAACAGTACACCACACCTGTGCTGTGCTACTCAAGTCCTAATACTCTTCCTTCTTCTACCCCTCCTTCTGTTTTACAAAGTATCAGGATATTTATTTTAACACCTCATTCATTTTCCTGTTAAAAGTAACGCAGCTGTGAGCAGAGTTCTGCTGAAGCACTTAACTGTCTATGTACTGGAACAGAGTGTGGGACAGACAAGGGTGCTGTCAGATAAGTGAATATGTACAACTGATGATGATGTAGAACCATTAGACTGTGAGGAAGGACGAGTAAATCCCAATCGTGAAGACATACATAGCCAAAAATGTTTTTACAGATCAGATGGGAGTACATATGTACAGAAGTGTTCACTTGTCTGACTTGTGACATTGTGGGAGGTGAAAAGTTTAAGCAGAATTTCCATTTTTAAACACAAAAGAACATTTTCTTGCTTTCTGAAAGCAATAATTGAGTCTGTAAATCTCCACAAAGGTTCCCTGTATGTCACTCTTCTGGGGTTTGCTGCCATCAGTGACAGGTGACAGAGCAGGCAGTAGAAGGGGAAAGGACTGTAAAATCGGTGTGTACCCTCATTTCACACATACACCTGAAGAATATAAGGTCCGTTTTCTTTTTCTGGCTTTCTGGAGTTAAAGCAAGATGAAAAAAAATCTTATGTTATCCAAAATGGCATTCAGGACTTTTCCAGAGAATCCAGCTTGGGGCTGCATTAGTATCTATAAATTACACAGTAGGTTTCTCTTCTCTTCCCTGGCATTCCCAATTATTGTTTTAGATAAATATAATGAGAAAAAGTTCAAGGGTCAAGTGAGGCAGTGTACTGCATCAGAGCTACTGCAGTGCTCACTAGTTGATTGTTGTTGAATCTCCATGTTAAAATGCAGGAATTGGCAGTTTCCATTCATACACACACCCCTCCCCTTTTAAATCTCCTGCTGATGAAACAGAGAAGTAAATATCAAGTTTGAAGACAGACAGATGATGGCCTGATACACAGTTTACATTTATCTCTAAGTAGAAACACATTTCTGTGGAGACAGAGCGTGAAAAATAGATAACACAGTGTGAATTTGTCTAAGCTTCTTACATCAACCTTCTGCTCCCAGGTGTTCACCTGTATTACGTTGGTGGGGAAGTGTACGCCGAATGTCTCAGCGACAGCAGCATTTTTGTGCAAAGTAGGAACTGCAACTACCATCATGGGTTCCATCCCACCACGGTCTGCAAAATCCCCAGTGGCTGCAGTTTGAAGATTTTCAATAATCAAGAGTTTGCTCAGCTCTTGGCTCAGTCAGTGAACCATGGCTTTGAGACGGTGTATGAGCTTACCAAGATGTGCACGCTCCGTATGAGTTTTGTAAAGGTATGTGAAAAATTGCTTCTGATTATTTTGCAAGCAAAATTATTATTATTTTTTTTCTTCAAGTGGTGATTTTGAGTGGTCCAGTGCCTCCCTCCATGTATCAGTTAACAGCTGTCAAATTTTAAATGCAGAATACTGTTAATTAAGTGTAAGACAAATCTTAATGAAACGAAGTTGTCTTGGTGGACAAAACCCCATCTGATGCACATACTTTGAAAGCTTGAGGTGACTTGTAGAGGGTATTTCTTCACATAAGTCTATGATCATTTTTGAAATATTTCTGTCATGTCAGTTAACTGCTCTAATTTCATTGAGTTGCCTCTTGTAACATTTTTATTTCAGTTGGATTCTTGTATTTAATATGTGTATGGATAGTGTGTGTATATAGAATTATTTGCATAATAAGGAAGTATGGGACTTGTCTTTTTAGTGGGATATGGCAAGATGCAGTACAGCTAAGTTTTGAAAAGGATTGAGTCATTAATTACTTGGCCTAAAAGTGGAAAAACCACCAACTCATTATGTTAGCATCAGCTTTTGTCCCATTTTGTTAGGGTTTCCCCCCCCCCCAGTGTTACAGTCCACACCATCTCTTACTCTGTAAGAGGCTCCACTGAACTTCACACATCTGTTCCTGGGTGGTATTTTTGGAGAGTTGAGCTGGGACTGCAGTGTAAGTCATTATAGTGGTTGTGGGAGCACGGATAGCATAATCCTCTAAATCTGTCTTGGCCAGCAGCTCCCAAATTAGGAGCTGCATTAATTTAGAATAATACACATAGCTTTTTGTTCTAGAGGGACATGCAAGGTCAAGATTTGTGATGTGGCTCTGAGTGTCAACATAGGTACTGATATAAAGGGGCTAGTCACGTATGTCACAGTAGTTCAGTGAAGATGGTAGTGTGCTCTTTTTGGTAGGACAGTACACATTTTCAGCTGTGTTAGGACAGGGATTCCTGAAATGGAACAGGTTGCTTATAGCTCTGTATCCTCTGGAGTTGTACAGCAGTGAAGAGTTGCACAGGACCTCCTGTGTATTGGACGTTGCACTGCACAGTATTTAGAGCTGTTGGCAGCTGGGCAGTTCTTTCATTAGGAATTAATACAGAGCAGAGCAAAGTATACCTGCTGCTCTCATAGTCTTGTCACCAGACCTGCCCCAAAAAGTGGTTCACTTAAAAAATGAATTTGAATGATGTTTAAGTATCTGCTTATATCTTTGGTAATTACTGTAACTGAATCAGGTATGAGCTGAAACAAAAGCTATCTTGTCTTAAGTTGAGAAATAGCCTGCTGGGCGATGACCATGCCCTCTTTCCCCAAAGAGGAATGGTTTTGACTTACTGTTCAGTTCATCCTGTCCATCTTGTGAATGATGCTTTGGTTCTTGTCAGACAGATGTCTCACCCCCACTTCCATAATGTCAGTCTATGACCTCATTTTTTTTTTTATCTGTTTGGCAGCATTTCCCCCCAATTTGTTCTATTTTTGGTCTTGGCAGAGAAGACTTGATTATGCCCCTCTTCAGAGGCTTTATTGGGACATCATGCAGCTGGCAGTGAGGTATGGGGAATTTTTGGACTGCCACAGGGTTATGTCTTTAAAAATTTAAAGACTTCCATTCCAAGAGATCAAGAGATGTCAAAATGAGATTTCCTCCAAATGTCTTTTTTTTTTTTCTTTAGTTTCAGCCTTGTTTGTTGAAATGTGGCACTAGTTAACATGTGGTGCATCAAGGGTGTTATGCTACCCTGCTGATAATGACTGTTGAAAGCTAGAGTATTCTGGTAAGAAAGATGATCAAAGTATGCTTCTCATATTGGATACAGCAAAAACAGGTGACTTTTTAATTTTCTTTTCTGTTTCCAGGGTTGGGGAGCTGAATATCATCGCCAAGATGTAACGAGCACTCCATGCTGGATAGAGATACATCTTCATGGTCCCCTTCAGTGGCTGGATAAAGTACTTACTCAGATGGGCTCTCCTCACAATCCTATTTCTTCAGTGTCTTAAAAGGTTCCAAGCTTTTGGAAACAATTGAGCCTCGCATGTACTTGAAGGACGTATGAGTCAGACACATGCATTTATTTTTTTTTTTCCCTGAACTGGCAACAGCTGAATAAGAGCCATGAAAATACTTGACTTCTGTGACCAACTGTTGGATTCAGACAAAAAAAATCACCACCAAACAATCTTTTGACATGCTGTTGGTGTCAAGAATTTTAGTTTACATCGTAACGTACTATTGCAAAGCTGATTTGCAGGGCTGAGTGCAACGGGGACAACCAAGCCAAAACCACAGTCTGTCGGACAGACTTCCCAAAGGATCTTCCTGTACCTGACCCTCTGAGATTCTCATTCTTCCTTACGTTCAGCACTCACTGTTTTCCCATGTCCTGTGGGGCTAAGTCCTGTGTTGTTGGTGAAGTCTTGTTTCTTTGCAGGCTTTTCTGCAGTACGTTCTACAACCATTTGTCTAAGATGATGGTTGCTGTTCATTTTAAAAGGAAAAACAAAATAAGTCATAAGGTTTAATCTCAATAACTGTCTAATAATCTTTGAAATTGTGTCCTGACCATACTGCTGTAAGAATGTTAGGTATGGTTTGTTTTGTTGGGGTTTTTTTGTTTGTTTTTTTTGTTTCTTTGTTTTGGTTTTTTTTTTTTGTTAAATGTATGTACGGTGTATTTGAAAGTTTAGAAGTTAACTAGATTTAGACCATAAAGGAATTAGGAATATTTGAATGGGGGGGAGGTGGGACTGGGAAGGGAAAATGACAACTGAAATGTAGAATATATTGTAAACATAGCTTGTTAGTTTAAACTGAGATCTGAGTTTTGCTGTGCATTTCATTTTCATTGTGGCTTCATCTTGTTAATTCTGACTATTTTTGCCTCTTCATTTTCCCCCAAAACAATTGCGCAGCTGGTTAATTCTTTTACCCGTGAAGAGGACAAAATTATTATTTCCTGCAGTTTGAAGGCTGCAGCTCTGTGTATTTCAAGACAAAATTGTACAGAGTGCTCTTTAACTATTGAGCAGTTTTATACAGTTTATGTAACAGAAGTAGGCTTTTAATTTTGTAAGAGAATCTTGTTTTGCCAAACCTAGTAACTGTTAATTGTTTGGAGGACTTCAAAATCCCCGT
>WUAM01000012.1:503771-521629 GCA_024336885.1 Actenoides hombroni
CTGGTTTATTTTTTTCTCTTTGATGTTTTATATTCACGTAAGCTGTAGTGCTTTAAGTACCTTTATTCCAAAACTAGTGGGTCCTCTTTACTGGAAGTTTTGAATAAAACCTGTTGTTACTGCTTACATTTGATTAAAACCTTGTCTTGTCCACTTCTTAGACTCGTAACAAACAAGATAAAGATGTGCTCTTGGAGGAGGAACAACTAGAAATGAAGATACGCTGAGCCTTTACTGATTTACTTCTTGTGCTACTGTAGCTATGTTTTCACAACTGCAGTTGTCTTTTCTAGCCCCAAAGAATGCAGTTCTGTGACTGCTGCTGTTTGAAGACAATAAATCAATGAAGAGATGTCTGAAATTTATACGGCCCTTTCTTTGTGTGCTGTGAACTGCTGAGGTGGAGGGCTCCAGTTGCCCACTTCAGTTTAGTTGAGGTGGCTGACCAGTCATCCAGCTGTGGGAGATGGTGGTGATGATGATCTCTTCAGTTGCAACAGCTACATCTGACAGGGTGTGTAGTCAGTTGGTTTGCATGAAGCAGCTGAACTGGAGAGACAGTCTCCTCATCAAGCCCATTGCAAACACAAAAGTAGCTCCAATACAACTTACAGTGTAAGCATCCCCTGGATGTGATGTAGGTACAAAGGTGAGGGGTCTATTGCAGTGAATGGACAAGATGGGTACAAGTTTTTACTCAGGTCTGATAAATGCTTCACAGTTAAAAATGGTATGATTCCCTCAGTGTATGTTAAACTGTCATGCACGGCTGAAGTAATCAGAAGTAATGTCAAATGAACCCCCAAATTTTACAATCAGTCCAAAACTCTTGAATTTGATTCAGTCATCTTTCAGGAATGTAAGAGTTTTTATTCTAATGGGTGCACATTCCTAGTTCTCTCTTAGGAATTGGTTTGCTATTTCTTGTTTTCATTCTGCTGCTGAGTTGAAAAAACTGTTTATCATATCTTCATGATCCTGCCAGCTCATCTGAGACTTGAAATGTGCAAAGCTCAGAGGAGTCTGCTGTAGGTAAATTTTGAAGAAGTGAGCATCTTTACGTGCTTCAGATTGCAGACAGGACTTAATATCTCTCATAGCAGTGACAAAAAGCTGCCACTTACAACTCTGTATTGTGGTAAATGTAAAATGAGATATAATTGTATCACAGAAGGGACTTTGCACGTTCCAAACAGGCTTTCCTCCCTTAAAGAGTTTAAGTGGATGAGTCACTTGCTTAGACGTGGTGGGAACAGCACAGTTTGTCTTTGTAAAGAATATTCTAATTCTAGTACTTACAGGTTCTTTTTTTCTCCAGTATCACTGTGACATGTAAAAACGTTCTTTTATGTGAAGAAAAATGGTGTGCCTCACTTCCCTTTCCCTTCCCCTTCCCTGTACGATGACTTGAAACTTCCTGGGTTTCTGTTCCTTTAGGTTACTGAGTCGAACTTAGTAAGAGCAGGAAAAGGAGACTTGAGGTGTGTAGTGCTGCAGTAAGACTTACTGTTTTCCCAGAGCACTTGCTTCTTGGCCAGAGAACAGGCCCTGTCTCATCTCTGAGCCTTTCGGTTCTGCCTTCTGTTGATGCTTTTGGGATTGGTAATCCTGAATGTTTTCAGATATATTTGGAGGCTGGAAGATGGCTGCTGTCCCATCAGATATTTCTTCAAGCTTGTGGACCAGTCTCCTCAAGTCAAAATCACCAGGGGCCGTAGTGCTGGCAGCAGCACTATTTAAAAACTGGATCCAAGCATGGCTTCATTTTGAACATGATTTGGGTAATGGTTTGACTACAAACAAGCTTTACAAACATCTCAAACACAGCTTAATCCCTGTGTCTGTTGGATTGGGTCCGTGCTGTTTTGTCAAGTAGTACAGAAAGAAGCTACCTTGATCTGCACGCTCTGAAGACTTTTAGGGTTCCAGGAGCTGGATTTTTATCTTGTGCCAGAAGAGTAGCTTTGTAAATACTCTTTCATGGGGTAGCTTCTAATTTGACTGTGGGGTTTCTTTGTACCCCGACCAGTAATGATTGATTTGGCCCTAATTCAGAATACATTTTGGGCATTGTGGCTGGTCTGTTTGCTGACCCACTGTGTGGTTCTTGTCCTTTTGGGAATCATGTCATTGCCCAAAGTGTTCCTGTGATTTTCCCCAAGTCAGTAGCAAATTTGAACAGATACAGCAATAGGTGTTAACTTGAATTTGATGAGTTGATAAAAAAATATTTCTGCATTCTTATAACAGAAATATTAAAACATAAAACTTTCTAGAAATTTATAATCTTCAAAATGTTTACTGGAAAAGCACTGGGGTATCTTCATGTTGGCATGGGCACCTGTGGCAATTTAAGGGGTTACCTTGAGGTAGGAACCTCAAGTTTGAGGACCCTGCTTCAGCAGAGCATACTTTCTGTAAGCGACCACACGTTTTGTCTCTTTGGATCTGTTAGCACGGTGTTGGCATCTGCCTTGTCAGGGAGGGGAGAGAGGAGCAGCGTTGGTGACAGTGAGGTATCTGGGGAACTGAGCCCAGTGAAGAGCAGCTAAAAAGAGTGATTGGCTGAGGAAGTACCAGGGGAGTATGTTCACAGACAGGTTTTCTTACCATCACTTGAGGAAGCACAGGGAACATTCCTTCCTGTGTCAGCAGCTGTGGGTGGGTGACCGGGATGTGGCTGTGCCATTGCATGGAACAATTCCAGATGTGTTGGTCAGACCTAGAACTTCAGAGCTGAATGTGCATGGAGAGGGTCTTGCATGTGAGCATTGCAGGGGAAAGGAACACCTGAAAGGACGGCGGTGTGAGCGATCTCATGGTGTGTGGTGTTTATTTTCAGTGCTCTTTCAGGCTTGGCTGGGTGCTCTTGCGCTGTTTTTCCTACAGCAGAGAGGTGGATGAAAGCATGTGCAGACTATGTGGCCTTCCCTTTGTTTTCCTCCATGCTCTGGTCACCCCTTGTGTTTTGCAAAACACTGCTGTGTCTCCTTGCGTTGGGAATCGCCCTGGCCTCGCACAGGTGGTGCGTGCAAGAAGCCCAGTCAGAAGTTGTCCCTTCTACAACTGTGTACGGCACGCCTGAAAAATGCGACGTGCCTGTCCCATAAACAGGAAACGGCCCTTGCAGGGGACTGAGCGTGGCCGACAGCCGAACCCAACTAGCGCTGTTAGTCATCTCCATATGGCTCCTTTCAGTGCCACGCAAGCTGGGAGAACGTGGCTGGAACTGGCTTCCACATGCTGGGTGAGCACACAGATACCAGATGTTACCTTACGCGTTGAAGTCTTTTTCTAAAATCGATCCGACGCAAATGTTTTCCGTCCAGCAGTTGTGGGTGAAAGCCTGGATCTGTGAAGGGTGTTCGTTACGCAGGAGCTGGGCTGGGCCGGCAGCATTAGAAGCAAGGTTGGGGTCTCTCTGATCATCTGAAGTTTCTGATGGCAGTAAGTAGTAAAAACCAGAGAGGTAGCATACATTATTAAAGATGTAGTTGTCAGAGATGGAATACGATGTCCTTTTAAGTGCTGGCTAGTACGTCAGCAAAAGCTGGTTTAATTTCCTCAAAAAGAATAGTATGTAATGTAACAATAGACTGACGAGATCCTCATTAGGCATACACAATAATTAGGCACACTCAATTTCCGTGTTTTCACACCTGTAAGCTCTAGATTATATTCTGTGTCTGGTTTTGGTTTGTCAAATGCAGAATCGGAACACTTTTTGTGAGGTTCCTACCTCACTCCTTGTAGCCTGCTCCCCTTTGCAAAACCTTTCTTCCTCAGAGCTCTTACAGAGTTTTTTGAGAGCATAGTAAAAGGGCTGGTTAATGAAAGAAAGTAGATAACAAGTTAATGTGGTACCATGAGAACATATTTAGGGTATACCTGGAAAAACAGACAGTAGTGTTCTATTTTCTTTTCTCTTCAGTGTCCTGTTTATTGTTTGTGGATTGTTGGGAGTGTAGCTTCCAGACTGCAAATCTGACTTGATAAACCTGACATCGCTGGTTCGCTACTAAGACACAAATTCTGCAATTGGGATTGAAGTTTAAATTCCTTTTCTTAGAGAAGGTAAATTTTATAAGACACTATTTTTAAGGCCAAAGAAATGGGTCTGTGATGTTTGTAGGAGCTGACTGTGCTTGTGACTGTTCTCTAGCAGCATCTGTTGTGAGCTGTGCGTGCGTTTTCTCTGACAGTCGAAATAGCAGAGTACCTGAAATTACTGTGCCTGAAAAATGGAGCTTGGTCCCATTTCTATAGTACGCAGTAGCTACTAACTGGCACAGCAATTGTACAGGGCCCAGGTCTTCATGTGGTCCTGGAGTTCTGCTCCTTAGGTGCTTTTATGCTTTAGATACACCATAGGATATCTCAAAGTGGTAACGGACTCTGTGTTAAGAAACTAAAGCTGTGAGACTGTGGTGGCTGACCAAACATGCAGAGTGTGTGGAATCAAACCCAGGCTGAGCTGGAAGTAATATTTGTGTGGTACAACAATTTGGAAATGTACAATGTTAATGACAGGACCAAGATTGGAGTGCATCACTTTACTTTGTCTCATAAAATGTGCTTAAGTGATGATCTCTTACGGGTTTTTCATTGCAGCTTGTTTTTTGTTGTTGTATTTTATTTTGTTCTTCCTGGAAAGCTGGATGAAAAGAGGTGAGAAATTATAGTCCTGATATTTGAGGAAGGGGAGTACAGGGATCTGCTTTACTTCCTTCCCTACCACCTCCCCCAAATGAATTCTGCCTCTGTAAGGTCTTATGGGAGGAAAGGGGGAAATCTGGAGGGACTTGCTCCATGTGGTTTCCTTCTGGCTAACACTGACCCAGTAACAGAGGGAAATCTCACAGTGGGACAGATGCTGTGTTCTTCAGAGGAAGTATGAATTTTGACCTCTAAAAAGATCAGTCTAAAAAGCCTATGAGGGAGGAGCAAATACTTAACAAAGCCAACACTTTGGGTGCATAAAGATTAGAGAGAGATTCTTTCAGGAATGCTGCATATTGAAGTATTTTTGAGCTTCGTACATGTTATGTAGAAGTGCTGTAAATCCCAGTCAGGTGATGGACTGGCTGCATCATGCATGATTTCAGGTGGTATATGGTACAGACAGAAAGGCAGGGAACTGCTGGAGAGAGTCCAAGGGGGGGCTACAAAGGTGATTAGGAGACTGGAGCATCTCCCTTGGGAAAAAAGGCTGAGAGTCTTGGAGAAGAGAAGAATGAGAGGGGGTCTTGTCATTGCTGATCAATAAAAGTGAGAAATAAAGCTGAAGTGTGAGTGTCAAGAGGATGGGGCCAGTCTCTTTTCAGTGGTGCCCAGCAGCAGGAGAAGTGGCAACAGGCACAAACACAGGAAGTTCCATCTAAACGTGAGGAAAAACCCTCTTCCAGCCCCTACCATTCTGTGATTCTGTGACGGGACTTGGTATAGAGATTCAGTAAAATTCAAATGGAAGGTATTTTGTGGACTTCATGTGTACCCTGTTCCAGTTCTTAATCACCTTTCTAGGTGATTTTTAATCACCTTAGAATGTTTCTTCTATGATTTGTTTAAATTCACCTTTCTGCAAATGAAACTCATTACTTCTTTATCTGCTTTTAATGGTGATGCTGCAAATCACTCACTGTCTCCCATTTCTTCCCCTACTTTTCCAGTACTTGGTGAAGTTTTCCTCTGGGTTTTGCTTTCCTTCTAGTAAGGAGGCCTCATTGATACTTTAAAGCTATTGAGTGGAGAATTGAGTCAAGTCAAATGATGACTTCATTTCTTTTTTGTAACTCTTCTCAATGCATCTCAGAATCACATTTTGTAACAGCGTTTCCAGACTGTGCTTTCCAAGCCTTTTTAGCAGGATGTGCGCCTAGCCAAATGGCTTTGTTTACTAGTTACGTATTTATTCTACACAAAATATTGTCGCTTGCACTTGCCTTCAGTGTTTGTCACCCCACTAGAAATACAGCCAGTGGGGTTTCGTGGTATTTTCCTGGGAATCCTGATGAATTCATCGTCTCGTGATGCTTGCTTAAGGCTCTTGTGAGAATGAGCAATGAAGGGAGGAAAACGCCTAATTCCAGGACTCTTACACACATAATTGAGCCAAATTCTTTAATTTTGTATCCCCTGGGAATTTATCATGGGGAATGTCCAGATTTAGTCTTGGAAAAGATCAATTAAGCTAATTGGCAAAGATTGTTCCCTTGGATGAAACTTTTTTTGATTTTGCCTTTTTTTTTTTTTGAATGTGTGGATCTGATATTTTTTAAATTAAAACTCATAAAAGAAAATGTGGGTTTTTTGGTGAGTATTTACAGTTCTTTAAGTGTTGAAATAGTTACGCGACAAGTGTCTGAGAGTCACTGTTCTAAATAAAGGGAAAAAAAAGGGAGGATGTCACCCTTCAACAGTTGCATTAAAGTGATGAAGTAAGGCAAAAGTTTTGTTGGCTTGGGTTGTTGGGTTTTGTTTGGGGTTTTTTTTGTGGATTGTTTTTGTGGTTTTAATTATTTTTTTCTTCCTCTTATTTAAATAAAAAAAAAGGCATGTGCTGTCGCTTTCTTCATACATCACAAGGAACAAAAAGAGTTTTCTTCACAGTGAGACTTTAAAATGTCTCCATTGTGTAGAATGTATGAATTAAGACAGTAGCTAGTTAGATAGCTGGCATTAGGACTGCACTTGTAGTCTTCTACCCCAAAGGCCAGCCATAAACTTTTTTGAAATAAGCTTCACTAAAGTGAATGCCACCCTGTTGTCTGAGCTTCTGAGGCACTGCGACGATCACTGAGTACTCCAGGAGTGTTTGCGTGCGTGGTGGGAGAATCAAGTGAGCTCACTATGCTCACTGTATTACTATCATTATGAAAACTTTTTTGTTCTAAAATATAATGGTAAATAAATAGGATTTAAAATTAACTGTAAAAGTCAGAGGAATGGATTTGTGAAATATAAATGAGGTATTGTTATTTTTCTTCCCTCCAGCTGCAGTTCTGCTCTGCTCACTGAAGACTATCAGATCAGGGTTGTACTTGCTGAGTTGGAAGTCTTTGAAGATTCTGGTCAATGGCGTCTGTCTCTGCTCTTAACTGAAGAGATTGGGGATTTTCTGTTTTATGGTTAAGGAGATTTTTCTACCATGTAGCTTTGCATTTATTACTAATGTTAACAAAACCAAACCAGCTTGAACTGTTTAAATGAGCTGTTATCCTTGTGGTCTGCCCTGTTAGTTTTATATAGACTACTGGAATGGCCCTGTCCTGTAGAATAGGGGCTTTGGGTAGTGACCTTTTGCAGGTTTCTCTGATCTGAAGATGATAAAACACATGCCACAGATTTCTAAGAAAAAAAAAGAAGTGCAATTTCTGATCTTAAGTAGAAATTTGCAGAGCAGGAGAAGAGAGAAAAGCTTTATGGTTGATCTTTTGTTTTGGTGGGGGTTTCTTGGTGTTGGTTGTTTTGTTGTTGTTTGGGTGGTTTTTGGGGTTTAGGTTTCAGATTTTTGTTTGTTTGGTTTTGGGGCTTTTGTTTTGCTTTTTATTTGTTCATTTTTGTTGTTGTTTTTTGTTGATTTTGTTGGGTTTTTGGGGGGATGGGGTGTGGAGGGATGTTAATTGTAGCAAGACCATAAAAGCAAGAAACAAAGGTGATCAGCTTTCCTTCTACTTGCTTCAGTATAGCCCTTGAGGTACTGGGATGGGCAACTTTGTAGCTGAAGAAATAGGTTGTTATTTAATAGGGAGAAATGAGAGATGTGACACTGCAACAAAAATCAACAACTGTGTGAATATAGGGACTAGATAAGAAAGAGCATCCTTAGAAGTTCTAGTTGACCTGTTTGGCTCGTACTCACAATTTTGCAACAAACCTGGAGGTCTTGAAATGTGCATAGAAAGTTGCTCTGAGAAGAATCAATCCCTTTTCTGTACTTCATGGGGAATAGGACAAGAGACAGCAGCCTTAAATTGCAGAGTTTAAAATTTAATTTAATACTGGGGGCAGGGAGGAAGAAATTCCTACCAGTAAAGGTAGAAGAACACTAACAAGTTACCTGGTTAGGCTTTGGAGAATTGGTCACTGGAGGTTGACAGTGACAGGTTAGAAAAATGCATATTGGGAATAGCACAGGTGCCCTCGATACTTTCTTGGGCGCTTTCCTGCTCAGAGCTGCGACTGTTTAGGGCTTGGTCTGAACATTTAAGAACTGAATTCTCTCGGAGATGCTGATGCTGAGGATCCCTTTGTTACTTGAACATATTCTCATGCCAATTGAGACATACTGATTTAATAAAAAACTGGCAAGAATTTTTTTCCCCTCTTCTCCTTGTTCCATATGCCTGTGTAGTTCAAGTGAAGATGAGTTACAGCTAAAAAATCCGGTGATTTGCACAGCTGTCCTGGTCACAAACCTCCCTTTCTGCTGGAGGGCGGGTTCTGCCAATAGCATTTAACCATCATGGGGAACGAAAGGCTGGAGTATGAATGCCTCATATGAGACCATCTGGAAAAGAGCTTTTCCTGAAGCATATCAATATTCCTGACAGGAACCTACCCAGAGTCTTTGCTGTGAGAGCAGCGAGGCTGGAGAAGCGGTGACAGCTATAATGGCAGGGCACTAATGGCTTGGGAGAAATGTTACATTTGTAATTGGAAATTATACAAACAGTGTCATTAAAACGGATTGTTGATGCCATTTTTATTCTTGTCATAGGCTTAGTTATGAGAATGGATTCACTCTAAGGAGCTGACATCAGATTTTTTTATTCTTTCCACAACTAGGCACACAGATAGTGAGGCTTTAACTCATGAAATGCTGTTTTCCTGGAACATCAGCTAAAGCAAGTGAGGGTTTGAATGACTGAGTACTTTTCCTTCAGTTGAACAGTAGCACAAAAGAGGTTAAATGTTGACGTGATTCTGAAATGTGGCTTAAGAGCTGAGAGCTCAGACTTGAGCTCTGTTTTTCTTGGTTTTGTGTTTGGTTTATTTTTTGTTTTTGTTAAAGATGTTGCTCCTTAACAAAAAAATATTTATAGCCCAGTGTATGGTATAAAATATAAGAAGCTTATTTAAAGACAAAATCAAGATCCCTTCCCAGCAAGAAACTTCTCATTCCCCAAGTAACTGCTGTTCTAATTCTTAATCTCCAATCATTCCATCTTTTTTCAAGTAGATACGAACATTCAGCAGCATAAAGGGATGGTGGTGGGGAAGACACACTTCAGCAAATGAGGCCTTCTTGAATACTTGTAACACAATGCTAACAGTTTTTGCTTACCTCAGGATTTTAGGTAATTTTAATGATCTAGTGGGCATGTAAGGCCTTCTGTCAGACCTCTGCTCTTGGTGACTGACATTCTCATACTCAGCATCTGTTTATCATGTCCTAGTATCAGTCTTGTTACATGAGAGGGAAATAGCACTAGGAAATAACACTCCTGGAACCAGTGCAAACAAGGACAAGGAATGGTAGGGGTGCACGTGTGTGTGTGTCTATATATGTGTAACACAGCCTTGTATTTGGGTGTTCCTCTGTTCGTTTTTTAATGTTTCATCCGTTGATGATTTGAATGCTCTACCTCTGGCTGAGCAGAGAGTTCAAGCACTCCTGGAAGTGGGCAGAAATGGGCAGAAAATCTCAGTCTAGGACAGATTGGCACACATACATAGGTAAAAAACCAGAAAATTTGGAAAAACTAGACTGAGCTTTCAACATGTGACTGCTGTGCTGTATGTTTCCACATCACTGTGAAGAAGGATGTCTGACATGGGTGATAGATTAGCTTTGCTCAAATAAGCAGCCATTTGTTTAATGCTGAGAACCTGCAATAGAATAGTTAATCAGAAAGAAAAAAACACAGTTGTTCTGTCTTTCTCTACTAAAACTGCTAAATGTCAAATAAATACAGTTGAATCTGGTCTGACAAGGATGAAAGATGCTGATGACTGCCAGCTACCTGAGGTGAATACTGCAGATTTCGCTTCTTCATTCCCAATGGTAAAACTGAATAGTCGTTTAACATCCATTTATGCAACAAGGCAACTCTTTATACCTTTCGTATGAAGTTTTCAGTTTGTTCCCCATGCTGATGCTCTGAAAAGGTGTCAACACGGAAACAGAACTACTGGTTAAAATCTATGGTTTGTGTTTTGTTTCTGGTTTAGGTGGGCAATAAGATGGCATTGGTATGTAATTTCTCTGTTACACAGAGAACCCTGCCTTACTGCAGCGACCATAGGGAGGGCACCAGCAAAATTGTGCTGGAAGGACAGAAAATCACTGTAAAGCACTCCTAAACAGAGTCACAGCCACTTGCTGCTGGTCTGCTGTGAGTAACTCTCCAAAACAAAACTGAGATGGAATTTAAGTTGGCAGAGGTGTGACTTCTCTGTTTTATGTTCTGAAGCTTGCTGAATGCACTCGGAATAAATGCTCGGTGTGTTTACATTCCTCAGGTTGTTAAAAGCCTGCTATGGCCGACCAGAAGTAATACTGAATTCTTCTGTGTTCAGAATACATCCAAGCTGCAGGCCAGAAATACATAACGCTAGCTTCCCCTTCTGGCCAGAGGCAGTAAATGATCGTGAAGGTGAGAGTCTCATGTATTACTTCTCAATTTTATTTCTATGTGCTAACCACTCGTTTTCAGAGAACAAATTAATGCTTAATTGCCACTGAAGTGGGGGGAGAATAGCGCTGGTGGAACATCTTTGCTTCTTGCAGTATAATACAATGATGTATCGAGATGAGGTTGCTGTTGGAACATAGAATTCTTTCCTCAACATGGGCTTAATTTGGAAAGCAATTAGATAAAAATACCAACTTCTGGACAGAAAGATTCTCAGTGTCCCTTCTAGACCCATATTAGCTGGTGCTAGAAACAACTATTTTACTGCTTTTCATGTCTTGTATGCTAATTTTCCACACAGCTGCATCAGTTATGATCATAACCTTTCTTTTTTCCTTGCCTTTTTGTCTTACAGATTCTTCCTTCATTTTAATTCTGTGGCACAGTATTTTGTAGCATTAACATAAGTGTTGTAACTGTCGGGTGTACTAGCATAAAGGTGATTATTTAGTGGTATAAAGCAACAATACACAATGTGATCCAACATGCCTTTTAACAAGCCCTTTTTGAAGTTAGTTTGCCAGCCTTTTGCCGTGTTGTATTGCTATGTTTCTGGATGGGTTGATAAGATAACTCTGAATTTAGCAGAATCTTTTCTTTCTGTCATTTTCACTGCCACCTGCTACAGCTGCCTGGGAATATGAGACAGTGAAATCCCTAAAAAATTTTGTGTTATAGGAAGACCCAAGTCTTGCTTTTGTGGGCACGTTGGAGAGTGAGGTGCAAACACAACATGCATGTGCACACATACCTATCAGAGAAACAGAAACTTCCTGTGTGAGCAGTGATTGCCTCATGTTAAAGATGCATAGGTGGACCACAGAAAATGGGCTTCCTTGTTCATACCACAGGTTTGGTCCAAGTTAGAAACACTTAAGTTTTCCTATATTTCAGACTTGATTCCCAATTATCAGATGGGCTTGGCCTTCCTCTTCATCTTGGCCCTAAGTGTCACCCTGGAATTGAAGTGTTTTGCTGCAGTGTTATGTTCCTATGGACAATTCTACCCACTATCTCACTTCCACCAATTGTGGTTTTCATCTGCTTGTGAAGCACCCTGCATAGGGATGTTGAGACAAAGACTTCTGAGCATTGATGCTGTTGGAAATGCAGGGAAAAACACTTGAATGCATGAAAGGTTATGTTTTTACTCTTAATATAAAGCTGAGTTACACAGTCATCGTTCATTCCTTGCCCTAACATATGCTTCATCTTGTGAATTCAGGTATTCACTTTCTGGTCTATGAGATAATGCTCATTTCATACCAACCTCATAAATCTTTAGCACACTGGAACTGGAGGAATGAGGATTGTATTTAGTGACTTGAAAGTGTCAGTTCTCTGCCCTCATCTTTGACAGCTCCTTCAGACTCAGACATTTCAGCCAATCAAGCCTTTCCTTAAGCAAAAAGTAGCTGGGAATGAGGGTGCCTTGCCAAAGTCAAGTGTCAGATTGTTGTATTGTTCTTATGTTTACTAATATACTTGCTATGGTTTCACTGCTGTATTGAAAATAATCAGGAAGAGGTAATTAATGATCTCAGCTGGGCAATTATGAACTCAATGAGAAATATTTTGATATCACAAGTCACTGGTGGCCATGGAGAAAAACATACTCTTTAAGCCAAGCTTTTAAATACTTTCTTAAGAAAAAAATTAGTATTTTATTGGCAAGTGACCTGCCTTTCCAGGTTTGTAATTGTAACAACAAATCAGTATTGGAGAACATTACTTATCTTGCTTTTACAACCAATAGCCTATATGAATGTTTGGGGGCTTTTGCCTTTGTAGTAATTTATTTCTATTTTCTAAGAAATGTGAACATTTATAGAAAAGATAATTGCTTTTATAAGTTTGGGTTTTTTTATCTGTCCCTTTTATATGTCATTTTATACAAGGCAGTTCATCACGAACAATTAAAACCCTTGTGCCTAAGCAGCAGAAAACTTTCCTGTAATAGTTGATGTCATTTCTCTCTAATGTCCAAACATAGCTCAGTTCATAACAGTAAGAGAGTGCTGAAGTCACTGCTCAAAGGTTTTGTGAAGAAACTTCGGCTCCCTTGTTTATGAAAATGTTGCACAAATACAAACCATATTTGTTTGACATGATTTTTTTTCCACTTCTTCAGATACTCTCTTGTAGGTCTCAGCTAAAGCTCAAAGAGCAAATTTCTTTTTCCAGGTACTCGGGCAGCTCTAACAGCTCTGGACAACCTTATGGCTCCTCTGGGTACAGTGAATCTGCTCAGCATTTGGAGTCGTCCTCCCTTTGCAGGATCCTGAGCCTGGATAGCTGCGGTAAGGCTTTCGTCCCCAGCCCTGCCAGGGAGCTGCCTTGCTGCTCTGTCCTGGCCTTTGCACTAAAACCTTCAAATGCTGGAATGCAGCAACCCCCTGTTTGGACAGCTGTTCGTGAGCCTTTCAGGGGTTCTGCTTTTGTGCTGTCTCTTTGCCCGAGTCGTGAATGCGACACCTGAGGCCTGTGCTCCTGTTCCATTTAAACAGGCAAACTTTCAGCTGTGCATATGACTCCTGTGGTTTTATTTCAGGTCTCTTTTAAGATGAGGCAGGAGTAATTTGTCTGAAGTGCTAAGACTGGTCTTAAAAGGCTCCTTACTGAAAATATGGCTGTAATCAGCAGTTACCTTGCTTAGTGTTGCGCTGCTGGGTAGAGAGATAGGTTCAATCTTCTCTGCTTGTTTGAAAACTGAAATGAATTGAAGGGTGTCCTCTGAAATAAAGGGCAATGGGTCAGTCACTCAGTTGCCAGCACAGCTTCAGTTTGTGCTGTGACAGGACCTGTAGTCATTCTGTAACATGGCTAAACCTGATATGCAGGCAGGATTTAACCTTCACCACAAACTGCTGCTTGCGTGTTGCTCTGGTCAGCTGTTGTAGGTTGCAGTGGAGGAGACTCCTCGCTCCTCACCTGCGCTGGGAGGCAGTGGGTCTGGTTCCTAGCCAAGAGAGGGGAGGTGTGGTGATGCTCATTGCTGGGGGACCAGCAGGTAGTGTTGGCAGGGTGGACCCCGATAGAGTGTGGATGCTGAACTTTGATCTGTGTTGTCAGCCAAAATCTGTCATGTACTTTGAGAAGTATCTTGTTTTGGGTTTTTTTCTTGGACTGATGTAACAGCAATAAAGCTACTAGTCTAGTTGCAATCATACTAGCCAAGAACACCCGCTTTCAGGTGATCAGGGTGGACTATCACATGCAGCATGGAGAAATGTTGGAGGAAGAGAGACAGTGAGGACAACCAGGTCCTGCTCTGCAAGTACGTGAGTAGCCAGCATAGGAATTACTGCTGAATTTGTACTCCTGAGTGACAAGTTCAGTTTGCAACAAGGCATAGTGGAGAAAGGGATGCGTGAACACAGCAGAGTCTTCTTAATCACCCTTCCTATCCTCATGGGGGGAAAGAACTGAGGAAATGAAACCTCATCTCTAAAAAAATCATAATTTTTTCTTGTTAGTGATGCAAATGTCATCATTCTATTGGTGAGCACATATAGGCACAGCAGACCTTTTAATGTACAGGGGGAGGGACCACTAGAGAGTTTCTAACAGAAGTACATCTTTGTATGTTCAGGGAAAATCCGGTGAGTTTCAAGCTGATGATGTTTATTTAACTTCACCAATTATTTGTCCCCTTGTAATTTCATTTACATCACAGAGATTGCTAGCGCTGTATTCGCCTTTGCAGCACATTGCTTATAGCTGTGTATTTGAATGTATTAAATATCATCGTGATAATAATGTGCACAAAGATTACTTTGGGACTTAAAGAGGAGGTGAACAGAGCAGGGAAATTAGAGCAGAGCCAGAGAAAGGAAGAGCAACAGAATCCAACTAAAACTCCGAGGGGAAGCCAGTTAGACGGAATGTAAATTTACATGGTGGAATTTGGCAAAGATGTTCATGGTAATATTACTTCTGCTGTGAGAAGTTACAGAAGGCTCTTTTTCTATTAGTTTATAATGATTGGGATTCAGTTCCACATTTTGTCCGAAGATTTGTGCCTCCCTACACCCTTCCTCCATGGCACAGTAGTTTATAACATGTTACAGGATGTTTGGTTTAGTGTTGGCTCAGAAGGAAGACTGCTATTCCTTGAGTAACCAGCAGTACTGCTTTCTTTAACATCTGGGCTAGATTTGCAGCAAGGAGGTTAAAACAGATTATTTTCCTTAACTCTTGGACAAGTGTGCTGACTGTGATGGAATAACTATGGGACACACATTTGTATTCTTCTGACACCCCTGTGGAAAAGAAGCAGATAGAACGGGGAAAGGAAGATGACTTAAATTTGAAATTAAAAAGGAAAAAAAAGGGAGGGGATGAAAAAAGAAATTAGCAACAAAGAGACTGATGTGGAAAGCTCCTGAAGTACCCTCCCAAATACCTCAGCTAGGATGTTAAGTGAGTTAATAATGACTGGGTAAGGAATACACAAGCCAGGAGACCTTTATGTTGGAGATCAGAAAGCACAAAGCCAGTGAGTCTGATGAAAATTCATGGGGCTGTGTTTAATAAAGACCAAAAAAATACATGTTTGGTCACATATGTTGAGACCACAGGGGAAACGTAGGAGCCCTGTGTAGTATGACAGCATGTAGATTAAGTAGGCTCTAGGTATGGTCCAGCTTCGAAGGAAGTATTTCGCCTATTTTGGGTGAGGTTACGATAATGTAAAATCAGAGGTAGTAGAAGAGCACACAGTTCTAGGAGACCTGTGTAGATCTATTCCAGAACATTGAAAGACGGGGTGTATATAATTGACAACCCTTAACAAGTCTTCCTGTCGTATCTGACACTTGTGGACCATAGTCTCTGGCTGGAGAAAAGCAAACTTGTTGAATAACAGAGTTGAGGGGGAAGGGCAGGGTGGGGGGAAGAGGTGACTCGAACAATTTGGATTTCCACATCTCACCAGAGTGTGCAAGGTCTTGAAATCGCTTCTTGTAGGAAGACTACTCTAAAACTACATCTGTGCTTGTTCATGGTCATATCAGATGGGCAGTGCAACTGATCAACTATAAAGCAAGGAAAGTTTTGTTCTTGACTGCTGAAAGCACAATTAAATCTCATTCCTATTATGCCAGTCCACAAGATTATTGCAGACAGAACTGAACAGTCCACTCTCCAGTGTTGAAAAAACGTGCAATTTTGTGTACCCGTTCATCTAGTTCTTGCAGCAAGGTCAATGGCAAAAATACTCAAGATGAAGCATGCAAAGTGGAATGATACACAGGATCAATGATCTGTGATGACACCACAGCAGAATGGCTTTTTTTTTTTTATTGTTGCCACCATTATTAAAATAATAATGGGAATGTGCTGCTGGAGTTTAAGCACCGCACTTGAAACAGAGAACTTGTTTAAGGAAGAGATCTGAGTGATAGAGATTAGCTCTGACGAATGGAGGCCCAATTGAACAGAAACAACTACACAGGCTATTTTGAAATTGGAATTCTTGTCTCTTCCTGCTGTGGTTTCATCACATGCTGATAGGGACACAAAATTGCATGTTTTCTGGGCTCTGAAGAGTGGCTTGTTCAGTTCTCTTGTGGACCGGAATAATAGGAATGAGATTAAATTGTGCATTCAGCAGTTAAGAACAAAACTTTTGTTATTTTATACAGCCCATCAGTTGCCGTGCCAATCTGATAGGGCTGTGAGCAAGTCTAATGCGTTCTGGAAAAGTGCTGGTATCGCTGTAAGGCTCTAGTAACAGCTCAGCCGGCGCGTTGTGTGTGTTCCTGGCTATTAGCAAGAAATGCATTCACCTTAACAAGGAGCGGTGCAGGACAGGCATGGTAATGATGACTAGAGAAATAAGGACAGGTTAAAAAAACAAACAAACAAACCAACAAAAACCTGCGAACAAAAAAACCAAAACCCACAACAAACCCAACATTCCATGAGAGGAAATTTTAAAAATCAGGCTTAGCTTGGCAAAATGATGACTTGAAAAGAAATACGATACGCTTAAACACCCAAATGTGTTTATCAGCTCTTCTCCCTTCCTGGTATCTGAAATGAAATCAGGGAATAGTAAATTGTCACGCAGATTCCAAGTGGACATTTTTATTATTTCAGACCAGGAGAGAAATTACTTGCAACATTGTTCCATACAAGGACAGGGCAAATAAACTGTTACAATGTCAACATGGAAGTTTGTACTCATGAAATGACCAGAAATGAGTCTTGAGCGTATCTCCAAAGCGAGGACTGGAGAAGAGATTTGGTTGTGTACCTATAATGTATAACATTTAGCTTTTAATGTTCCTTCAGAGAAAGTCAGTTTTTGCACTGAGGGGCTCCAAGGTTACTAGGATGTTTCCAAGATTACCAGGATATTGTATTAGGGTTTAGGGTGAGACTTTGAGAATAAGATGAGGTTTCAGCTGAGTTTGATGTGGAAGGACCTTCCCAGGGCATGTTTGCAGGGTGCTGGATGTTGGGCCTTGTCTCCCCACATAAGGTGAGCATCCCTCTGTTGGGGTGCAGGTTGTCAGTCAGCTGCTGAAATTCTGCCTTGGTACAGCCGCAGACCTCTGCTGCCATGAGGGCTGGCAGCGCAGCGGGTGACGGAGCAGGTGGCTGTGTTCTCTCCAGGTGACCCTGACTCAGCTGGAAGGCAAATCAGTGGAGGCAGAGAGGGTGAAGAAAATGCTCCTGGCAGCTCTGGTGCCTCTCAGGATGCCACCACTTGAGGGCCACTTGCCAGAGCCAAGGAGGGACAGGATGCCTTGTGAAGGGCAAGGAGGATGGGGGTGGCTCTGATCAAGTTGTAGAATACCAGGTTGTTAGGGACTTTAAGGATCATCTGGTCCAACCTTTCCAGACAAGATGTTTAGCACTGTGTTCAGCTGAATTCCAAAAGTGTCCAATGCTGGGGAGTCCACCACTCCCCTGGGGAGATGACTCCTTGTGTGTCCAATCAGAATGTCTCTGGAGTAATTTATATCTACTACCCCTCTTCTTTCCCCTGTTATTCCCTGTAAAAGGCAGTGTCCATCTCCTTTGTAGCCACCCCTGAAATACTGGAACATGGTGGTCAGGTCTCCCCTAAACCTTCTCAAGGCTGAACAAACCCAGTTCTCTCAGCCTTTCCTCACAGGGCAGCTTCCCCGTCCTTTCATCACCTCTGTGGCCCTTCTCTGGACCCTCTCCAGCCTTGTCCACATCTTTTTTTCTACAGCAGGGACCGAGCCT
>WUAM01000012.1:521729-534614 GCA_024336885.1 Actenoides hombroni
CCCGGCCGGGCAACCCACCCTTTCCTCGGGGAGCCCCCCCCGCGGCCGGCCCGCGCCCGCCGGGGGGGGGGGGGCCGGGGCGGAAGGGGAGGGACGGGCCGGGGCGCAGGCGCGCGCTCTGGAGGGCGGTTCCGGCTCGGCGTGCCGGCGTCACTTCCGGGCGGCGGTGAGGCGGGGGCAGCGCTGCTGGGTGCGCGTCCCCGGGGGGCAGCGGCCGTTCCCCCGCCTCCGCCATCGCCCTCGGGGCAGGTGCGGGCTGCAGCTTCTCAGGGTCCCGGGGCGAGGGGTGCGCGCCTTTCTGGGCCCAGCGCCCTGGCGGCCGGGGGGGTGGGCCGGGGGGGGCTTCTCCCCAGAGGCTCCGCGGAGTGGCTGTGAGGGCCCTCGGGGGCCCCTCCCTGGGCCGGCCTTGGAGGCCCTGAGCGGTGCTGAGGTGGGACAGAGTAGGCCCAGGGAGCGCGGCGGCTCTGCCTGCTGCGGCTGCGTTGTGTCGATCCTCTGGGAGGTTTCAGCTCCTTCAGTTGATTTCTGAGTGGTTTTGTGTCTTGACACCATTTTCTCTCCTCTTCCTTTCTCCTTTTCCTTCTTTTTTTCTTTTTTTTTTTTTTTCCCTATGGATATAAGGTGTGAAAAACTCATCATGAACAATACTTTTAAAAAACCCTGCAGCCGTCAAAGTAGAATATACAGCAGTTTCAGTAAGCATAAGGGTTGTTTTTTTCCCGGGTTTGTACAGTACTATGTGTGTGCTTAAAGGCTATCTTGTTTAAAAGTGCTTTTTGTTTATCTGCTTACTTACACAAGTAGTAACTTAGTTAATTTCACGACGAGATGCTATGCTATTGAATATTCTATAGCATCTTGTTCTGTTTTTATAATGGGTAGAGAGAACCATCTTTTTGTTTTGTTTAAAACAGCAGATGTGGTTAAAATAAAAGCTGATGATTACCTGTGTACATAGGGTTTGTTTGAGTCCTTACAAGTGCTTCAAAGAAAGTAAAAATGTTCTTCTTTCTCTTTAGGGTGTCTGCAAACAGAAGTGGACTGATACCTCTGGTACTTTTAATTCCAATCAAGATGAAGATCCCCTCTTTGCTGCTGAGGTTCCCTCATGGTTATTTCTCTAGAAGAACTATTTTCACAAACTTCCACTTCACTTCCAGAGCACATTTCCAGTTCATTGAATCTCTTCTGCCAGTGCACCCCTGTCGTACCAAATGGATACGTTCATCAGATGGTTTGAGGAGAGAACTGAGTCAACAAGTGGCCCCTGACCAGGAAACAGAGGGACTTTCTGACAGAGAACAAAGACTGGTAGACAGACTTTACAGTGGACTAATCCAGGGTCGTAGAGCTTGTTTAGCAGAAGCCATTACACTTGTAGAATCAACTCAGAGTAGGAAGAAGAAAATAGCCCAAGTGCTCCTTCAGAAGGTATTATGCTACCACAGGGAACAAGAAAAGTTAAATCAAGGAAAACCACTTGCCTTTAGAGTGGGTTAGTCCTTTTATGTTTGTCAGTAGTTGCTTTGATGGAATTACAGTCCTCACCTGTCCTCTACTAGTGTTCTTTAAGCATCATGGTCTGTAGCCTTGGATCCTTGGTTTCTTGTGGTTTGTAACCAAATAGATCACTTCTGTTGTCCATCAGAATTATGGCTTGAGCTGGAAAATGCTTTTTAAAAAAACTGTAGGTTGTTGCTTATTGGTATTATTTGGGGTTTTTTTTAACAACTATTATTAGCTGAAATGTTAGGTAGTCTGTAGATTAACACAGTTTATTATCTACACTTAGGGGAAGGCTGTAGTTAAGCAGAGTGATTTTTTCCCAAAGAACAATTTTTCCTGAATGCTTCCTGAATCCCTTCTTCAACCTACCAAAGGAAAACCACCTACCTTCCTGTTTCGTGACCTTACTTTAAAGCAGCCTACTTTGCAGCTGAGGAGATTTGAACCTGGTTCTCTGGGAATCTATGAAGTATTTTTCCCTTGGAGAGAGATGGAATACTAAAGTATGTCATGCCCAGCTGTCATCTCTCGTGTGTGTGTGTGCAAAGGTAGTAAGAACAAGAATTTGGGCATGGGAGTGAGAAATGTCGGGTGCTAACCTTAGCTGATGTGCTTTGACAGCTCATTTTTTGAAGTAACAGCTCTTCAAGGTAAGGCCTTTTGCTCACAGAACGTTTCTTCTATAAATGACTAGTAAATCTGAAAAAACCTCAGATTTAGGATATGACACTTTTTCAGTTTTGAAGGGTAAGTCCATAAAAAGAAATTTACTTGGAGAGGAGGACATAGGGCTGTGTATCCCCAATGTTAAGTTGGTATGGGCAGGGTGAGGGGTGGTGAAGTGAGGGCTGCTGTGTCGAGCGAACCGGGGAGTGTGTGTCAAGACACTCAGAGCTTCTTAGCTGGGTCTATGGGTTGTGACATAGCTGGTACTTTTCTTTCTTGTGACACTGTGGCAAAGTGTGCATTGTCATCAACTTAAATGTTGATGGTTTTCATGTTGATTTGATTAACAGAATTTGTTGTTTGTTTGTTTTTTCTCTTCCTTATGTGATTATTTAGGGTTGTCGGGTCCCCCTGGTGCTGGGAAATCAACTTTCATAGAATGTTTTGGGAAAATGCTTACAGAAAGAAAATACAAAGTGTCTGTGTTGGCTGTAGACCCCTCTTCTAGTACAAGTGGTGGTGAGTGTGAATTAAAGTTTGAGTCGGGTTTAATACCTTGTCTGCTGTAGGAGATCTCCTCTGGGCCAAATGAAGGAAAAAATTGGGGCCTATAAAAGTAAAACATTAAAAAAAAAAAAAGTTGTAGCAACTTTTCAGGTTTTCCCTGTGGGATAGGAAGTTGCGAAATATGTATCAGTGTCCTAATTCTGCCCGATTTGTGACGTTGCTTTACAACTTTTTTTTGTCTGAAGCTTTACATAGCTGCCATTTTCCCTCTCTAGTTTTATTTATCTCCCTCCCTGTGAATGAAGAAGAGAAAGCACGTTCATTCCTGCTTAAGTTTCAACAGTGTTACTGCTGAGTGCTGGACAGGAAGCACATGCTAACTTAAAACTATTTTAAGGATCCGAACATGTACCTCAGTTTGGATTTTGGAGCATCTGTTAGATCTTCTCAATAGGAATTTTTGGGTTTCTGTTTGCTGTACTGATTTCAAGGTCTCCTGGTGCAGTAGCACTGACCATCTGTTTGACTTGGGGCATGACCTTTTTTTAATTTCTTTTGGCTAGATTTTGAATTCTGCCAAGTTGTGTGGCTGCAATCTGCCACTCCCAAAGAAAAAATTATAGGGATGTTATAGCCTGACCGTGCTTGATTAATAGTAGCTCTGACATAAATGATAGAAAGGAATTAAAAGAACCAAGCATCTCTCATCTTTGGGAATGTGCATCATGCATGTAGATCTCACTGAATCCCATGTCAAGTTGGTATTCCTAGAAGGCAGGCAGCAATGCATACCAGCTTTCCTAGGGTAAAAAAATTGATCGTCTAGACCTGTCAGAATCATAAGGCAGAAATTAGTCCCTCTGGACAGAGACAGCGAAGATTTCATTGCATGGCCTGTTGCGTACAGGCCCCCAAAAAACCATTCAGAAATTGTAGGATTCATTCTGATTTAGTAGACATTCTTTATATTTGGTAGCAGTAAGGTCTGCTTCTCAGGTTTTTCCAGCTTCTGATAGGCAGAAGAACCAGTCAGTAACTTCTAGCCCTCAGTAAAATCTTGAGCAGCTCTAAGTGGGATATTCTTATTGGACCGACTTCATCCAAGAGATCTGGCTTTCCTCCTTGGTGGGGGACAGAGGGGGAAGGTTGGCTGGTTTGCACTTTTGAAATAATTTAACATTAAACATTTAAGGTTCTCTGTTGGGTGATAAAACACGGATGACTGAATTGTCAAGAGACATGAATGCTTACATCAGACCGTCTCCCACCAGTGGGACACTGGGAGGTGTAACAAGGACCACAAATGAAGCCATTCTGCTGTGTGAAGGAGGAGGCTACAATGTTGTTCTCGTGGAAACTGTAGGTGTGTGCTTAAGGTTTTCTTTTGAACTGCATACTTTTTGTCCTTGATTTTGCTCATGCTTTTATACGTGGTCACTGGTTGAGAATGAATGCCCATTCCATCAATTTGCTGGTCCTGTATCTTTTGTAAAAAGCAATTTTTTTTTTTTTTAGAAACTTGTGTTTCCCATTGTCTTTGTTTGTTAATGGCATTTATTCAAGGTGCAATACTGGCATCTGTCGTAATACTTGTCATTATTGTGACTGAAAGATTGCAGTAAATGGTGAACTCTGGATTTAATTTTGTAGGTGTGGGTCAGTCAGAATTTGCTGTGGCTGATATGGTTGATATGTTCATATTACTGCTGCCACCCGCGGGTGGAGATGAATTACAGGTACTTTTCAGTTTCTCTCATTCAAGTGTTACCTAGGACTTGAAAAAAGAAAATTGAACCCAAGATGTGGTATCTGTGCAGGAAGCCCATAAAAATAGTGGTTTGCCAGTAACACTGTTACTATTGAAGTATTTGAGTATATCTCAGTATCTTACCAGTTTCTTGCACCGTTAGGATCTGATATCCACCCCTCCCACCCTGATTTTGGAAGCGTTAGAATGTTAAATGTTTACAATCTGACTGATTTTGGCCTATTTACTACTTACAGTTTAAGTCTCTACACACAAAATAAGTTATCCTGTAGCTCTGGTATCCATATTTAGTGTTCTTGTGTCAAAGCAGAGTAGTGACAGCAGCCGTTGGTACTTCTCTTGCATGACAAGCACATACACATGCACACACACACAGAAAAGCCAGTAAGAGCCATCAGAAACTTAACAAAGCATTTTGATCTGTTTTTTGTGGTAAATCAGCACGTCATGGTCCTCCTGTGTATTCATGCTTTCTCTCTGTGTTCCGTTTAGGGTATCAAACGGGGTATAATTGAGATGGCAGATCTGGTTGCTATAAATAAAGCTGATGGTGACTTAATTGTGCCTGCACGGAGAATACAAGCCGAATACATTAGTGCAATGAAGCTGCTCCGCAAACGCTCAAAGGTTTGGAGACCGAAGGTTTGTGTACTTCTTTATGTTTTCTGGGGGTGTTTGGGTGTGGGTTTGTTTTCTTTGGGTTTTGTTGGTGTGTTTGGGGTTCCTTGTTTTTCAGCTGCCCCCCCTCCAAGAAAAAATAGAGCATGAATTAGGATTGTTATAATGTCATCTAATGTCCCCGGGCTCTGACAGTAATTTCAGTTCTGTTTAGTTCTACACTGAAGTTTCTGCGCTAGCGAGAGAGCTGATAGCTGCTGTTTCTCTTTTGCCTCTGATCTCAAGGTGTGCCTGTTAAAACACTGTGCAAAGCCAGGCCTGCTGGGGTTGGGAAAATGCTTGCAGGGATTTCTGTCCCGAGCTGCAGTCTCTTCACTAGCAGACCTATTACTTAACATCAGGAGTGGTACAAACTTGTCTTGCATCTCTTAAAATATCTCATAAGCTCTTTTTCCACCTATTATAACTCTGAGGCCTGTGATTATCTTTGTTCTTTCATTTGTTCACGTGTTTTCCTTTATCGCTTTCATTTTTTTTTAATTTCTCATGTAATAAAAGTTCTTGAGCAAGAGCCACATCTACTTGTGTATACAGTGTCTAGATTATTGGAATTCTCATCCTGTGGGCCTTTAGTTTTAATTCAGTATTCCATCTATTAAAAGCTTATGGTAAATTATTAAGGAAAAGATTTAGTATTAATTTCTAGTAGATATATATATAAAAAAAAGTGCATGCACTCTCTCACTCCCTCTTATCTATATATGTGTCTATAGAAAGCAGGTTTGCTTTACCCCGCTACTAAAACTGACACATTGAGTTAAGTTTAAATCAGCTGGGCTGCTTGAGGCTTAGCCATCATTTGGTAATTTTTTGTTTCTAGAGCTGATGAGAGGCCGCATCTGATACACGTGTCCCAAAAGAACTGCTTGAGAGTGGTGAATTAAACAGGTTGTCAGAAATCTGTCTGTCTTTCACTGATGGCAGTGTCTGGCAGCTGGAAGAATGAACGTATTGACATGTAGGGGCTGTATCCTACCCATTAGACTGGGGAAAGAGAGAGACTTAAACAAAAAGCCCCAAAAAAACTAAAATGAAAAACAACAATGACCCAAAAATAACCCCAAAACTTCCATTTAAAAGATGTTGGATGTCTGAAATATTTTTGTGAAATTAATTCTTAGTCTGGAAAATAAATGCAAAAAACCCCAAAAGTCAAAATACCTCCTCTCTGGAATATTTGAAGTGCAGAAGAGTAGCTGCCAGCGTGTATCTGCCAGAATATGTAATTTAACTCTACATTTCAACCAAATGGTAGCACTGTACCTTGTAGCTAAAGGACTCGTTAAAAATTCTCACTAACTATACGAGCAGTTGGACACAGCTTATTTATTCCAAACACTGTGGATCACAGGGTCCCCTTAGAGTTGGTAGAATCCCAATTTGGAGATCTTTTTTTCAAAAAAACCCAACAAAACAAGCAGTGCAAAACTGCCTAGCGCTTCACAAAGTGAAGGTATTGAACTAAGCTTGCCTTACCCATCTTAATTTTCATACACTTTACCCTGAAGCCCAGTAGTTACTGAGCTTTTAAGAGTTTCCTGAACCCAACAGGTAATGCGCATCTCTGCCAAGACCGGAGAAGGTGTCTCGGATATGTGGGATAAGATGACAGAATTTCACGACGTCATGCTCACAAGCGGCGAGCTGATTGCCAAGCGACGGAAACAGCAGAAAGTGTGGATGTGGAATCTCATCCAAGAGAATATGTTGGAACATTTCCGGAGTCACTTGGCAGTCAAGGATAAGATTCCACTTCTAGAAGAAAAAGTTCTTAGTGGTGTCTTGTCTCCTGGGCTGGCAGCCGACCTGCTACTGAAAGCATTCAAAGATGGTCTCTAAGCGTTATATTCCCCTCTGTTCTTGTTAAGTGCTTTGTGTAAACGTGAACATTAAATACAGTTTATCTCTGTGTGGATGCAAATGTTTTACTACAGCAGACATTAATAGAACACCTGTGAAGTATTCTGCAAAAAAATACTGCAGGATTCTGTACACGTGAAAATCGTGACAAATCCAAATACACTGAGATCACTACAGACTGTACTGGAAAAATAAATTGTTATCTATTCGTACACTTCATAGGTCTGTTGATCAAAAGGGAACTGGTTTTGAGAGGGTGGGAGAGGGAGGCTTGTGGTGGTGCAGAGTTTTATTCTAAATTTGGGACCATCTTAGAGCAGTTGACACTGCAGCTTTCCATTCTAATCTAGCATCAGCTGTTGCTGGTATGGATTGCTTTTTCTTTCCTCGCTTTGAGTGACAGCCAGAACATTGGACCCCTGGCAGCACCTGACCACAGTCTTAGTTTAAATAAATTGTACACATATAAATAGAATATAGGGGTGTTTGGTCCCTGTTTGGAAGCTATAGTTAGTTACTGTACACTAGGAGAATGGAGTTCTAACCATCCCAGTTTCTAAATAGATGTTTTAATAAGAAACAAAATTTAGCTAGACTTTTTTTAAATGCAGACATCAAATGGAACAAATGTCATCCATGACGTTTTAATAGCAAATGTCTTTATACTAATTAATTATTAATAATGGCTTGAGGTTTTCTGATCTGACTTAAGCTTTTTGGGTTCAAATAAAATGCTGAGTTGTGCTTGGGTTCGGTTATTTTTCTCCTCTTGTAAGACAAACTGCCTACAACTAAAAGTACTACTTTTGGGTTTTTTTTTTTTATTTGCCTTGAGAACAAATCTAGAGGAAGCATTTTCCTAAGCCATAATCTAGAAAGCAGAGCTCATCTGATACCTGCTAAATGTGGAGGAAATAATCCTGATTTTTGGAGATGTGGCAGAAACCTGGAAAATACCTGGAAATTTTGTAAGTCCACTGTTGCTTAGATGAATTGACTAAAAAAAACAACAACAAAAAAACCCCGAACATTGGAAATTATGATTTTTTCAGTCTTGATTTTCTGGGCCCATACATAAGAAGCACAGTGTCTGTAATTTTTGTTTTAGCTCACTTTCACCCGTCTGGTTTCCTAAGTAGTATGTGTTTAACACAGCGTTGGAGTTCTGGCAACCCGAGTCTGAATTTTTGAAACAATTCCAGGATAGCAATACACTGATTTACTGAAATCCTCTTTCTTTTTGCCTTTGCTTTTTTTTTTCCTGGATTTTTTTCTTCCTCTCTTCTCTTTCCTCATCCCAATTCTTACAATGTGTTTCCAGATAAGTTTACTTTTCCCTGCTAGACCTCTGTGCTTCAGGATTTTGATTCCTGAGTAAGTGGAATTTGGCAGCTATCAGAAATGGTGAGTGATTGTAGCAAATACTGAGGATTTGGTATCCTTCAGTTTATCGAAGTGGTACAAATTAAACAATGCAGAAGAAACCTCCATCCCCAGTGCTGGCATTTCAGTTACTTTTCTCACTGTGTGATGATGTCTGTATAATTATATTTTTACTCTTAAAAATATGAAGCATGACCAGGAAGTAGAATGCAAAGTTAAAATACTTTGTAACCAACAGCAGTGATGGCCATGTCTGTTTAGTTGAACACGAAGAGCATTGTGGTGTTCTGTGGAACATACAGCTCAGGCATTTCTTTGTTAAGAAATTTTGCACCGTAGTAGCTGGTTGCCACCGCGTACATTGTCAGAAGTTCAGTGCTCTGACTCCTCTTACTCTGTTTTCTTAAACTTTGCATCCCAAATGAGTCATCTGGGATTGTTGCAACCAGTTATGTAGAAGTAGCTGAAGGCATGTTAGGAGTTGGTAGAAGCACAGTGACTGTTGGGACTGTGCTGGGTTGTGAAAAAAATGTAGCACTTAGAGCTTCTTTTCTATTTAGAAACAGTCTCTATTGAAGATGACAGAAAGTACCCCAAACCACAACCAATGTCTTCTGTCCTTTCAGCTTTAAAAATTAACTATTTTGATGGTACCTAGTAGAAGAAATGACAAGTCAGGTGGAAAATGAGTTAATAAGAGCAGCAACAAATGGACCATTTGTTTCAGGCGACAGTTTTTAAGCAGATGTAATTTGTGCTTACCTGTTAGATCAAACCCTTATTATTGGTATGACTTCTGTAAGGGCTGCTCTTTTCCTTGCCTGTTGCCTATGAGCTGTCAAGCAAGTGAAAGTGAACCTGCAGCTTTGTTTAAATGACAGCTGCTCTAGCAGAATACATTTTGCCACTTCTTCAGGATGTTTTCTGGACGCGGATCTGTCCATCTGCTCAAGCCATGGGCCATCATTATTTTCTCATTTTGTTGCTTTTAAAGTATCATTAATTGCCTAATGACCTCTTAGCAGAAGACAGTACAATGGCTTAAGCAAGTTGTGGTTTTCATTCAGCTACATTTTCTTCTTAGTGTTGAATGAAGATTAGATTTGCTTTCTTTGTGTTTGTTTGTGCCTCATACTTCAGCAGACAAAGAAATACCCTTATGCTGAAAAGGGTCTTGAGAAATGGCACAATAGATAAGGGTCCTTGCTTGCTATTTCAGTGATTCCCATGCCAAAAGGAAAAGCTGTACTGCACAAACTATGACCTGAGGCTCACATGTGAGAACCAAATTCCTTTGTTTCATAGGTTGTAAAATTTTGCTATGACATGTTCTGGAGTTAATTGGCATTCAATTAATTGTGCAGTTTTGTTTATGTCCTCGCGGGCTGGGGAAATGCGTTGTCTTCAGAGAGGCTGTATAGCTTTAGCTCTAGCAGCCACAGTTTAGTAAACAATTCAGCATTTCCCGAGACAGGGAAGAGCATTTCCAGCTCAGCATTTCTAGCTCTGTGGGATTAAGTGGTGTAAAATGCATTAAAACATTGTCATTCCAGTAAACAGGTCTGAAAAAAGATAGTAAACAAATCTGTTGAGTAGGATGCTGACATACTTAGAGTTGTTAAGTTGCTCTCATGTTAACATTTAAAACCACAGCTACTGCAGAACAGTATGAAAAAATAATATAACTTTGAGAAAATAACAAGATTAAGTTTGTAGCTAGAGGTATGATAAACTGTTGGACAAATTGGTATGGGAAGTAAGGAGAAAACCTTTCAGATACACACACTCTGTGTCCTGCTAAGACCCACAGTTTTATCTAAGTGTGAAACTTTTCCCCAGGTCCCTGTGTAATAGATGTTGCTGGTGTTTCACAGCTGGAAAAACAAGTGTGGTGAGATCAAGTGATTTACCCAGGGCTCTGAAACAGGTCGGTAGAGTGTAAGGGTTACAGTTCAGTAGTCTTTACTCTGACCCCCATATATATATTTATGGCCATATTACTTAAGGTTGGAAAAATGCTCTTAGCAAGTTCATGCTCTCAGTGTGACTTAATCCTTTCATATCTAATCTCTCCGTTTTCAGTGACAGGACACAGTGACCCCCTCTTGACTACTGTTCTGTTGTAATGTCCTGCTTTAAATAGTAGAAAACTTTTCCTTGATGCCTAATCTGCCCTTGTCTTTTGTAAATGCATCACTTCCTGTTCTGCATGCCTGTGCAGTCTTTATGTTCTCTTCACATGCGTTGTTTATTGGTGAAATCCGCAGCTTGTTGGTTGTCTGTTTATGAGTCTTGAGATTTTGGGGCATGGAGATTGAATTAAAGAATATTAATGAACTTTTTTTCTAACTTTATGCAGCTCTCTTCCTAAAGCTTTACTTATTAATGTGGGAAGACTCAACCATTGACTTGCTCTGTACTGGTGTAAACATACTTACTTCCCCATTACTTTTCCTTGCTCAGAGTGCTTTATTGCTCCCCTGTCAGATGCACAGTTAAGTAACTTCATCCGTGAGCTTAAATGAGAAACATTTTTACAAAGCTTAGTCCTTCCATAACTATTCCTGCTGGGCAGTTCTAAACCAGATATCATTTGAAGAAGGATCAAACAGAAGTTGATAAAACATGTTGTTAAAGAAAAATCAGTGTGTTCCCCTGGAACTTAGGATTTGAACAATCAACAAAGCCCAGGTTGTCTAGCAACAAGGTTCCTCTTCTAAACCTAACCCAGATACTCCATGGTCATATTCCTTGCAGTTTATTTAAAAATAACCCACCCCATATTAGATTATTAACATAGTTCATGGATTCACGGGTAAAGTAGCATAAAAAAGCTTTAATAATTTTTTTTTAGTGCCTCAAATAGTCCTAAGGTTGATCAGGGAACAACAATATTTTTGCTTTGTTTCTTCTATTGCAAGTGACTGTTACAACCTAAAGATGATGAACTGCAGACTGTGGTAACTCCAGGTGCTGAGCTGCCCTGCGCTGTGCAGAGTGCGATGGCCGGGGACGCGCAGCGTACACATGAGGAGGTGCTCTCGGTGACTGCGTGGCTCGTAGCATTGCAAAGCCATGCCGCGAAAGGTTCCTCTCAGCCCTGAATCCCTGACACAAAGATCCTGTTTGTAGTTCTCTAATTGCAACCAGCGGAAGACAAGAGTAATGTTAGTTTTTGTGACTTGTTGCTTAGCAGCACTCATCAACAAAAGTACAACCTTTTCTTTTCCTGTAACCTTGGTGAACCCAGGCTTGGACAGAGCTCACCAGCAGTAGGCAAGGATTTCTGAAGTCGTGCGAGACTGTTGTACAGTGTCTGTTAGCAGCATCTGAGGGAAACCGTTTCTTCTTGACCTCTTCGTTACCTTTGCCCTTTAGCGTTCTTTCTCATCAAATCCTAGAAGAAAACAGGCACCATCCTAGGAAGGTGTGGAGGATGGGAAGTTCAGAGACAAGCCAACTGTGCTAAGGTGTATCCTGCCACTTACAGGGTAAAAGGAGCTGAGCTGGTTTCCAGGCTGTGATGTCAAATCCTCCTCTCATGGCAGGAGAAACAGGTTTCAGCCGTCACAGAAAGGAATATTCTTATTTAGAGAAGCGTTCACAATAATCCATAGAGGAAAGGGAAATTAGGGTGCTAAGAATTTCCTAGTTTAGGAGGAGGAATTTCACAAACTGAACTGGAAGGGTTATTGAGTGTGTTTGAACATGATTAGGAATCTGCACTGAATGTAGGTATAAAGACAATTTCCCATTTTTGGGTGGTGGTTTTTTTTGCTGATAAAGTTTGGCAAAGCCTTTAAAGTAAATGCAAAGAAAAAGCTGCTTGTTTCACCTTATTTCTAAACTGTAAGTTGTTAGCCTAGCTGGGCAAAGGATCTTTAGTGACATCACGAACTGCAACAATTAATATACCTTCTGATGTCAGAAGCTTGGACTAGGAGCTTTTACTCCAAGGCTTGTCTTTTATTTCTAGATCTACACAAGAAACAGCTAAGTATTTGTTTACTTTTTCTGCCAAAAATGTTACCATCTGAAAAAAATGTGATGTCAGTCTGCTGATGCCACCTCCACTGCTGACTTCTCCTCTCTATCCACACTTCAGGATTTGTTGATAGCTGATAACAGCAGTAGCAGGTCAACATACTAAAAGGTCAGTATGTATTTCAGAAGCCTGTTATGCTTTGGTGTCTCTTCTCTTCTGAAGTTCAAAGAGCAACTGTGCCGTTCAGCTATCCCAGTCTCATAAAATTCATTGACAGGACTAATATTGCTGTAATCATACAATTGAGATCAGATACTCGTTCCAGAAACTGATTTCTGTCCTGTGTGTCACATCAGAAGCATGGCAAGTGTGACAGAGCTCACTCCAGCAAACTGAAATGTGAATTATATTGCAAATATATATATATTAATTTTTTTAATGGCACAAATCTTAATGAAGTAATTTATCTGGAAATCCTGACTGCTCTCTACGACTAAGAAGAATGACTTTCCGTGCTCTTTTTGCTGAACAG
>WUAM01000012.1:540007-580989 GCA_024336885.1 Actenoides hombroni
AAAAGGTAACCACTGCATAATACAGTATCTCTATATATAATATTTATATGCCCTTTTAAAACAAAAGATGGATGCTATGGCCCAGGCCCAGGCGTTTGCTACACCCGCGTAACAGTTAAGAGTTGGGCCGGCTGTGGGGGTGTGTAGACTGCACACGCTGCACAGGTGTGTGTGTACATACATACACACACCTTTCGCTGTTCGACCCTCATCCTGCAGTGCTGAAAGCACCTTTCTCCTCATCGGCTCTACCCTCACATCCTCAGACCTTGACAAATGAGTACAAGGCGTCGAACAAGTAAAGGAAGCTGCAAACAGCACTGAAATAATACACCGGTCCACCCTGAACCAAGCGTTACTCCTTCCACGACTCTACAGTTCAGGTGGAGATGGAAGGAAGGGAGGGAGCGAGTGTGTGAAAAGGGGAAAAGAATAATAATTAAATAAGCCAATACAAGGGATGTGCAAAAGCAACGTCATGGCACGCTACAGGCAGACTCTCTTTCACGCACCCGCACGCACACAAAGCCCCAAAAGAAAATGCATCGATAGGTAATCTTACAAGTGCTGATTGCCATTAAGGACACTCTTTTTCAGCTTAACAAGACAAAATAGTTTCTTAGATAAGAGTACTGGGAACATGCCTCTGAAGGTAGAAGTATGCATTAGGTCACCTCTTGAAGATAGAATAAAGCAGCTTTCATGTCAATGCAATAAGTATACACACAGAGCCATTTTCTAAACCTTGCTAATGATATAGTACAAGTGTTCGTTACCTCTTGGGTCTACGGTTTGCAGCAATGTATACCTGTTGGGATTGCTGGGGTATTTTTGGTACAGAATGGAACTGCCCTCAGACAGTTTCTGCCCTTTCTGTTAGTCCAAGGTAGGCAAGGAAGGAGTGTTTAGGTGAAGAGGCACCTCCCGGTGCAGTCTGAGGTCTGGGTGGATGGAATGTGAGATCGTAGTGGTTTTTGGGGAAGAACATTGTTAAAGGAATAAGGTGGGCAAACTCTGAGTTCCAGTATTTATCGAAGCACAGGGAAGTGCCGTTGACGGCCAAGGCTTTCACTGCCAAGTTTGGCTCTGCCCCGCTGCCCTGTGCAGCTGACATCGCCACTGTTTGCAGAGCCTGGGAGGCAGACATGACGGAGAGGGGTGACAGGAGGTTTCTGGAGCTGTTCACTGGTGGGAGTGGACTGGCTTCCTTGGAGGCTGAATACTGGCCCTTCTTCTCCTCCTCGGAGCAGTCCCCGTTCTGGTGCTTCTTCACGTGGCGGCTGAAGACAAAAGGGTGGGTAGTCTTGAACAGGCACTCATCGCAGCTGAAAGTCTGGCGTGGAGCATGCTTCAGTTTCTTGTGCAAGTTGAGATTGTCTTTGCGTTTGCAGCTGTAGCTGCACTGGTCACAGTGAAAAGGGCGCTCGCCGGTGTGGACACGCACGTGTTCGATCAGCTTGTTGGCCGTTTTGGACAGGTAGCCACACTGGTCACATTTGTAATGGTTGCCAAGGCGGTGTTCTCGGATGTGCATCTCCAGCTCCAGCTGATTCGCTTTCACTGTCTGGCAGATCCGACACTTGTACTCCATCTTGTAGTGAGTCTTCAGGTGGCACTCCATCGCTGCGGGGCGGTTCGTGGAGTAGATGCAGAACGGGCACCTGGCAACGGAGCAAGGAAAGGCAGGGACAGAGAAAAGAGAAGTCACTCAGCTTGAAGACCTGCATTCTTGGTTTAACCCTGCCACTCAACCCCTCTCTGACCTACTAAAGAGGAGAAAAAGGCACCCAGTTCTCCCTCTGACGCCTCTTTCGATACTTGGTTCACCCTGGTGCAGTTGTCTGCCCCTTTAATGGCAGCAGAGCTCACGCATTCCTAGGAAAACACTGATTCACGCTGAAGGAGCATCCCTTTAGTCTCCTGGCTTACCTTGATGGGGAAGATTCTGCAAAGCAGGCCGGGTAGTGCAGAGTGGGTGACTGATTCACAGGTACTTTGTGTAACGACATTCCTAGTGTTTGCACGAAGTCACTTTGGCCATTTTTTCCATTAAGAAGTGGTTTAAAGTGAGTGTTTACAGATGAGTATGAAAGCAGCTGTTTAAGTAAAGACGGAATAAACTTGTAATACCACATGTACAGCAAAAGCTTAGGAAATTCCTTTTATGTGACCTTGAGCAATAAGCTTGCTGGGAATCCTGCTAGGAGCAGCTGACAGCCAGTCCGTAAGGATGCTTTGTAGGGATTCCCATTTCTGGGAGATGGGCTGGCCAGGCTCAGAGGGGGCGTGCCTTTGGCAGCCTCTGCCTACGGCCGCCTCTGCCACGGCAGGAATTGTTCCTGTGTGGGAACAGGATGTGGGCTCCGCTTACTCACGGCGGCAAGCGTCCGGACCGGGGTGGACGTGGCAAAGGGCCTCACCCTTGGTTCCTGGACCAGGAAGGGCCGAGAAGGCTGGAGGAGGGAATCCTGAAAGCTTGGAAGGAAGCCTGAGCTGAACAAGGCTGGACACTGACAAACCCCAAACACACCCAACTTTCACTGGATGTAGCTGCAAGGAAGTTGGTGAGGAGAGGTACCTGCCAGGGATCTCTGGTGTATTAAACAAAGCATGATCCCTTCCACACCTAGCTGGTGAGCTAACAGAGCAGGTCTAGGTAAAGAGACAGTGCATTCTACCATTTTAGATCATTTCTAAGCAGAGATCCTCTCTCTCCACATGCGTTTTCCCTTGCTACAAGTGGTTGCACATACTGGTTTGATATTAATCTACCCGCTAATCAAGAGACTTTGGAGCACAGTGAGCAATGCAGGAAGACAAACAGATCCTAAAGCATCCAGACACTTTTCCTGGTGCACCTCAAGTACTCTGATCCAGAGAGGGAGCCTGGCATCGAGGCTGCTAACGTGATTAGCTCTACTGCAACAGAAGACTCGGCTGTCTATATGCACATACCTCTCCTGGGCTCGGTGCTCTCTGGATCAGATTCTCAGATTTTGACCTGGAGCTGGAGGAATCATGATTTTTTTTTTTCTCTTCCCCCACATCAAACAGGAGACAGAAAAATACAATTTACTTAGATCTCTTCAGGCTCTTCTGGATGCCTTAAAAAAAAAAATAAATCAGAGCTTTTTCTTAGGTACAGCTTTCAAGGTACCTAATTCTCACTTGAGCGGGTCAGGAATAACTTACGTAGACTGAGAAACCCATTCTGTTAGGAAGGCCTGAGTCATAGGTCATGGTTTTTCTTTGGTAAATAGAACAGATTCTGTGCAGCTTAAACCCAAAGCGCATTAGACAACTGGTCTGTACGTCCAAGACAGACATCCTGTCGCTCTGGCACACGACTTGTTTCTCAGTCTGGTCTTCTTCCCAGATTCCGTCATCACATCTCAAGCCACCACAGATCCCAGTTCATGGAACTACTGAGCTGGAGACCAGACGCTGTCTGGCAAACAGAACCAGTGTTGGAAAAGCGCAGTGCAAACCGATTGAGCTGCTCGTGGTGACGAGAACCGTGGTGCGCTCGTCCCGTGACAGTTACGGTGCACTGCAAGCATTAGTCTGCTTAGCAAGAGCAGCAGAAGCAGGGAGGCCTGTGCTGAGCCCTCGCTGGGCTCGAAGTGGTTCCAGCCTCATTTCCTGCAGCAGCTGGAACAAACAGAGACCAGGGATGTGCATCTTGCATAACGTCACTTTGCCCGCCCACAGAGAGCAAGCATATGGCCCCGGCAGTCACTCCTCCCCTCAGGGGTCCAGGTTGGACAGAAGGGCACGTTCACTCTCTAGAAACACTGCTCTGCACAACAGGCCTTAAAGGACAACACCTCAGCCAAAGCCAAAGGGCTTTTTTTCTTAAAAGAGTGTATCGCTCGTTACGTGTTAATTTATACAACAGCAATCGTTCTGGGGCATGCAAACCAAAGCAGAAAGCATCGAAGGTATTAATTCTTGGAGAGCACTTTGCATTAGAGTCTAGAAAGGTTATAACCTTTACGGCTACACCACCATACCTAGTTGCAGAGACTGTACAGGGTTTAGTTTCTTTGAGCCAGGTGCAGAATAGAGCCTGTGCTGTGCGCTCACCTTTGCTCTGATGCCTTGAAAAAAACCACCCCTCTTAGTTTGCCAACACCTCTGTGTAGTGCTGCTGCCTCGTTCTCTGCAGGACCCATCACGTACGGTCTCCTATTTGACTTTAAAAGGGAAAGGACCGTGTTTTGTTACAGTTCTAAGACCAGCGGATACTAGACCTGCAGCTAGGTTACCTCTCTGCTGCAAAGGAGCCTGCACTAAAGGACTGGGTCATCTAAATAAAAGGAAGCCCCATATCTGGATTATCAGACATTTAACCCTTTCTACTTGACTGCCTTTTGGCCTATCCTCATGGTAGTAGAGGTGCTTAACACAGTAAAAGTTTGTGTACTTGCTTTCCTTACTTGAGCCCACCGGTGGGGACAGTGTGGCATTTCTTGTGCTCCAGCAATTGTTCAGGTGTCTTCATGAACTTGTGGCACACGTCGCACTCGAACATCCGTGTGATCAGGTGGATTTGCAGGTGGCGCTCAAACATGTTTTTTGTTTTGCAGACGAAGTTACAGAAAACACATTCAAAGCCTGAAAAATAAACCAGGACAATGTATTCCTTACACCGTGGCCAGACTGACTGCGTAGAAGGTGGCATTTTGTATTTGTTTAACGGTGTTTCACCTTTCTCTGACTTCTCTTCAGTGTTCGCTGAGGTCTGACTACCAGGCACTACAGAAATGACTAGCAGGTTGTTGGAACCCTTGTTTTTTGGGGTGATATCTGCATCTTCTTTGCTGTTGGCAGAGTCGCTCAGTGCTGACAGTGAAGATGAAGATGGACTGTTAGATTCACTGGGTGTCTTCCTCTCTTCAGCTGAAAAACAGGAATAAAGAGCAATAACTAGTACAGCAGATTAGATAGAATCTCAATGATCCTGTTTAAATTTCAGGAAAAAATATTTAAAGTTAATTCAAACAATGAAGAATTTGTCACTTAGAAGGGAAACAGAGCTTCTGTAGGTTTAGGGTGCAGAAAGCAAAAGTGCCTACTGCCCAAGCTAAACTGCCCCCACCTTTCTGTTCACGTGGGTCCAGTGGGTTCATCTGGGAGGAAGGGCAAAGGAGAATAATGTCACTCATTGTACCGAGGAGCATCCTCTGTGACAACTGTAAGGGATAACAGCATGGTCTGAAGATTTATCTGTTTTTATTAGGACCTTTTATTGAAGATAATTAATTTTAGAAACAATTATTTAACTGGATCTAAGGCTGAAGCCCATCAGAGTTTCCTTATGTGTGCAATAAATGTATGAAGTTCAAATCCCAAGCCCTATCACGGACTAGAAATGAACAAGAGTGAGAGTTCTCATATAAGAACTGCTGTGAGCCAGCGAGGCAAGGATGGGCTAATTATTACCTCCCGCCTGTGTCTTGGTCTAATCAGAGCTCTGTTAGAAAGAGACTTTACGGAAACTTCATATTCTTTATGTGATCGAGTCCCCCGATAAGGCCCCTGCAAACAGCAGCGCTTAAACCGGTGAGCGGCACCTTTAAGATAAAAATGTAGGAATGCACTAATGAAATCTGATGACCCGAGCTGTCAATAGGGAGGATGACTGGGATATCATATAGAAAGATTCACTGACCTTGGGGACCAGAGTAATAGAAATGGAATGAAATTTAATAGTACAGAGTACAAGGTTATGACCTGAAGGGCCAGTAACAAGAATTTTTGCTACAAATGAGGAGTGCTTAAGTTGGAAACAGTCAAGGAAAACAAAAGAAGAATTTGAGCAGAACATAGGATGAATATGAGCAGTCAGTGTGGGGGAGCCTTCAAGGAAGGATCACAGACTGTTACTGTGTGAGCTATTCCCAGTGGCTGCTGCTGTTTTACGCTGCCACCACTACTTCATTGCACTGTGTACAGCTGTGATTGCCTATGCGGAGAGCAGGGGTTCTAACAAGGACGTACACAGTGAGGGACTGGTACAATGAGAAAACTGTGTTTCGTGTAAGAAAAGGCTCAACGTACATTAGAGGGGAGCAAGTTGTTCTCCATAAATGTACTAAAGGAATAAATACTGTGGAAGGAAGGGAAGAAAGGGGGAGGGAGTAAGAGGTGGGCTGTTGTTTCTGATGTTCTGGCAGGAGGAAACCTATGTGTATTCTAATCTTCAGTAAGACACAGGCTGGAAGTTTGAAGAAGGTCCCTAACCAGTGCAGGAAAATCTGCAGCTGCCCGTCTGTAGAAGTAGATGGTTTAAAACAATTATACTTGTTTGAAGACATATGCCAACATCCTTACAAAACAGGCCTTTTATGATTTGGTAACATCACAGGATAAGGGACTGGAGTCAAGTGACCCAGAAAATGCACTCTGTTTTCTCCTCTGCACGTTTGCCATATGTGTGAGCGTTGGGCTGAATGGCCAGCTGAATGCCTCGGTTTGACAGGGTGAAGGAAGAACAAGGGGGTTTTGTCCTTCTTTAAAAGACAAGCAGCAGCTCCAATCTTTTAACCATGATAGGAAGATACGGTAGAGTAGAGCTCAGTTTTGAGTAAGCTTTTCACATGGCTATGGGTGGTGTTTCTCATTTGCCTTGACTTCCTGTATAGAACGTGGAGTTAGAGGCAAACACATCAGACAGCAGGGAGAGCCACGCTGGCAGAAATTCCCCTGAGAGCTTTCCAGTAGTTTGTATTTCTGTAGTTACATTTGACTTACCTATCTGTGAGCACAAACAACTGCATCTTTCTCTCCCTTCTCCTCCAACCCTCCCTGCTTTCCCAATTTTATTGCTGATAGGACAGGAAAAGCAATTTACCAATGGTAAAATGGTGCAGGCTGCAATTCGGGTTCAGTATGGTCAACACAATTGTTAGTAGTTACTGTCAGCAAAATACTTCTGCCTGGTGTTATAAGAGAAATCCTGATTTTCTTCTCCTTAAATTATGCCAGACATTAGGTGGACTAAGCATATGAAGCTTGTTTGAAAGCTGCTATTGCTCTTATCTTTGGCTACTCAGTGTACGGGACCAGGGAGAGAACACATAACTTGTTTTATTATTTAATATAAAGTTATGCTTATGGTATTGCTGAATCCCAGTGTCAACTAAACATCAGTGTGAAATTCCTAACTGACAGACTGTGGAGGCAAACACACTTCCTGTGTATTTCAAACATACAGCCAGGTGTGCACATTTAGCACTCAAAGTCACCTTAGCATCACTTAAGTCAAACGAGGATTTTGATGAAATAGTAAACCAGTCAGAAAAACAAACACAGTATGCTGAGTTCATCAGGGGAGGGGATTTGGGGGATGAGGGATACAGGAAGAAGGAGGGCTAAGTAGTCCTTCATTCATTTTGCTAAGCTTGAAAATTGATCTGCACTACCAGATTATTTGCCTGGCTGGACTCCAATTCACTTCAACTTTGAGAGATCAGGCCTTAATTAGCAAGCCTTTCAGTGAAAGTAGAGTGCTAATGGGAAGTGTGAAGGTTGCATCTAAAAAGCAAGGAAGAGAGAGATCACTGGAGCTGTGAGAGAGGGATCATCACCTGTGTGCTTGCTGTTGACATGCGCCTTCATATCTGCCTCTTCCATAGTGACAAAATCGCACGCTGTGCAGCAAATGGAGAACATCCACTGCTCCTTATCCACATGGAGGGACATATGACTGACAAACTGGACGTTCATCTCCGTCTCAAACCCACACACATGACAGCTGCAGGCAGAAGGGAATTCAAGAGTAAGAAACATTAAAGTACCAGCCACCAGCAGAAGCATACTGCCTTTCCCTGAACTTGCAAGGAAAAACCAAACCCTCATTGCACAGATCTCTCTTCTTCCTCACTGCTGAATGTTCACTGTAAAATTCTCTTGTCTGCTGAACTGCCTTTGAACTGATGGCCATGCCAACGTGATTAAGGGCAGGCACGGTGCAACAATCCTGTACAGGCTACGGTGATGCTAAATAATCATAAAGTTAATTAAAAACTACAGATTCCAGATGCTGTGCATCACCTAGCCGATTCCTCTGGGCAATACGAGGCGCTGCAGCTTTGCCAAGATGTTTAGTACGGCTGATACACTGACAAACGGAGAGCTTGCTGCACACTCCAGGAGTTATTTTCAAGCCCTGGAATGGTTCCCGTGCCAAACCGGGATCTTGTGCAAAACTGCCTGGCAGTTTCAGTGTAAGCATGTAAAAATGGGTTCAAACATTTCTTATGCTTGACTGGAAAACAGCAGTCATCAGCTAAGCAAATAATCAGCAGGGATACAGATTTCACAGCCAGTGCATAAACAGACTGATATTGAGAGGCAATGGAAAGGACCCTTTAATTTAACTTTCTTTGCAGAGTCCTCCTCTTGCTTTGATTAGACAATTAACACTTAAAAGAAGCCAAAAACATTTAGAAAGGTGTATACTCTAGGGCGCTATTTTGCTTTCTGGGGGGGATGGACTAGATAATCTAATCCAGCAGGTCTCATTTATTTCTTACTTCTATAATTTTGTAATTAAATCTGCTGCTGGCAGTTTGACTAAAAGTAAGAGTGATTTGGTAATCTGCTTGGCCACTAGAGTGCATATCACAGTCTGGAGAGCGCACAACAGCGCGTGCCACGAGGAGAACGTCCAAATAGCCATTTGATCTGGGCAATTCTTTTCAGTTTTTCAGGCAAATTCTCCTAAAGGTTGTCTGTCTTTCATCATGCTGGTCACTGAACGTATATACCTCTAGCGAATGGAGGAAATCTGTGCATTCATGTAACAGTTCTTACTACACTTTACTGTTTGATTTCATAGACTTGGCTGAAAACAATGGAGCTGTCAGAGTCAACTGGAAGCACAGTGCTTTAGATTTGCCGTTGATCTGTACAAGATGGGACGTTTCCAAAGGCAAAACTTAAACAGAACACTAAAGAAGCTTCTAAGAGCTCATCTGCTTCACAAAGCCATTTTAAATAACCAGCCCCACACCAAACCCCAGAGTGTTTCCCAGTGGCTGGCCAAGACAAACAGCACAAGGCAGCCAGCTGGGTTTTGCTGCTTAAGCCCAAGTCAGATGCGGGCAAGACAAGCACTCTGATCGCAGTTCCACCCCGCAACTCCCTGTACCGCGTCCTTAGCAGGCAGACAAGACATTCAGATCCCAGCGTCTGGTGCACAGCCCTTGTCTGGGTCCTCACCTGTAGTAATAAGGGTGCTTCTTTCCATCGCTGCCTTCAGAAGTGACAGCGCTGACAATGTCCTCAGTGTCTGTACTCACCAGCTTCACAGAATGGACGGTCAGGTGCTGGTTCAGATTAGCACGGCACTTAGCAGCGTAGGGGCACAAGTGGCATTTGTATTTTCTCTCTTCTGAAAAAGAAACACAAAACCTTAAGCATATACTTGGTTATGAAGCAGGCTATTTCTGAAGCTGCCAATAACCAGGAGCGCATTCCTTTGGGTTTCTCCGGGCGGCTTTCAGAACGGGGTACTTAGGAAGCTCAACATTTTGGAAACTTAGAAGAGTTCACAACAATTACTCAGAAAAAAAGTAATTTGGAGGTGGTTTAGAGCTAGTTTTTTTTAACTTGCTCTACCATTTGTAGTCAGATAATATAAAACTTCATAAACTGGAAAACTGGGGCAACTGCTGCCCTGAGAGCTGCAGCAGAGCCAGCAGAGAAACAGGTCAACAACTATGTCCTTTACCAAGCATCTGTTACTTGATTTTTTGGGTGCAGTTACTGGTGAGGTTGCCCACGTGATCACTTGCAGAGAGTTGACAGCTGATGATTTGGTATTAAAATTTGAGGGGGGGGAAGGGAACGCTGGATCACCAGGCCAGTTCCAAATGCAAACTAACCGAAAAACCTCACTCAAAGAAGAGCTGAAGAATTAAAACAAATTCATCATGAGTTTCCAATGTTTCACAACATAAACAATTTTACATAAAAAATTATTTAAACATTTCTAAATCCTGGCAGCACATTTTTTGTGCGTGCTAGGCTTTATTTTGCAAAGAGTTGATTAAAATAACCAAACATGACATCAGCTTTTACAACCTTTCCCTTTGTGGAGCTGCTGCTCTAAATTTGAAATAGAATGCTCCAAGTGTTAGAGGAAAAGCATTCAACAGAGCTGCTAAGAAAACCCCACGATGTCAGGGAACAGAACATGTAGACCTTTTCAGAGTGGCTCTACTAGACAGTACAACATACACTGGCATTATGCCGACAATATTTTTCAGCCCTGCATCACAAATTTTTGCTTTTAAGTCTTATTTTGTTCTATGTACCTCAGCAGTCTGAAAAGGTGCACCTTCCATGTAAAAACTCTTATGTTAGAGTCAGTTCATTGGAAGCTGATTCACTTTAAGAAAGTTGGTGTGGGGTAGAAACCTGTTCCTCTCAGAAGAACTGGGTGATGAGAGCAAAGATGAATGACAGGTATTAAAGCCTTTCAGTTTCACCAGATCTGAAACACCAAGGCCAAATCTTCTGTTGTTCAGTGACATTTAGAAAGCTCATGAGGTGGATGTAAGAAAGGCTGTGCCTTCCCCTCAGAACTCCATTAACAGGCTTGGTTAACCAGCTGGCATCTGCAGGCTGGTCTACTGGAAACTGGACAAACTTGAATTGACATATTTTGTAAAGATAAATTACAAGTAGGCTGTAAAGAAATAAAACATTATTTAACAACCCGGACGCCACTCTGACATTCTGTCCCATTTCTGCTCTTCACTCTGGTCTAAGTACACGGAGCTGAGGATGGCTCACCCACTCTTGTGCTCGCCTTCTTCCCCCTCCACTCAAACTAACCATGATGAGCACACAGATGTCCTCAGTGCTCTAACAGCCGAGCACAAAGCATCAGCTTACCTGTGTGCAGCGAGAGGTGCCGGGACAGAGTCTGCTGTCGACCAAACACTTTTCCACACACCTCACAGGGAAAGAGCTGGTCATTAAATTTCCATGTTGGCAATCCGTTTCCCACCTCCAGCCCCAGCTTTTCTGTTTCTAAGTCAAAAAACCACAGAGAGTCATATTTTAAGAAGCCTGAAGACTTGCAGATTTCATTCCGTAGAGTCCTGTAGGTGTCATATAAAATGCAACATCTCACTCGCGTGCTGTGTGACCTGGCACAGGAGCTCATGGAAAAAGGAAACTCCCAATGATGGAAAGGAAATTATTCTTTCCTACAGCATCTTTCATGTGTATTCTAAAGCAGAACCAGATTATGTAAAGAGAGAAAGACAAGAGAAGCAGAGCAAAGCATTAATCTCTAATTCTGTTTTTGTGAAGAGACCTCTACTGCGGTTTCTTCAATCACCCACCTGTGCCTGGTGCAAGAAGAAGGCCTACTCTGAGCTGGTGGTCTATTTTACGCTGGATTATTATTATTCATGGCTGAAGGATGGTTTCCAAACCTTTTTGTTTCTACCGACGCAGGAAATTTTGCTACAGGAACGATCTTACATTGAAGGAGAAAAGGACTGCTCAGACAAACGTTAAACCAAGAGGATGCAGCATGCCAATGAGTGGGTGGCACCAGGCATCAAAATCCCAGCAGCTTAGATGGCCATCCAGTGAAAAACTGAGACCCAGAGTGAACTGTTATCTTTTAAGAAGCATTTTTAATTGTTTCAGGAACAGAGAGAGTCTGCCATACAAAAATAAAACTCCACACAGCATAAAACAGGACATGAAGGCACTATGTATGGAAGTAGAGAGAAAAGGAACGAGAACAAGGACGAGAAAAGAAGTTACACAGTGCTTCAAGAAGTTAAAAGCACAGCCGGTTTTGATCTGGACAGAAGGGAGCAGAGAGCTGATGGAGACTGGGGTAGCAGTGACACTACTTAGCTCAGTAAGAGAAAGGGCATCGGCAAGCCTTGTGGAGAGAAACACTCTCGGCAAGAGTCCCGTTGCCTGAGGAGAAGGGCCTGCTGTTGTAAGAGGTGCACAAAACTGCTGTGATGGAGGAAAACCCTTTGGCTGGGATTTTCAGGTAAACAGGAAGAGAAGAGTTGAGGACAGGAGCACAAAAACGTCTCCCTGAGTCTAAGTTACTGCCGTGAAGACTGGCACAAGCCAGCAAAATCTTCATCTGATGAAGCACTGAGGAGTAAACATCCCCCTTGTACAATCAAACCCTCACTGACGAGAGTCACCTACTCACCCACCACTGCAAATCTGACTGCCACGTCTGAAAGTCTCCTTCACGGATAGCTGTCCAGACAGCTCCACTGTGGTTCAGGCAAAGAGCTGCCAAATACTTCAGTTAATTTAAGCAATAATAAAAATAATGCCTCATTTGGGGCAAAGATTCCACACAGCAATCTCGACAAATCTAGGGATGGTCCTACTTGCCAGCTCCTTTTCTGCTGCTGTTACTTTCTCCTGTGACCCTGCAGTATGTACAATATTCAGCACACCAGAGCAGTTACGAAGCACCTCTGAGTGCTACCATCCAACAACACATTTTTCTTAAAAGAATTTCTAGTTAGAGAACAAGCTCTGCCTATTCAAAATAGCAATTTTGTGAAATTAAAAAGGAGGACATCCCCTCCTCCCCCCATCCCTTAAGGGCTGTAAGTGACCCATAACCTCCAAGGACTTCAATAAGAATGATTCACTTTGTTACTCTAGTTGAGTTCTAAACAATGGAAAAATCTGACTCTAGTAATGCTACAGATATTTTAGCAGAGCTTTTTGAGTACATAATCAAAAAAAGAATATGGTAATAATTATAAGAGAAGGTCACAAGGGTGTAGGTTCCTTCAATATGGTCACAACAAAAATGAATTAATTGGGACACATACCAAACAAGAAGACTTAATTAAGTAAATAAGTCTCCTAACAATTCACTTCAGCATTAGTCATCAGCTCTCTTTTATCTCTTAAGAAGAAGAAGAAATATAATATCCTCTTCCCTATAGTAGATTTATAGCTATCAGTTCTGGGAAGCTCTCATGGGAAGCTGGAAAAATATCAGCTTTCTGATTATCTCAGTCTGGTGGAAGCTTGTGCCTTGCAAAGCAGCTGCATATTTTTCATTGATGGAAAAGAGGATACTGTAGGTGTTTTGAAAGTACTTCTATTTACTTTAAAGATTTATTCCTGCACTCCTAACTATGGTGCTTCTTTCTTCTCTTTCAACAGAGTCTTCTCTCTGTAGCAAAGTGCTTTTTCTATTCAGCAAGCTTCTTAGCTGGCGAACCAGAGTTGGTCTCTGGTGCAACGGGAGCCTCAGCACCTTATGGAAGATTCCTTATCTCCAAGGGAAACCACTTACTTCCACCTACCTTACCCTCTAGGCAGCTTTGTCTGCAGCCTGGAAGCTGGAGCTCTGTGTCCATACAGTTATCCAGAAATCTTCCCAGAACATTATCAGCAACTGACCTCACTAGTGACCTGAAGATTCAGGTAAGTCAGCATTCAGTCCTTGGGCCCTGTCTCTAATCAATGCCAGGGAACGGTGCTTTCTGTGAAGTGCAAGTCCAGTGACCCTTGAGACCATCATACTGGTCTGTGCACAGCGTTCTCTGCATATCCCAAAGCACTCTACCAAGACAGTCAGCATCGTTATCCTTTAAGAACACCTTACACAGTAGCCAAGAAGAAGTTGGACTGAGACCAACTAATGTTAAATAATAAATCCCTGTTGTGAGAGATGTCCCACAGAAATCCGTCTTTCACCATGACATCCCTATAACTACAATGGGGGGGGGGGGAGGGAAGGCCTTTGTATAAGATTTCTGCTTTAAATGAATACTTCAGAGCAAATTCCCAAATTTCTATGTTAGGAAAGCATACATGACAAAATAATACTGAAATTATTAAGTAATAGATTGCATTTCTGTATGGTTTTGGAGTTTAAAACAAAATATGCTCAGTAAGATGGAAGGCCTCCAAGTTCTCCAGTACATCATTAAAAAGCAGTAGAAAGATTAAGACTCATTGTTACAGGCTAGTAATAAAATTATTTCAAAACAATTTTGCATAGAATTCTTGAGAGTTACAAATTTTATGCAAGGTAGAACTCAATTCTCAATGACATTTAGTGAGATACATCTTTGTGGACACCTTTCCTGCCCTTCTGCATCACCTGGTATCATTTCCCTACCAACCCCAAGGCAACTTCATAATGAGTGGCTGCATAAAGCTGCTCATCCAAGATGGGGTTAGAAACTGCTGGGACTGTCATCATCTGTATTTAGGGAACAACCAGTCCCTTCAGCAGCAAAGAGCTCTGTCATCAGAACTGGGTTTTTTTCTTGTTTAGTAATAATAGCTATTGTAATAAAAGTTACATTTTGCATCTGTTGCAAGAGAAAACCCTGCTAACGTGCTCTCTGTTATTTCTGCACAATGTATTTTATTTCTGTATAACTCTAGACTATGCTTCTAAAAAGATCTTCATGGTAACTGTAAGATGGGCTGTAATGAATTTCCATCAGCTCTAATTCACTCCCTAGCAGGTGGTCCTCACATTCAGCTCAGCCATTTACACTGCTTGTAACGTTTATTTGGGGGGCTACCAGCCTGAGTTCACATGAACGTATGAAAGTGTAATCTGCTCCTATTGTTACTTTAAAACCACAATTAATTAATATCTGTAATGCTGATAGGTTTCTACCCTTTTAATTTCTTTCCCACAACTCTGCTTAAGACACACTTCCTAAGAAACCCTGCTAAAAATCACTCAGAGACACTTGTGCACATTTAGGACCATTATGCTGTATGTACAAATTTTCCTTTTTTGCCTCTGTTTTTGTCACTGTGCCAATTTCTACTTGCAAGTCCACCTGAAATCAGGCCTTTCATTTCATAGGCAGAAGGCAATAACACATCCAGGGCACTTTGCAGGGGCTAACACTAGTACTCCCCCATCCAGAAAGCCATACTGGCCTTTAGATGACATTTTTCTTTCCAGCCTTTTGTATCATTTTTAGTGAAGCAAAAGCTGCTGTACTAGAGAAACCTTAAGCTGGTGACCAGAAACCTTAGTGAGGGAATACAAAATAAAGTCCCCAAATGCAGACTCTGTCTTCCTTATCTGAGTTAGCACAAGAGCCAAAAGTAGTTGAAAGTAACTGTGAAGGGCCAGATCCCCCCTCCTGTACTTCAGCAAGCTGCCAGGGTGAGGCACCAGCCCTCACAGTCCGTGGTTCCTGCTGAAAACGTTCTTACTGCTTTTACTGCAGATTACCCAAGAGATAAACAGTCAGCCTGCCAATCCTTGCAGCCCTTAACGCACTCTCTCCTTGCTCTCTCTCTTATCACAAGCACATGCATCTACCTGCAAACCATCCTCTCCATCTCTCTGCACTATTCTCCCATCTGTCTTCTGCTCAGGTTACATCTGCAGGGCACTTGGCAGCACTGCCACTGCCCCAGAATCACTGAAAACACCCAGCAACCAGTAGGGAAAATCTGTACCCTGACTGAAAACATGCTGTAGAAGAAGAAAAAAAACAAACCCAAACTTCTCAGCTTTGCTTAGATTATTTTTAAACAATTATCTCCCCCTCCCTCGCAACCCCAATATATACCTGTCCAAATAGCCTGATGAATTTTGCATTTAATTTACTCTTAGGCAGACAAATATTATAGAAGACAACCTTGCACAAGATAAGATAGGCAAGGACTGAAGAGTCCCAAGGTAACTCTAAAAAGAAATGTCAGGAATGATGTATTCCAATTCCTTTTGCAGAGCGAGAAAAGTCATTTAAAAACCTGTCTTTCTCTTTCATGTTGAGCTTGTATTTGGAAAAGTTTCGCATTCAGGAAACAGTCTGACTCAATGCTGATGTTCACTTTTACGAAAGACTGAGGTATTAAGAAAGACAAAAGAAGATACAAACCCATGGATGGGTTTGAGTAAGATGCAGAGTCTAAAACACAGCCTGCTGAGTATTTATAAACCAAAAGCCTCATCTATCAAGTCTCTGTCAGGAGGTTATTTAATCGCCGTTATAGCTTTGCTATTGAATTTCTATCACAGAATAAGAGCTGGAAGGGACCTCAGGAGGCCAGCTTGTCTCTCCTTCAGCAGGAGGCACACCAGCCACACACCAGCCACACACCAGCCACACACTTTAGTCCTGACAAGCATTTGTCAAACTTATTATTTTTTTAAAACCCTCCCATGACCGAGGTTCCGCAGGTTCCCGTGACGGCTCTGCCAGTGCCAAAACACCCCACTGCTATAAAATTTTACTTGGTGTTTAACTTAAATCTCCTCTGCTGTCATTTAAGACTCTTACCCTTACTTCCCTCATGAACACTGGCAAGGTTTATTCTCTTTCTCTCAAAGGTGTCACTTTACATACCCGAATACTATTATCACGTCTCCCCTCTTCTCTAGGATGAATAAGCATAAATTCTGCAACCTTTATGCACAGCTCACGTTTGCTGAATCTCTGACCATCGCTGTCCCCACCACTGTTCCTGGGTTACAGAGCCCAAGAATGAATGGAGGGCTCCAGCTGTAGAGCAGCATTACCACGTGTGCCTCAGAGACACCGCTCCCGACGTCTCAGCCGGCTCTTTGCCCTGTCTGCACAGAGTTCAATGTCAGCTCTGCACGCGCCATCGGACCCAGACTGATCCAGATCCCTCCCTTAAGTTGAGCTGCCTGGGCACTGAGCCCTCCCCGTTCTTTGTGGCACTCACCATTCCCTCAGGCACAGAATTTTGACCTCGCTGAATTGGTTACTATTTCCCAGACTGTTACTTCAATTCTTCAAGATACTGAACAGTAATTCTGTCCTCTGAGGTGCTTATGGCACCTCCACACATGGTGTCACCAGGGCATTTCATAAACACTCTTTACTTCCATCGTCTATGACGTTTATAAAAGGACTGATTAATACCAGAGCAAGCACAGGCCCTTGCAGAGCCCTGCATGGTCCCTGGGGTTCGCCAGCTACACGTAGCCACTTCATTATCATTGTACCTACTCTTGGTTTCCCTGCTCGTGGGAGGCAGCACCAAAAGCCTTACTCAATTCAAAAGGCCTTTGAGTTTCCTCAAAGACCTGGCAACCACCATGGTTAAGCTGCTTTCCATAGAAATCTCCAAGTTGGTTACAGTTGTCCTTCCTGAAGCCAGCTGGTTATGTTGCTGGTTTCCCTTCTTACTTCCCTAACAAACACACTCTGCCACTTCATGGTCATTCTTCACCAAGTTGCCTTCTGTCACCTGAATCAAAACACAGGTCCCAAGAACTTGCTGGACAGCCTCCCATTGTCCTGAAGTCACTTGCCAGCAGAAGACAAGGCACATAAAATCCCACATTTTTCATGCTGTACTATGGATGACTATAGCTGCTCAGGAAATGCTCAAAGCTGACCTTCACTTGTGTTACATACTTACTTAAAAATATTGATAATGACAATTATTTTATATTTTTAAAAATAACTTGCTGTTGAATAACTGTTAGAGACTCAGAAAACATATTAAAAAAAAAAGATAAGAGATGCCAAAACACGCCCTGTTTGAAAGGGTGAAAAAACCACAATTGCTAACTTTTACTTTTCCATGTGTGATGAAACAGTGGCAAAAATGGTCATTTTGCTTTGGATTTGATGCTGATGATAGTTCTTAACAGTTTTTGGCTTGCTTGGGTTTTTACAGGGTTTAATGAATGGGGTCTAGTTTGGTTTATTCTGAATGAAACAAGAAAGTATTTGTTCTGAGTGAAATGACTTTGTTTACCTTTACCACGAGGTCGATCCTGCTGTAGGAGAAACAAACATAAAAGGGAAATTAAATAAAAATATTTTTTTTGCCTGTATGAGAAGACTGCACAGTATTAGAGGGAAAACAAGTTACCCTGTATAAAGCCAGCCCATAATAAAACAAGGATCACAAATTTTCAGACAGATGTCAAGTGCCTTTCAAGACGGCCATTAGATGGGGACCTAAACGTGTACCTTTCTGTTTATCTTTTTTAATGAATACCTTTCGTCCTGAGGCTCCTGTACATAATTGGCAAAATAATTAACGCAGTGAGTTCACAAGGAAAAAAGTGAACTCTGTGTGCCTGGAACAGTTCCTGCAAAGCCCTGCTCTTCAGCACGTGTTAGCCCCTTGGCTGCTGTGGGAAGGGCCGATAAATCCGGACCGTTGGGAAGAATTCACACACACACAGCTGTGCACAGGCTGCACCTTTCATTTGTCCTGCTCTAGCCAGAGATGCGCCACGCACGCCTGAGCAAGAGGCACTGTGCTGGTCTGAAATGGTCTGCTCTGCATACTACTACTTGCAGTTCTGAAAGGGAGGTTGTTAGTTATGGGGACTGTGGCTGCTCAGGACGTGGTCCCTGCTGCCGTACCGCAGCTCCGCAACGCGCACACGCGCCGGGTGCAAACCTCTGCCGACCCAGTAGGGAAGAGGCAAGGGGAGTAGAACACTGCAGTCAGTTGCAGCCACGTTGGTTGTGATCCCATTAACTGAGCCAGAAATTGAGAAGTCTCTGCTTGAGGACTGTAGTGCAAAGTGGTTGTCAAGGCAGCTGGGTGCATAGCAAATGAAGGTTGCACCCAGGCAGACGATCATGGGAATCTGAAGACAGGATGTGCTAAGATAAAAATCATGCTAGAGCCAGAACCACTGTCACACAGTTTAGCACTGAATTATGTTGAACAAATTCTGCAAAATCTGCCTTGCTTTGGAGAACTATGCCAAGAACCACTTCTACAGCAGTCCAACTATCTCCTAGAATCACTTTTCACAACTTGCCAGCTATCTATCTCTTGCTCTCAGACTTCAGAGAGCAACCACGATGGCTGACAGTCCCCAGCCTTCTAGAGACTGCAAAGACAGAGTGTGTACACCACTCAGTGTGTACCAAAAAGACATACTTTTTGTGTGAAGAATTAACGTAGAATCCATGTCGGAGATAAGGAGCTAAAATCAGTTACTCAAATCAATCTGCCACTCTGTCACAAAAATCTTCCTACCACCTCGGAAGCTGTCACACAGGTTGGAATTGTCAGAGGGCTCTCTGCAGTATTCCCTCTCATGCATCTGTACGGGTTTTCACACAAACACACACACACACACATACACTTAGCTGGTTGAATCTTACCCCAGACAGGTACTGGAAGAGGAATAAAATTGAATGGGTGCTTTTGAGGACAAAGAGAAGCAGACTTAGCGAGGCTCAGTGAGCCCCAACCATCGTGTCCTGCAGGCAGCGATGACAGCAGCGTGGTATCTAACTCCTGCACCGCTTTCAACAAGCACATTTCACAGAAATACTGAGATAGAAACGAGCAGGACCAAGTGCCTGATGGAGCATGCCTTGTCTGGAGAATTAAGTGCCACTCTACACTTCTCCACTCTGTCAGGAAGTCAACAGGGGTCAGGCACCTTCATCATCAAGAAACTGAAAGGGATATCTAATGTCCTGGGTGGGCAGAGCTCGTAACTCAAACCAAAACTGAAAGCAAATAAAATGGCCAGAAGCACTAATAAAGGGATAAAGCAGAGGAAAAATAATCCACTCTCTAAGCTGTCGCGTTAAGGGTGTGAGCGTGACGTTTGCCTGCCAGAGCCCCCAGGGCTTGCACCGAGCAGCTATGCAAAGTCAAAAAGCAGGCTGAAGAGTTCTGCCCGCCAGCCCGGCTAAGGGCTTGCACCCAGGCAGCTCGTGTCTGCTCACAGCCTGGCTAAGGGCTCGCATGGAGACAGCTTAAAAGTTAAAACAGATAGGTTTGATTTATTAAAGTGACAGATACAATAGGTTTGGAATTGCTGCTGATAAATGCACTAACTGCAAAAGGAAAGTCAAGCTCGCGTTAGTAATTCCCGGGTAGCGTCCAAGGCAGTCTGAGGCACCAGCCTTCGCAACAGTGCCAATAGAGAATAAGGAGAGGAAAAAGCTTACCGTGTGTTGAAGGCATCATTCTTATCAGGAAGGTGTCCCTGTCTTGGGTGGGGGAAAAGAAGTACAGGCTGTCGACCGCCTCTGCCAGACTTTGTCTTCTCCCCCAACACTCCGCTCCAGCTCCCGCTCTAGAGAGGTACTCCCCTCGTGAGGTTTTATATCCTGATCTGCCTGTCCCTGCCTTCTAGGTGACGTTCAGCGTGATTTGGGTGGGCAGCTGAGTAACACAGTCACGTATGTTTAGCGTGTGCTCCGTTAAGCTCACTGCCATACTTAGGGGTGTAAGCTTTAATAGTCATTCTGCCATTAATTAGACAAAGGTCTTTGCTTGGACACTCTGGCCTTCAAGATTTATGCCAGAGTTGTTTGCTTTTGCCGGTTTAGCCAAAACAGGACCGTCTTATCTTCCTAAGACTCCCTCCCTGCAGCTGTTTGTCAGGCCAGCTCAGTGGATCTCCAGCCCCAGAGATAGCACAAGAATCTCATGGTCATAAACATCTTGACCCTCCTCCCGCAGCGCACTAAATCAGCCCGTGTTCCTGTCTCACGGCAGGCCAGGCCATTTTCCCACATATGGCAATTCACGTGCACTCCCCCTGCAACTACACTGGCAATAAAAATTGCTCTTCCATCACAGGGATGAAAACCACTGCGGGATCTTGAAATGTTCTTTGAGACTTTCAAAGAAGTCTGCAGTCCAGCCAATATGATTGGAGCATCTGTTATACAAGGAGAACCTGAGAGAGACAGGACTGTTCAGCTTGGAGAAGAGAGGCTTGGTGGGATCTTTCCAATCTATAAACACCTCATGGGGGGGGAATAAGATGATGAAGCCAGGCTCTTCTCAGTGATGCTCAGCAGAGAGGAGGCAATGGCACAAATTAAACCACAGGAAATTCCATTTAAACATAAGAAAACACTTTTCTTACTGTGAGCGTGGTCAAACACTGGCACAGGTTGCCCAGAGATTGCCCAGAGAGTCTCCATCCCTAAAGATCTCAAAATCTGACTGGACGGAGTCTTGAGCAACTAACTGACTCTGCTCTGAGGAAAGGGGACACACCAGACTTCATACCTCAGCCATTCTGCGAGTCTCTCAAAACCAGAAATCCACAGGCTCTGCTGTCCCAAATGAATTAGCAAACAATTGCTTGTAATTGTAATTTTTAACCCCTAGCTTTCCTTTACAAATGCTAGCATTTAGGACCATGAAGACAGTCTTCCCTAAAGTAACCAGAGAATTACCCACAGTATGAAGCTAGAGGCTTTTTGGCAGATAAAAGCAAACAACCACTGTTAGAAGGTGTGACTTTTTCTAATTAACTCCATGGCTATGGAGCTGGGAAGCTATACAAAGGCAATTTAAATGCCAACATCTCATCAGTGATCACTTCAGCAGAAATCTTCAGAGCTTGCGCATTTCACAGTCCCCTAAGGCCCAAGGACATTTTCCAGGGTGACAGAAGTGCCAACAGTCCCCTACACAGAAATCAAAGCCTCAAGGTGCCCCTTTGTTTCTGCAATGCAGTTACAGTGGTCTAAGGGACCTGAATCCAGTTCCCACCCACTGCTGAGTCCAGTCTGGGGCTTTCCCAGTGCCTGCTCCACAGCAGCAGTGGTGATAGTGACATAATTGCCATCAGGGCGGTTGGGTTTGACACTGGTTTTGGATATATTTGTATATATTCCATTTTATTATTATTTTTTTCATTAAAGCTGTTCTAGTTTTCTAATCACTAAGTCCCTCTCTTGTTCCATTTCTCTTCCCCTTTGGGGAGCGAGAGGAGTTAAGAGAGGGGTTAACAATTATAGGTCTAGCAGATGGCCCTGACCTAAACCTTGATAGCATATCTGCAGGTTGGACCAAAAGAGCACTTGCTATCTACTTTCCAGATGTTTTAAGCCACACAAAATTACAACATCAAGAGGTATATTGACATTAAAGTGTCTTTAAAAAGGGATTAGGAATGGAAGACACAAGCAAAATACTTCAAACTAAAGAACATGGTATCTGTGCAACAAGAACGCCTTGATTATTGTAATGTTCAAGGTAGAATCTAAACTCTTGAGGGGTATTTTTCAACTACACTCACAGAAGAAAGTAAACAAGATTAAGTGTGGTCACAGCCACATCAATCTCTCACAAATGCTGAAATCTCACACGACTGAGAGATATGGTCTTGCCTTCACCCTGCTCACATCCCAGCATTCCCACAAGCTATTAGTTAAAAATAAAGAAAGATTAGTTCACTATGTCCCCGATCCCTTACGCTGTGGCCACACAAACAGTACGTTGGAGAAGGCCCAGGGGGTGGGCAGATTCTCCCCTTTAAGTATACTAAAGTTACAGAGGAATTACTACCGTAGAGAAAAGAAGTAGGAGGGTGACAGTATGAATAGTAAGAGAAGCAACGTGTACGTCTCCTGAATAGTCCTGTGGTTCCAAATATATGGGAATACTTGTTACATGTATTAGCTTAGTTCAATAAACATAAACATGAGATAATGCCACTAATTACATCACCAATAAAAATACAACTGGCAGTACTGAAATACAAAAGCTTTGCACTGTTTCCAACTTTCTACTGAACTAAGTATCATGCTACTGATCCAATATTGGCTTCTGGACATTTCTGCAGAGGAAGCATGGCCTATCTGTCATCTTACAGGCCAGTAAAGAGTGTGAAAATACAGTGATAGAAGAGGCTCTGATGCATTTTCAAAAAGGTACTTGAGGACAGAAGCTTTATTTCATTGAAATAAATGACAATGGTGAATTTAGCTCTGGCACCAATGGACAAAATTAAAAAAGCCAAAGCTATTAATGGACTCCAACTCCCCCAAACCTACATCCTCCAGTTCCAACAGTCATATGAAATTCACTTACCATAATCAAAATTACAGTTTTGCAAGAAGTAGTAAATTATCACAAAAAGATGGATTTCTGATTTTTATTTTTTTTTCCCCAGTTTAATCCTCTACAGATGAGGCTGTTTCAATATTTGGCACTGTTAAGGTAAATGAAGGACAATACCTTGGTGAATAGGAGAGAAAATAATGAAATCTTATTATTCTATACACAGATATACGTGGAGAAAAAATACTCTGAAAACTCCATGGCTGGAGTCTTCACCAATATTAATGAACTGACCCAAAAAAGGATAGTGAACATCACTCATCTGGATTTCATGAAGGCAGGTTTGATTTACAGAATGAGTCAGTGAGATAGTGGAAAACTATTAAAACACATTAAAGATTGGCTAAGGGTCAGGAACACCAGCATAAGATCAAGTTTTTAATTTATCTAGCAATCTGGACTGAACTATATAGTCTCATGTAAAACTAAACTCTGTTCTCTCAAAGGAAGAGTCTTAAAAAATAGGAGATAAAAATGCCCTTTTAAAGTCACTGTTTGAAATGAAAATTTTCATTTCTTTTCCACACCTTTTGCTAGGCCAAAAAAGGTCATTTTGCTGTTCTTACAGGGGAAGAATGAAATGATTGAGTTGGTTTGGATATGACTTTGTATTAGATAGGACTTCAATACTATGGTAATTTTGAGTGAGTCATGTTTGAGTGATGTGGACATCAAGACTGTTTTATTTTATTTCCATTTTTGAGTAAAAATTAGTTTATTTGGACAGTAATAGTAATACAGAAAAGTGTAATGTAACCACAACTAACTTTGTACGCTTATTAACACACAAAATACCTTGAAAAGGAAGGGAAGTAGTTCCCCAAATCCATCCAGTACTTTTGAACTACTTACTATAGGAATCTACTTTCTTTCCTTCTCAGAATATTAAGAATTCACAAAATTTATCAGGGATTTAACCATGACATCTGTGGGACTGTTCAGTCCCCTTCTGACAGCTGCTGGAGATTTCATCATCATCTCTTTGGGTACTAGACTTAAGAGCTGCTGCATAAGAATCACTTCTCCTGCCTGGGATACTGCTGTCGACCAGGATTACTTCTCCTTTATTTCAGGCCAAATCAATCTCTATGCTATTATTTATTTAGTTGTTTGGCTTTTTTTCTCTAGTAAATGCCCACTGCTCTCACACCTCTTTTGTTTTTCCTAATTATATCAGATTCCTTGGGGATCTTATGTACTCATTGCCCTAACAAAGAATGCTCTTCCTCTTCAAATATCTGATCTTGCAATTTTCTTATAAACTGGCTATGAAGAGAAGTGGTTTGTGCTGAGGAGGCCACTAAGCTGAAGTCTCAAAGTCTGAAATTTGGACCAACCATACTTAAAAATCCTTTTTAACAGCTTCAACACACAAAAACCCAACCAAACAAAACAACCCAGCATTTTGTTAATGAAAGCAGTACCAGAAAATTCAGAGTATTAAAGAAATAATCATGAGAGTTAGACTAACGAGTGAAACAATTCAAATTACAAGGTCATATGCCTAGAAAGCAGGAACAAGAATTCCTTTTGCATGCTGAAATCATCAGCTGACTTTGTAAAGGAAAAGAAAAATGTATTACTGTTTGATTAGCAAACGAACTGAGAGTGATCAGCATGTTGTAGTTACAAAGACTGATTAATCAGAAGAGGCATTTCCAACATAGGTGTAGAAGACTGAAAAAGCCATTGGCAAGACCTCTTGTAAAAGAGCACATATAGTTCTGACTACTCATATTTACAGAAATTAATTTTTCCCTAAACAGTGGCAGAAAAAGGTTATGATGTCGGTCAGGAAATGGAAATCCCATCATAGTAAAAGAGACTAAAAGACATTAGCTGGCTTACTTTTCCAAAATGAAGACAGGGTTAGGGGGACACAAGACGGCCCATCAGATGGTGAACATCACAAGAATGAAGAATTATCAAAGTTGAAGGACAGCATTAGTGGCACAGCGAAAGTAGCACTTGCTGTGAATAAATTGAGGCTGAAAAGAGAGTGGTCCCAGTCCTTCTGAGGGGTGAGCTTCTGAAACAATGTCCTCGTACAAAATAAGGATGATAGCTTTAAGATGGATCTTTATAATGAATAAGATTACATAATGTTGTTACCTAGTATAGAAAAGAATGAAATTTGACACAAGATATCGTACTGTCCTATGTTCCTGTCACTTTTCCCAATTCCTCTGCCGTTAAGGTGCCAAGAAGTCTGCAGACAGAAAGTTGGCAGGAGTCTGGGGAAACAACCACTCATACTGGTGCTCTCTGGGAAAGGACTATGCACATGGGGTTCCACCAAGCCCACCCAGACCAACTGGCAGCAGAGGCTTCCTCATGCCACTCTGCACTCTCTGTTGCAGAGGGCCAGCACAGAGCAGCAGCTCAGGCCCCATGCTTGTTCACCAGACTTCGTTAGCTGTGGTGACAGTGGCACAGAGTAACATTTTTGGAGATGAGCACTGCTTAACAAACACTTCTGGCTTTTAGCACTTAATCTGCTTGGATTTTAGTTGATGACTTATAGACGACACTGGTCTGGGAATTTCCCGTCATGTTCTTACGGTGTTCTGTTCTACTTCTTCCTATCCCATCTCAGGGATGAAGTAATCCAGAACAAATCTCAAGTGAGGGCATACATGCCATTTATCCATGGGATGCCACATACACATTTCCACATCATTTTCTGTTACATCCTGTTGGCCTTTACAGTGGTTTGTTACTGCCCCTTTATGCCAATCTCTGCAGGTGTACAGTTTCGTCTGAGCTATCCATAGCACTACGTAAACTACTTTTTGCAAGGCTGAAACTAGTAGGAAATATACCTGTGGGTATTCTGCTGTTCTTTTACATGAATACCACATTTGTAATTGATTCAAAATTTAAATCACATTCCTGTTGCTACTGTGAAGCTGCAATTCATGTCCAAGAACTTATTACGAAGCGGAGAGAAATCAACATATTTGGAATGATAAGGCTGTTCCAAAAATAAAAATGAAGCAGAAACTGACATTTTTGATTTTCAGTATATATGCTGCTATTACATATCAGAGTCTTATAAGCACAAAGCAATATAATTATTATAATATAATACACATACCTATCAAGGCAATACTTATATTCCATAAGAATATGGCGCAGCATAAGCATACAAACCCCAGTTCCTCAGAAGCCATTCTAACACTCCAGGATGTCCTAACCAACTAGATACTCTACATCTTTTAAGCAGAAGATTAAACATGTCACCGAAACAGAATCCACAGATTTAGTGGCCTCACTTAAAATGAAGTCTTACAGAGAATTTAAATTCTCATGCATTCATCTTGGTATGAGGTAAGAGTATTGCTGCTAGAGGCCACGTCCTCTGAGGTATCAAGCACTGCCTGAGGAGCCCAAGAGTTCCCGTCTTTCATCTGGTATATGAATATTCCGTGTTATGTGAAGGTCAAAAGCCAGGATTGAACTGCTAACCTGGTTTACATTTTAGTACTTGAAAGCACCACACCTGATCTGGTTCTACCTGCCCCAAGTTACAAAAGACACTACTTCCTTGCAAAAGTGTGGCTAGCCTGAAGAGCCTTGGCCTCATGCTACAAATTCTCTGCTTCTTTCTGCTACATATATTTACCCTTAGACAACATCCAGCTCTTGACCTCATCTGCCACTTCACAAGCTGTCAAATGACTATTCAAGCATTAAAAAAAATGAAGGGTCTGTTAAGTTGTAAATTAAATGACAGTCTATAGCTGAAAATTAGCAGTAACGTGCCCAAAACTTTATTGATTGCTAAGAAAAGGTGAATAACCCCCCCTCCAGCTGGCTGTGTAATTACTGACCTGTAGAACCCAAGAGCTATTAATTTAAGAACAGATAGCAGTGAACTAGCAAATGAATTATTTGGCAACAGGATAGCAAAGGCACATATCAAGTTTTTGCACGCGTTGGGTGCCACCTTGAATAGCGTTGTTACACGCCTGTATTTTCTATTTTAATGCAGAATATAACCCGTGCCACATCTGGACATAAACCACCTGTCAGCAAGTTCCGAAGATCAGTGGGAACGTACCCACAGATACTGAGGCCTTCCAGTTTGCTTTCAGAACTCCACATCCTTCCGTAAAGGTTTCTAAATTACTGTTACAGGCAGGAAATTTGTATTGCCAGGCTCAGCCATTCTGATAGACGTACAGCAAACATTTCACTGTACTCTGAGAGCTGGAAGTGGCCAGTAACAGCAGAATAGCAAGCAGTGATCTGACACCAGTGCAGTTCCTTCACGTTTTGGAGACACAAACACCCAACCCAAGCCCACCCTTTGTTAATACTACTGAGTTTAATCCCTTATAGACTCTCGTACAATTCACAGAAATGTTTAAAAACTATTAATACAAATGCTTCAGCAATATTTAACTTTTTTTTTCTTAATAATAAGCACTTACTGTGACGGGAAGATAGCTGCCTTTTGACAAAGTGTACTAGATTTTTAAGAGCGTTGGTCAGGTAGTGGTGATTACAGTAAGAAGATTTTTGAAAGATATATTAACTAGAAGTAATGAAAGAAAAAGGCATCTGACCTGGTGCAGATGTCCTTCCGTGAAGAGCAGTTTCACTAGGCAGGAGATCTTTTGAGTTGGAAGAGAACGGTGATTGTCTGAATGTGTCCTCAGAAAAGAAGGGGCTATAGGGAAAAAAGAAAAGATGTCTTTTTGTAAACAAAATAGCAGTTAACAAGAGGAGTAAATGTGATTTTTGACCCTAATGTTTTCATATTATAACCAATACCATCTTGTTAAGAGTTCTCTTTCATTTACTGAATTGATGCTGAAGGACATGCAGACCATGAGGCAAGGTGTGGAGAAAAGGCAGGCCTTGGTAAAACTGCACCTCAAGAGTGAAAACTGAAATCCTCCCAAAAGGCTTTGGACTACGTATTTCAGCATCTCTAATTTGCTATATCACAATCCAATATGGATGATTAAAATCAAAGCTGCAAAAACTTGTACTCTACTGTTTGAAAATTTCCATTCTACTGTCATATCTGGAAAGAGCAATTAGGAAAGGTGGGAAATATTGTTTCACAATTTGGGGCACATAGTAATTACTGTTAAAACAAAACTTTTCAAATTTTAGGTTAAGATGCTGTTCACTTGGACACAGAATTCCAAGAATGAAATGAACTTCATGAGTTTGAGCTTTAAAGTGGGATTTAAGCTGAATGAGTACTAAGTGCAAAACCTATCAGCTACTTGACTCCCAAAAGCACAGCATGCTCTGGTTGTAATTAACAGGCGGTAAAAAATGCATCTCATTAGTGAATTGGCATTTCTGCTCAATTAAAGATCAAATCAGAAACAAGAATTCCTTGTCTACAGTACAGACAGGCATCAGTAAGAGGTGCATCAAAAAATTCAAACTGGAAAAGGACAGTCTTTCTTGGAAAACTGTTTTCTAAGGCAGCATGTTCCATCTACATGTCAACCATTGATTTCCTCTAAGCAAAGCGAGTATTACATTAATTCTGATCTCTCACACTGAGAATTCTTAACAGGCTGTATTGTAGGTGTTTTAAAGGTGCAGGACAAGAGCTCATTTCTGCTACATGTTCTTATTCAGTAATAAAATCCAACCTTTTCAAGATAAAGAATGTACTGTGAGGTATTACAAAGCGTTCAACAGCAGGTAGCCCAGACCCAGGAAGTATGTGCCAGCAGCACCAACCAAGTTGATCCCACCAGTCCAGCTACCTAAGGTGTCAACTTAAACAACAGTATTTGCCTAAGTGTTCCCTCACAGTTTTTCTGCAGAGTGAACGAGGTGTACCTCCACTGAGTCACTCATTTTCTTCCATCTCTTCTGCCTTTGGGAAACTTGTTGGTAATTACTTAACTCGATCATGTAACACTTTTGCCAATCCCATTATTCACTTTCTCAGTAAGTTTTTTGGCCATTACTTATTTTGTGCTGTTCCATATGTGATGGGATATTTTGATATTCCTACACAAGTTTGAACATAACCATAAATATAGTCAACATTACATTGTGCTGAAGGCTAGGGTGTGAAGCTGCCCCAAACCTGAACCATTTAGTGTGTACAGGTAGCTGAACAATGCATAATACTCAAGAAAATAAGTGATCAGAATAAAGCAAAACAGCTCCAGCACACATGTGCAAAACTTAACTTTGTCCAAGACTCACACTCCCACTCAGGGGTGACATAATATAAAACAGACTGATGCTGTATAAAAATATGGCATCATTTACTGCAACATTCCTCTCACTGGTTTAATAATGATTTGAAAGAAAAACACCAATAAAAAAAGTTTTATTACTGTTATAACTCTTCAAAATCTTGTAATATGCTCCAGTTCCCATTTGGCCTTCTTGCTTGTGCCTTAGATTCAGTGACTGGGTCACTGCTCACTGCTGGTTCTAAGCAAAACGGATGATGCAGAGCTTATCTGTTTCAGGCTAGGCCATGTATCATGAGCAGGCTGCTGCTGAAGACTGCACTGTGTTGTGTCCCAAGGACTCCCTTCTCTGCCATCAGCCTCTGGTGAATTACAGAACCACCCTTGGATATCTCTTTCCTGCCTTCCTCTAGAATGGCACCCAAGTCTCTTCAGAGTTGGCCCTAGTATTACTTTTACGTCAGCAGAAGATACGTCCTCCAACTCCCACTGCACAGTATGGAGGGAGAAGCTCCTGCTTCATAGTAAGAAACTATACAAATTGTTCTCAATCACTGTGCAAAGTCCTTTCTGATGAAGATTAAGTTTTAGGTTTTTTTTTTTCCTGCCGGTGCTTTTCCAGTTTTATGGTTATGTAACTTTCTAGATGAAAGAAACTTATCTTGGCATCTTACACTGGTGTACTCACTTCCAGATCATTTGCTTCTCCACTTTCTATCTTCACATCACAGATAGCAGGCTCTAGCATCTCACTCAGCCACTCAACTGTGAGGAACCCTTGCCAGTCTGGGCTGTTTAAGCAAAGTCCTATGGAAGTGTATGTTCTCAGAGCCCAGGAACACTCACAGGGGCAACAGCAACAGTGAGGTGACAGTTAGAAACGTTAATAGGGAACAAAACAGCACTAAGTGCTTGTGTACCCATCTTTCTGGGCTTTGCTGATGTAGGACTCTCCTCAACGACACAGCTTAATCTCTGTGCCCCTACTAGGCACGGGTGGACAGCATTGACCTCCCCTTGGCTCTCTGTGCTGTTGGCAAACTTCCCGTAACAACTGTGATCCCAACGCCTTCCTGTCGTTCCTCCAGTGAGCCCGACTGCACCACCACACCTTGTCTTAATGCAGGCAGAGTGCCTCTGTCCTCCACTGGCTTCTCCATCACAGTCTATTTTTGAGAAGGCTGCATACCCTTACCAGTAAAGACTTCCAGCTGTTTGTTTGGTTTGGGGCAGGTATTTTTTGGCAAGGTCTTTGAAGTAAGTCTGTTTGAACTCACATGATTTAATAGCCTGACTCACTTCCCCATAAGAAGCTCCTCTCATTCATGTCATCTTCTGTAGATAGGTAAGATAAGAAAAGAATGGGGAAGAACTGAACCAGGCACTCAGAATTTCATGCCCTGATGGGTATCGGCCATTATCAGGACTTCCTCAGAAAACTCTGTGCAAGTTTGACAAGAGCAAACTGCACTGCCCTCTTAAAAGCTGGCAACCAGAAGAAGGGGAACTTATCTTTGAACTGTCCTCAACCTTTCCAGTTTGAATTATCTTTGATAGATCCAAAAGTAGCTCTGGATTCTCACACCAGTCCTGCTGGTAACATCATGAGACACTGAAATCTATTTTCAACAGACTATTTGTCACCCCCTCCCTGCAATGCACACCGGATGATTAATGAGTCGTTGGACAATATGTGCATTTATCTCTCTACGTATCTCTCAGGCCTGCGCTTTTTAAGTAGTCACAGGAAGGCTACGCAGGCAGCATAACCCACAAATGCCCAAACTGGCAAATATGGGAAGCATTCACAGCAGCCAGAAGTCAAAAGTTCAATTTCATTATCTTTCAACTTGTAACATCAAAAAGTCACTAATGTATGTTTACTGAAGTGGCCAGTTTATTAAAAACAAATTATTTATTACAGTTACCAAGAATGAATGGGATAGGCCCAGGAATTTAGGAGAAACATATTTTAAAGATCTTTTTTCTTCTTCAACTGAAGTGCTTTTCAATTTTTGTCTGGATGAAGTTGTCTTAGTTAGCAGGCATTGAACACTCTGGAAACTTGTGTAGAAGGAGCTGCAGAGGCACAGAAGGTCTTACTGTATCTTTGAAGGAACTCTCCGTCGCTCGCTTCAGTGTGCTCAGTCTCCGACCCATCCCCACTGATCAGGGAACTTTCAGGTAGGAAATAAATGTACCCTTGCCACTGCCAATCCCTGCCTACTCCTCGCCACGGGCTCCTACATTTTTACCAATTCTAAATACCTCTTATTACATAAGGGATTTGAATGTTTCCCTAGGAACACCTCACTTTGCTGCTCATGTATATGTAAAAAACTCATGAGCTCATTCCCAGCCACAGGACTGTGAAGTGCATATTTCTTTAATAGCACATGCTATAATTGGATCATGTTTTTAATTCCTGGATAATTTCATTTATTGTATTAATGTGACTCTAATCTTTAATGAACGTTTCACTAGCATTGTCTTGAAGTCTGACTTTTAAAAATTCATCTCTAGAAGGCACTGAGATGATAGAAGTGGTGAACTGAAATTTTGCTATAGAAATTCAAGTTGGACGGGAGACTGAGTCAAAATCACCTCTTCTTACATTGGTCCATGTCTCAAAATCCAGTTGTCAGCCTGTTCTTGCCTCAAGCACTTCATGTACTACACAGTTTCTTTTATGTTTTGGGATTTGTAGAAAATAAAATAGGAAAAATAATACTTAAAATGATGTGTGAATACTTGATCAGAGGAGAACAGTCATTTTGGCCCAAAGGCCTTTTGTCCCATGAACTCCATGCAATCACATCTATAGGTGTAATTTTTCAGATATAGGTTACATTATTCATGAAAATATCTTACAGTTGTAATATCAGGTCACATTTGCAGGAGACAGACACATCTGAGATCACAAGGCAAAATGAAGCAATGACATTTACATTACAGCGCTGCAGATAACAACGGACTGCACTTACCTGGCTGTAGTTCTGATGGCATTATCTTTATTGTGGTTGTGCTCTTTGCTCACCTTTTCTGCAGGGGAACATACATGGGGTGGGTTTTTATGATTAGCATATATCATATTTTCCCTATCAGGTTTTATTCAGCATAACTCTTTTAACGCTTTCTGAAAACAGCACAATGTAGAGCAATTTAGGGTAAATGGTTATAGCATGATTAGAGAACAGGCATGACTGTATTTAAGCTAACACCCAACAAATTTTTCCAGCTTCATATTTCAGTGTTAGTACTCCATGCAACGTCTGCAATATAGGCATTCATTAAACACAGGGCTGCTATCCTTGCCTTTATGTAACAGCTGAAGTTCACCTTCTTTGTCAAGAGAAATGCAGCCCCAGGAGCACTGCGTGTGCAGCCACTGGCCACTTAGGCCAGTAACTGCCATCTATAGGTTCCCCTATACTCCAAGGCCTGGATCAACCAGTTGTCACCAATTATTTAATTAGCTTTCAAAAATACAGGAGTTGAACTCTGGCTTTTCCAATTCAGTTCAAATATTGTGAACCTGACCTGACTGTCACAGTTCTCTAAAGCATGTGCTAACTCTGGGGGACATTTGGCAAGGCTTTTGCGTTCCACATGTGAGAGTGGAAGGGCTCTAACCCCTATTATTTTGCAGCCTTAGCAATCTCACACTTTCATAGCACCTTAATGGTTATACACAATCTCTTTTGTTCTTTAAATTCGACTGTTTTCACTGCTTTTACCTGATAACTGGAAGAGCAGCTCAGATGCCATCTTCACTGATATATCTTGGCTGAACAGATTTCTTTCTGGGAGCACACGACCTTCTGGTGCCTTCTGTATGTGTTCACTAATGTCTCGCCCTAATAAAGTGCTGTAGCCAACATTTTGGCTGGGTTGGCTGGGTGACACCGAAGCCTGCGAATCATGAATGTCAACTTCCATTGGTTCTTCCTTTATCTTTACCATCTGGGTGTCCTTGTAACTCTCAGCTGCAAATATGTATTTAAAAAAAATAAATAACTGCCAAAATTATTTAATTAGGCTACAATTTTTCAGAAAACTCAAAGCAGGAATCACAATTACAAAGTTGTAATTTGTATACCATATCACTGCAAATGGTAAGGGAAGCAAGCAGCTGACTGCTACAGTGTTCTTCATGGGGGTTATAAATAGAAGCCAACTCTTGAAAATAATTTTTCAAACTAGAGAGCAGAAAACAGTTGTGTATTTGTAAATATGAGTTATTTCAGTTTCTGTGAATACCAGCTGATCACACACCAGTTAGTGAAGCTTTGCTTTTATTTATTAAATGAAGTTGCAACTACACACCAGGTCTCCAAAGAGGTGCACTGAAGACCTCTGACAAACTCTGAATTACTCTTTATCAGCAGAAGTACCAGCACAGACCATCAGAAGTATTGGTATGGGGATAGTGGTGGAGGAGGAAACCTCATCAGCTCCTCTTCCACGCTCTTTCACTTTCATGGAATATTCCAGACAACTCTGCGACAAACCAGTTTGTCCTATCTGCATATACTTTCAAGATGAGAGGAATCTTCTGAGGCCCATGCTTTTCTGAAGACTGGTTTTGTAACAAGCACAGATATCTATGTAACATTACAAGATCCAATAACCTTAATGACCAGTTTCCATAAATCCATATCCTTCCTTCCTTGCCTTCCTCTCTGGTGCCTTAAGTCCAGCGAACAAAACCACACTCTAGGAGCCAATTTGTGGTCACTTTCTACACTTGAAATTCCCCGGCTGTTGCTGAATGCTCTGGTTTGGCTGCAAAGTAAAGTGAGCTTTTTTTCTTCAGAATATAAGCTCTGAAATCTCAAAATCAAGTCTCCGAGGTAATGTGCCTACCCCACCCCAAATACCTATACAGGCCTTTTGATTCAGACTTTCTGCTGTGAAAAGACAAGGTAGAGATCTATAGAATTTATTATTCTCAATTTAGCTTCAGAGAAAGATGATGTGTTTTTCCATGGTTTTCTTTCAGTGTGCTCCTGAAAGGACACTGGTATCACAACAACTGCTCAACTACGTGTTGCCTCTGCTGGCTGGATGCTGAGCAGACACTCTGCAAACAAGTAGCCTAAGACAGGCAATATGCCTGCGAGTCAAGAAAACAAATACATGCATGGAGACAGTTAAATACCCAAAGGGCCATCCAGGCAAGGAATCATTCCAGCAACAACAACAACAATGTACATAGTATTTATCAATTTTGCCTAAACCTACACATATACTTCTGGGACTAGCCAAGATACTGAAAACCTTATGGAAAACCTGCTTCTGTTTGCTCATGATTAGCACATGTCCTGAACTGTCACTGATGTAGCCTCCGCAGCCAGGACCAAGGGAAAGCCTGAGTCTGAAGTGCTCAAACTTCATGAGTAAAGGAGGAAAAGGCAACCCCAGCACCTAGCAAAAGAGGCTGAGGCAGAGGGTAGGGACAGGCACACTGCAGCACGCAGAGCGCTTCAATGCTGAGTGAATTAGGACCTGAGAGAGCAGCCTGGCCCTCGCCCAGGCTGGGGGGACGTGATCTGACCGTGGGACAGCGTGTTAACTGGCACAGACAGGGGCTGGCTGTCCTGACACCATCAGCTCGCTGATGGAGGCACTCTGCACAATGAGTTTCCTCACACAGAATTTTCCTTGGTATCTGTCAAATTTTACTACTTTGAAGGCTCCGATACTTAAAATAAATAAATAAATAAATACCAGTTTGTAAGAAAAAGCCCAAATGCAAACGGTATTTTTTATTAACTCTGGGTCAGAGAGAAGAAAAGGGAGGAGGGGGAAATCCACTAACTTCACTTGATAAATTAATCTGCTGCTGCTCGCTCTCGTTTCCCCCCTCCTCTCTACCTCACATTTGATTGTGTCAGCCTCACAGATTTTATTCCAAGTGTGAATGTTTCAAACATCACCAGGCCTTTTGTTTTCAATTACCCAATATTACCATAAATCCACAGGCACTAAAACATCATTTGGTCATCTCTGATATTATCCTCAAGCAGGTCAACTATTTGGTGTCTCTAGCCAAAGATGAACAGAATCTCTTTAACACGAAGGCATATGAAATTCCACCTCAAATTAAACTGATGTGTGTCACCAAGACCTTTTTCATTCCCCTGGTTTCTCTTTCTCCCCACATTCCTGTTGCTGTGAAGTGGAGAAGAAGTGGCTTTGCTGCATACAGCTCTTAAAAAATAAAAAATAAAAAAAAATCAGAGCCAGGAGATAAAAGCCACTTGGATACATTCCAGGAACGATTTACATGAAATGCTTTCAATCTTTTCTTATGACATTTCTTGACCTTTGAAAGAACCATAAAAACATTGATAAAAATCTTTACCATCTACAATCCACCAGATACATTTCAGATTTTGGAAATTTTCATAGTGAATTCTCAACTGAAGACAAGTTAGAAATGCCTTTTTTTCTCTCCTATTAAGCAGATTTGGGGGTTTTTTTGTGTTTTTTTTTTTTTAATTTTTTATTTAAAGCTTCCATTAACCTCTTATTATAAAAACACAGAACACTGCATCTGTGTTGAAAAGCACAAAATCAGCATGCTGTGCATTGGAAGTGAACAGAGCAGCAAAGGAACGCATCAGGTAACGCTGTCAATCAAAAGCTCAGGTAACTCAGCAAACAAATGAGTTCTTCAGATGTCTGACAGACTGAGCTCTGCACCCAGCTGCCAAATTTAGGTGCAGAGTCAAGCTGACCTTTGCCGCTCTCTCTGCTTTTAAAATATTATTTCTATTTCTGTTCCTGCTCCACACAGTTTAATTCCCTGTCCTGCAAATGCTTTTGAATCAAACTGATACGACTCCAACTAAGGCAAGAGTCAAGCAACACGGATGACCTTCTCTCCCTCACAATCAGCTAGCACTCAAACTGCCCTAACTAAATTTACATATTTGATCATTTCCTTTGACCTTTATCTTCCAAGCTGCACCCTTTTGATCTGACAGAATGTCCCTGCCAAATGTGAATCCTGTCATACTCTGATTCCCAAAAGCAAACACAGAGAGAGGGCTGAAGGAGGGTCTCTGTGATCATTTTACAAGAGCTAATGAAAGGGAAACACAGTCAGTCTGTCCCGTGAGCAGCACAGACACACAACCCGCCTTGGCTAGAGCCTGTGCTGGTGAAAGATCTTAATTAAGGTTACGCCCACACACATCTCACCACACAGGCAGACAAATTGTAAATTCTTGAGTATTTTCCCTTCTGCCTGTGCTACAGGCAGTGCCCTTGTGGAGTAAGGTGACAGCCCTCATTTCCTCACACAGGTATCTCACCTGGTCACAGTGCGGCTGAAGGTTTTCAAGTCAAGGACTGCTACACCAAAAGGTCTCCTGGTTCAAATAATTAAAACCACGATAGCTTTGGCTTTTTTCCACTTTTGAATTTCTCCTTGAGTAGATCAGCCAGGTTAAGTAAACTGCAGCGTAGCAGAACTCAAAGTTAATATACAGGAGTAATTTTCTTCATGCCAGATTTTTATGAAAGTACAGAACTCTAATTCCTGGGAATCATCAGTGGGGGACAAAGACTCCAAGTATCCACACCATGATCTCCTAAAGATGGTCTAGCTATTCATTCAAAACTAACCTGGATGAAGCTCAGAACAACAGCACAGCAGTGGGCATTGCTCACGAGGCAGAAGATGAACTAAATCACCTAATACACCTTTTACTGCTGTTAACTTTGTGATACAGGAACAGCTTAACAAAATAAGAGAAAATTACCACCTCTGTGAACGTACTGTCATCAAGCCACAGGGATGCTGGGTTTTTACAGAGCAGCAGAACTTTTAATCAGCTGATCTATAAAAGCTTCAATGAACTTCATCCTGTTCACATCAAATGGGACAGTGTTCCACCTCAGATATGAAGAAAGCAGCGCTGGACAGGCTTGTTCCAGGAGGGAGTGATTTCTTCAGGTTCTCTGGCATTCATAAATGCAAGGAATTACAAAGTAATGGCACTTGCTAAAAAAAAAAACCCCAAACACAACAGAAACAGAACAATACTCGTGCTACCTCAAAGCTCAGGGTACAGCATTCATCCCGACAGTGGCACCTCCAGAAGCTGTGGCAGTAAGAGTGCCCTCGGAAATTTACTCTGAGAAAACACCTCTCTATAGCCTAGGACAGGAGATTGCTAAATTTTAGAAAGAGTTTATTCAAGCTACTTCTCTCAGAAAGTAGGGACTACCCCAATCCCACACAAGCTGTGCACAAGTCAGCAATGCACCTTTGTGGCGACCAAGGTCAACCATATTCTGGACCATATTATCAAACCTGTAGCCATCAGATAGAGGGAGGAGATTCTTACTCTCTATTCTGTGCTAAAGAAACTGCATTTAGAATACCCTCCTCAGCACAGGACAGACACTTGCATCCGGGAGCGTGTTCAATGGAAGGCTACCAAGGTAGGGAGGGGGCTGCTGCAAGATAGAGGAAAACAAGTGAACTGGGCTTTTTCAGCCATAAGAAAACAACACTAAGGGACATTCTATTGCTGTTGACAGCTCTCTAGGATATCAAGGGAAGGAATAGAGAAGCTAGAGTCAGACTTCTCTAAGAAATGCACAGTGGTAGTATAAGAGTCAACAGACAAGTTGGAACATGGAAAATTCTGTTTATATATACAGAAAAAAAAAGATATATTAAAAAAAAAAAATCACTGTCAGGATGGTGAAAGACTGGCACACACTGCTGAAAGGTGCTGGGTGCTCCATCCTTGCACTCATTCAAAAGCTAATAACACTCTCAGCAGCCTGGTCTTGTTGGACCTGCTTTGAGCAAGAGTTTGGATTAGATGAACACTGGAGGTCCCCTCCAAACAAAATTATTCCATGAATCATTGGCACTAAATCAGATCAGCTGCAGGTTTATCTAGTAGAATTTTCAAAACTTCCAAGCAAGGGAAAGCTATGACATCCTTGGGTAACATTTGTTCTAATGCTGCACTAGGAATTTTCCTTCGTGTCCACTCTGAACCTTCCAAGCTGCAGCTGGTAGCTGTTGCCCCTTCTTTTACCATCTGCCCCTACAGAAAGGAGTTTGACTCCACTGCTATTCTAAGTTTCTTTCAAGTAGTTGCAGGCTGTAATTAGATCTGCCTTTAGTCCCCCTTTGCCAGACTGAACAGGCACAGTTCCCTCAGTCTCTCCTTGTAGTGTCTCAATCTCCAGATGGAGATCCGTGATGAGTCCTGTCCCTCAGGGGTCCATACTGGGACCAGTACTGTTTGAGTAACTTCATCAAGGACACAGAGTGCACCCTCAGCAAGTTTGCAGATGGCACTAAGATGAGTGGTCCAGTTGATGTGACCAAGGGATGAGATGCCATCCAGAGGGGCCTGGACAAGCTTGCGAAGTGCACCCATGTGAAGCTCATCAGGTTCAACAAGGCCAAGTGCAAGTTCCTTCACTTGGATAGGGGCAACCCCCAGTATCAATACAGGCTGGGGGATGGGGAATTGAGAGCAGCCCTGTGGAGGAGGACTTGGGGGTACTGGTGGATGAAAAGCTGGATAGGAGCCAGCAATGTGCATTCACAGCCCAGAAGGCCAACGACATCCTAGGGTGCATCAAAAGACGCGTGGCTAGCAGGTTGAGGTGATTCTGCCCCTCTCTCCTGCTCTGGTGAGTACCCCATCTGGAGTACCTCATCCGGCTGTGGAGTCCTCAGCACAAGAAAGACATGGACCTGTTGGAGCAAGTCCAGAAGAGGTCCACAAAATAATCAGTGGGATGGAGCATCTTTCCTCTGAAGAAAGGCTGAGAGGGTTGGGGTTGTTCAGCCTACAGAAGAGAAGGCTCCAGGGAGACCTTACTGCAGCCTTTCAGTACTTAAACAGGGCTTATAAGAAAGATGAGGACAAACTTTTTAGCAAGACCTATTGTGACAGGACAAGGGACAGTGGTTTTACACTCAAAGAGAGTAGATTCGGACTAGATATAAGGAAGAAATTTTTTACAAGGGTGGAGAAACACTGGAATAGGTTGTACAGAGAGGTGGTAGAAGTTCCATTCCTGTAAGCATTCAAGGTCAGGTTGGATGGGGCTCTGAGCAACCTGATCTAGTTAAAGATGTCCCCACTTACAGGAGGGGGGTTGGACTAGATAAACTTTAAAGATTCCTTCCAACCCAAACTATTCCATGATCATATGCAGCACCCACCTACTCTAGAGGGGTGAACTGAACATGCTTTTCTGATGCAGCACAGTCTGCTTTTCATTTTATTTGAGATGAAAGTCAAAACCAAGAGCACAGACTTAATAAAAAACACAAGTCATGTCGTAAATATTGCTTTTGCTGATACATTACCTGTCCAATAACTTTCCACTGCTGAAATCAAATGGATCCTTGTTAAATCATTCATGCTTCTTCCCACCATTGTATTTAAACCTCTGTCCTGCAACTAGAATTCTAAGTTGCTCATATTTGCTGAAATACCCATCAGCTTTACAAATCAACTTTATGAATCAACTTAGAAAAGAAAGGCTCTCCCATATGTCTCATAAATTGGGCTCATGTACCAGTTATCACAATCAAGCAGACAGGGGTAACTGGTGGGTCAACTTGTACCGACTTCAAAAGCTTTCAGTATGGAGAATCAGGCATTTTGTTATGCTAATTGTTCTGATTTGCTAGAAATAAACATGCCCTAAAACAGCTTAAATAAAACCTTAGAGGTAGGGAACAGTTGGCAAGCCCTGAAGGTTCTGCTGCAGAGACACAACACGTAACATCTGACGTTCCCTAGGGCGCTGTGCTTGATGCTTTATTTTGCTAGGTTTTGGGGTGGGTTTTTTTTCCAAACTGCTCTTTTATATAAGACAAAGTCAATGGGCATTGAATCAATGTAACAGGATCTTACATTTAGAAAAAAATAAATCATAAAATAGCTCGTGTTTGTTAACATGAAATCTCTGAATTTCCATGTTATAGAATTTTGCTTAGTTTAACAAAAATTAAGAAAGAAAAAAAAAAAGGGGAGCGAATTAAAGCAATAGATGGAAGATACTCATCTGCTGCTCCTTGTGCTTAAAGGGTAGGATCATGGTGCTTAAATCCTACTTGAAGAACACAGCCAACCTCTCAAAACATAGATCAAGAAGAACTTGATAAAAAGCCTACCCGTGCAGTGGATTGTTATTTTACATCGTACTCCAATCTATGTAATTCTCCCAGTTCCAGAAAATTCCAGTCTGGCATTTCTGAAGCAAGCTGCACCTTTGCAGAGAGCCTGGCTCCAGTTCTCCCACCTTTATAAGCTGACTCTCCAAAGGCAAGGGGGACTGCAAGAGGCCCTTCTGCTGTGCATCCACAATCCCCTGACACTTGGAAAAAAAAATGACTTTCCCCCTTTCCATAGTTTTGTGGCCACTCCCACCTGTCTGAACATCACCAAAGAACAGCAGTAAAGAGAAGGATCTGGGGGGTTTGTTTAAACTCTTCAGTGACAATGCCGAAAGAAGGGGGACAATAATAAAACAAAAATTATAAAATAAGATTAAAAAAATCCAGAACATTGAAAGCAGCACATTTGAACCACTGATACTCCAATTTCTTAATACTCCAAATTATTTAATCTTTTAAATACCACGGTTTTTCATTAAAAGTCAAGATTACCCTGACAGGTTAAAAAGGAAGAAGATAAATTGCAATAACTCAAATAGTATGGCACCTACTGAACTAAAAGTTAGGCTCTATTATAAGGTACTTGGTTTTCTGTTATTTTTTGTTGCTTTGTGGAGTTCAAGATCTATGGGTGTGTGTGGGGGGAATTAGACTTTGCAAACTTATCCACTTCCCACCCTATCCTTCTCCTGTAAATGGGCAGTATTTTTTCACATTATTCCTGCTTTTGGTTTTAGACAGCAATGTTGTCACAAAACATGGCAAAACCCATCAAG
>WUAM01000012.1:581089-673053 GCA_024336885.1 Actenoides hombroni
TTCTGTGATTTTGTTGCTTTGTGGAGTTTTAAGATCTATGGGGGGGTGGGGGGGGAGTGTGAGACTTTTGCAAACTTACATCCTTCCCACCCCACACTTCTCCCATGAATGGGCAATATATTTTCACATTTTTCCTGCTTTTGGGTTTAGACAGCAATGTTGTCACGAAACATGGCAAACCCCAGCAATTGGTAAGAATCCATTACTAGCTGAGTTCTTTGGGGATTATGTTATTATGCAGATGTCACGGAAAAGCTTATTAAACTGAATGAACACACCATGGCCTGATATGAACTTCATGCAGCACAGCACTGGCAGGAGAGTCTCAAAATCCCAAAACCAAATCTGGAACCCGACCCATTGCGATAATAAATCTAGCTACCCAGAAACCTGTACCTTTTTTGTATACTGTAATCAAAACACAGCTTCACTTTAATCATTCACAATCAATTTCACACCTCTCTACTGGTTAAAAAACCCAAACAAATAAACCACAAAAAAACCGCAAAACAAGCAAACCACAAAAAAAACCCCAAAACAAACAAACCACAGAACAACAAAAAGCCACTTGGCCAGTAGTGGGATTTAATCCATGACTTGCCATCTCTCTAGCACCCACCAAGAGAAAGTCTTGTTTTGGGTCATACCCGATAACTCTTCTGGGCTTCATCTGCTGTTGCTGCCCAGAACTTCCTAGTGAGCTGTTTAGAGATCAAGGAACAAAAGCCTTCCGTGTGTTTTGACTCCTCTGCCCAGTATCAAGGCTCTCTAAGCAGGGATGAAGGCACTGCTGACAGCTCCCCTGCAATCTAGGTGCGGAGCCTCTTAGGACGTCCTGCCAACAGCAGTCTCCACAGACAGCAGCTTAGTTCTTCCTACAACAGTCCAAGAAGTTAGGAACAGAAATATTATAGTCAGTATAAGGTCAGTTCCTGTGCCCCCCACCTCACCCAGAGAATGGAGTCACATACTTTTTCTTCACCATAGTAACAACAACCCAAGAGGCTGCCAATTTAAAGACTTCTCAGATAGTCCTTTACCTCGCTGTCCCCGAACACACAATGTGCCATTTTTGGAATGGGAGTAGCATTGAGATGTTTGGGCCTTTATCTTATGCTAGAAATGTGCTATCATTCTTTTTCCTTGAAGTTCTAATCCATGTGGTTTCATCTAAATGCAAGATATAGTGTAAAGAAATAAACTGTAAGGCTTGAAATAGGAAATTAGCATAAACATTTTCAAGTGGATAAACACAATCAAAAACAGAAAAAACCCAAACACCAAAAACTACCAAACTCCCCGCAACAACCAGTTGTGCTGAAAGAGAAACTGTCATATATAATTAGGTGATAATAAGTGGAGTTGATCAAGAATGCTTTGGGAATCTATTGTACACAACATTTTGCTTCATGACCTTGGAACAAAAAGAAAGCACGCGCTAATTATCTGCTGATAACCCCAAATTATGACACATTGTTGGTACTGGGGAATTGGTGTAATACAAGAAGCACTGTGTGACCCGAGGACTGAAGAACAAAAAAAACCCAAAGGAAGTGAATAGTACAAAGGTCGTGCATTTCCTAGTGCTAACAAGGGTATGTGAGATACGTGGGGATTTGATCCACTGAAAATAAAGAGGAGGGAAACAACCTGAATTGCTACTGAAATGTAAAATGACTGCATTTCACAAATAAGATATAGCTGAAATAAAGGCAAATGTGATTCAGACAACATTTCTAGGAAAGACAGGGACATACTAATGTCTTAGTTCGAGGCACCAGGGTAAAACATTATTTGGAAAACGCTAGTACCTGGAATAGGCTTTATACACCTCCAGCTATGCATTCATTTTTGGACAGAAAGACAAAACACTATGCTTCTGAGAGATAATACATGCCCAAAACATATTAGCATCTCAATCATTTCAACAGAAAACGAGTTTTTAGACCTAAACATTAGCATGTAAACGCAAACATTTGTTTTGAATTTCAGTCTTCTCTGAAACCTACCTTTCAATTTATAAGACTAAGAGTATAAAACTGACCGGGGATCACTTGGTGCACCACTTAAGTAAACATTTTGAGAAAGAAATTAGCTTTTCCATGAAGGAGAACTGGTAAAAATGTAGAAAACTGGTTAAGGTATAGTTGAAATACATTACTTCCATTTCTTATCAGTGATTTTGGGCAACTGTTAGTAAGAATGTAAATTCTTGCAGGGATGGCACCCTTCCAAACCGAGATGAGAGTGATTTGCCCCACTCCACTATCTATTTAGCAGAACTAAAACAGACAGCTGCGTGCAACTTTCTCTTGTTGCTATACATCTGCCTCTACAATGACAACTAGCAAGTGTTCTGGTCACGTTCTACAGGAAAATATGTTTAGTGTTCTAACTTTTCCTAGCTTTGGAGTAGTTTCTGTGTGGCTGGTAAGTCTCTCCATTATAGGGGCTGGTGATTTACAATACACACCAGCTCATACTAGGCTCCAGAGCTAGGAAGGCCTTCCACTGCACTGTACAAGCTCAGCTAAGAGCTAGCAACAGCAACACAGAATCTCTGTTTGGAAAAAGAGACCTCCCAGTGAAAAATAGAAGCCAGTGTATCCTTCACATGAAAGCAAGGTCTATACCTAGATCCCAAGGGGCTCCCATGAGGCTGCAAGAGTCAGCAATAGTATCGCTCAGGGGATAATGGAAGCATGTATGTCAGAAATGCAGAAAGCAAAATAATAGTATGTCAGAAATCCCTTGCTGAATTTGTGTGCAGTGCAGGTTTTGGTAATCAGACAGTATTACACAGGAGGAAGTGAAAATAATGAAGCGAGGATGTAATACATTCGGTCTTTACCTAGAACATATAGAGCCCAGAAAGACCTGACTTAAACCCAATTATTTAATATGTCAAATCTAGTAAGGGCACTTGACTGAAGATTTCCCACAGACAGCAGAGCTACCAGGTATACTGTTTGTTTGGGGATTTCCCCCCCTCGCCCCTTTCTTTCAGTACCAGGAAAAAGAAGGAAGTTTGTTCTTGTTTTCACTTTATTTCAAAGAAGTGGCTTAATTGTTTCAGTTCTAAATCACCAAAACCAGAGTGCAGAACTGCTAAAGGCAAGCTGGGAAGTCAAGAGTAATCTCAGAGTACTCCACCAGATAAAATAAGCATTAAAAAAATCCCAAACCCAAACCACTAAAGAGGCTATTGATCTTAGGTATTCCACTTGTACTTGTCCTACATTAAACTTTACCTTCGTGTTCTCCTCCTTTACAACCTGCCGGAGATGGCAGTTCAGCCAAGTGCAAGTTAGGAACAGGCTGTGTGACAGAGCTGGTGTAACCCCCCCCCCCACTGCCTGGTTCAGGGATACCAACTGCAGCAACAGCGACCGAGTCAATCCCAGAGGAACGCTTTACTTAGGGACTCACCAAAAAGATCACCGTCAACAACAACTGCTCAATCACTGAGAGATCCTAAAAGACACTTTAAACTGGTGTACTTCTTACTACAATCTTTAAAGGGAGCTCCCAGCAGAAGTGACTGAAGACTTGACCGAGATTTTATACACGCCATTTCACTCCGAAACCCAAATATTTAAGGCAGAAATAGTCTAATATAACATTCTGTTATAAAACTATTTAAACACAGCCTGCTAGTGCTGAATTCAAGACTCACAATCAAGAACCCTAGTGTCTCTGAAGTACTTGAGAAATCACTAAGTTACGGAGCTCTTCTTTATGAAGACAGAGATATCAATTTATATGCACAAAGGAAAATAAAGTCACAGGTTAACGTTCATTGGTCTGAAAAGTTCTGTTACCAGAGCACCACACTCAAACCAGTTACCAGCAGCAGTAGTGTATTCTACCTATAATCAAATGTTTAGTATTTGGGAGTCTGAGAAAAACTGGGAAGCTTCTGCTCTGATCAGCATTTGTACCTGGGAAGCACTTTTTACACCATTAACACAGAAGGCTTGCAAATCAATGATTCAAGTTCTGCAAATTAAAGTGTGCAAAAACAAACAGGAGTGAACTAATTACATGTCAGAATTTATGGGGGAGATCCTAATCAGTTATAGCCTTTCAGGTACACATTTGAGCTCAAATTCAGTGATGACAGTATCCAATAAAGCCATATCTTTTCAGTTAGGTTTGTCAGGGATCTCAGAAGTTACTAAACTTGTAAGCATTTCCACTGGCACCTCCTACCTGACTTTGGCATACTTAAAAAATAACGTCCGGTTTTGGAGAAGACTTAAAAACTAACTGATCCAGTTTAGGTGTGGAACTACAAAACCCAGGCTCCCAGCCTGACTTTCACATTTTGGTCCTAAAATCTAAAGTCTATTAGAAGCTCAAAGCCTTTCTGTCATTCGCTTACCCTGTTCCCAGCAGGGAGTATTCAACTCTTTTAATTTTCCTCAAAGTTAAGCCTCAATTCTGACAGTTAGACAAAGCATAATTAGCAGAAGGTAGGTTTTTATTTGACTGCCCCCAGCTGTAAGAGTACATATGTGTACACACATACATGCTGACTCCTTGTCTGGCACAAGGATGTATCGCTAAGGTAACGCTGGCAAGTTCAAGTGGTCTCCCTAACAGCAGAAAGCTGGCTCAGTTTACATAATTTTTTTTTAATCAGTGTATCTTACAATTTTGAGTATTGTCAGGAAAAGAGTCTTTAAAAAAAAGGCTTTAAAAGTCATCACTTATAAAGCTATGTCAGGTACAGTACCGACACATATTCTTATGATACTAATGAATTAATATGTTTTGGTACATTTAAAAAATGACAGCATCTAAAAGCTTTGAGGCATCATTTCTTTTGACTTATGCCATAATCATTAATTTGAAAACCAGAGCACAGATAATTAAATACTATGGCGACAGACTAAACCGAGACGTCTTATGTACGTGAACCCATGTAGACCTTTCCAATCTTTCCTTCACTTCCTGCTAAAGCTAAACATTCCTTCTGCAAGGCAACCCTTCCAGCATACATTAAAAAAAAAAGAAAGAAAAAAAAAAAAAGAAGTGGAATATTAGCAAATTAAATATCTACCTGAGAGCTTCATGAGGAGCTCAGATGCTGCCTTGACTGACATGTCCTGCCTCATCACATTCGCCTGCGCTTCCTGGGGCTTGAGTTTCTCCTCAGGGATGTTCGGTGCTGAGGCTTCGGATTCCTGGCTGAATGCATAGCCAGACTGAGACAAGGCTGAACTTGCAGCTTCTTCATCCTTAGGCTCCTCTTTCACTTTAAATTTAGGAGTCAAAGGCTCTTTTTGATTTGCAGCTGTCAAGAGAAGGAAAGAAGTGAGACTTAATGAGGTATATAATATATAATCATAGAGCAGATAGTAACAGGAAGAAACCATAACCTCAGAAATGCTAGAGCTGGTATGGAAGCAAGCATCTCAAACAGTATTCAAAGATGCTTCAAGAGGTAAATAGACTTCTGCATCTTTTGTACAAAGGGACAGTTTTGAGACAAAAACTGCTTGTACCAGAGCTGAAGAAACCATAAAAGCATTCCCCTGGCCATTGGTCTGTAGGTCTTCTATAGGCTTGATGGAAGTTTAAAAGATCATTTCACGTAAGGCAAATTTGGCAAAGCTCGTAAGTACTACATATTGAGTTCTTAGAGCATAGAAAAAAGGCAAGAGACAAAGAGTAGAACGATAGAAAACCTAAGAGGGGAGTAAAAGAGAAAAGACAACAAATTCTTAGGTCCTAAAAGCTGGTATTTGTTAAAAAAAACAGAGAACAGAGGAATTTTCAGAAGACAGCTCTGCACTGGAAGATGCTGTTAGAGCACCTTTCCAGGTTCTATGTGCATAAAAAAGAAAGCAAGCAAGTTTAAAATAATCCTTTCAAATATTCCATGTAAGCAGCTGCCCAGCCTCAGAGAGGGAAACAGAGTCCTTGGGGCTGCCTAAAATCTACACACTGAACAATGTTGTTCTTGAACAGTCTTTCCAATACACTTTGACAGCAGTAGATCCTTTGCACTGCATTTGGTTGAAGGGATAGAGCCAAGAACACCTCTTAATACTTCTAAACCCAAGCGATATAAATTCCTAGGCAGATGGCATGACAAACAGAAAGAGAAAGAAGCTGCACTTTTAGTACTTCCTTATGTTTGACCATTAAGAGGTTCTTCCTTCCCTGTGTCTTAGTAGCTTTTTCTTGTTCAAAATTTCACTTTTAATTCTCAGCAACACACAGCAGAAGACTTGTTTAGTGCTCTAAACATTGACACGTCTACATCTTTCTCACCGCTCTATCTTTGTCACTACAAATATGAAAGGTAGTGCAGCGTCCCCATTGTGTTATCTTTCTAAGCTCTCTCACCATTTACCTCACTACCTCTCCTACATATTGTCCTCCTTCTGCATGACAATCCCCTGCCTACCTTCATGAATGACTCTTGCAGATGAGCTCTGTCAAATCTCAGTCAGACCACAGAAGGAGGATGTTCTCCCCCACCCGTTTCACAGGCCGCAGCAGGGCATTAGAAGCCAACGTGCACTGCCTGCTGCAGAGAGCTGTTTGTTTTACAAACCAGTTACATGAGCAGGAAAAGCCAAGGAACTGGCATGTCACAGGGATGACACCATCTAACTGAAGGGCAGGGTATTAACAGACCAAATCATCACCGCTAAGTCCAGCAACATTCACCTGCTTAAGCCCTTGGTCTACTTTCTCCTCCTCTTCACTGCTTCTTAGCTACGCTTCAGCTCCTCACTTTCCTGGCTGATTTTCTCAGATACTTTCCCCCTCAGCAGCTCCCTCAAACTCTGACTCCTAGAGAGAATCTGAATTGCTGCATCCCACTGTGAAGTGCTCACCATCTCCCAGAGATCTCAGCCCTAAGGTACGGGATACAATCAGCATCTTTATCACAAACAGACACTTCCGTTTGATAGTTGGAGCTTTGTCCATTTTTGACACAGTCCATTGTTTTGTGGTTTTGTGTTTGGAGGTAGGGTTTTTTAATATTATTTTTTAGAGGGGCTACATCACCCTGTAACACAATGCTTAAATCTTTTCCGTTTATATTTCAGAGTTGTTTGATTTTTCTCCTTTGTTACTGGTTGGCAAACTAATACCAAAGAACAAGATGAAAGCAAGCGGTATAAATAGTGTAGACACAAGCAGCATGTACATACACAATGGTGCTGTTCGTTACTTCAGAAATTAAATTATCTATATAGATGTAATTTTTAATGACCTATAAGCACTTCACCACTATTAGGAATTACTTTTCCATTTTAAAAAAAAGAGCAAAAGCAGAAACATGAAACATTAAAGCCTGCTTTAACGAATCAAAAAACAGGTTAAGCCTCTCTCAAACCTAATCTCAACTTTACCAAGATACTTTAAAAAAAAAAAAAAGAAAAAAAAATCCATATGTCTTCTTTATCCAGGCCTACATCTTTCTAGCTGAGTCTGTTCCAGGGATGAACAGCCACAAAAGAAAAAAAGCAGCCCCAAAACTTCTATACCACACTACCTTCTGCTTTCCTTCTCTTTTAAACCATGCTGCTCTGCTACTGATACAAAAAATACTTCCAGAGGGAGCTGAGTGTAACTGATAGAACTTATAGAGAGCATTCTGTCTGAACTCGCAGGGAAACCTAGAGGGGAAAAAAAAAATAAAATCTTTTTAATTTATTAATGTCAAGAAGATATTAATTCAAATTGTCCCAGGAAAGAAAGGAAACATGAGTTTGAGCAAAGAGGTAAAAATGACCCACTAAGAAGAATCATTCACCTGTGAAATCAGCTATGTTTCTGCCCAAGGACCAGGGCAGACAATGAGGAAGCACTACAGACTACAGACCTGGTGAGCACACCCTTTGACCATCTGCAGTAGAGAGGTGATATTAAACTCACATGCATAGATCAATGTTAAGTTTGCAACCATTCACCACAGTCCATTCTAAGCCAGGTTAAGAAGAATGTAATAACATCCATACCCTCCTGGAGTCACTGTAACAGAAGTCATATTATATCACAGCCTTAAACTAGGAACTTTTTGCAGTCAGTCAGTACAGTATGCAGTGGCAGATCCCTTACGGATTCCCCTCCCACAAGAAGGGGGGGTCAAAGGGGACACTTTTGTAAGAAATCAGCATTTATTACACCTTCTTATCATCAAGCCAAAACGCAACAGCCAATTTGAGCAAATCTAAGAGCGGGTGTCAAGTGGTACCTCTATGCTCTTCATCCCAAGGTATTCTCAAATTTTACTGAAATGAAGTCTTAATAGCTCAGAGGACCAAAAATTCAAGGTAGGTCACGTCAGAGTTTAGATAGTTCCATGACAGTGACATACCCAGAATGACGTGAAGAGGGCATCCATCAGGTTTTCCTCCTTTCCTATGTCTCACTTTCCCTTTCTCTCCCTACCCCACACATTAGATCTCCTACTGTGACAGCCTGTGCTGCTATAAAACAGTGCTCCCTCGCACTTCTGAGCCATCACCCAGGATAACAATGCTGAAATTATGCTGACAACAGGTCAACCAGTCTACAAAATCAGACAATCTAAACAAGCTCTTCATGAGACCTGTGTATCAGTTTGTCCCTGTTTGGGTCTACAAGACATCACCTACGAGAAATAAAAAAGCTGGTCATGGTCCCACAACCCAGAGGAGTCCTGAAGATGTGTGTGTGGCACTATTACATGAAGAAGAAAAGAAATACAGACTATTGTTCTTACCTATGTTGCTGGTTCTGCCTACTCTAGCTGCTTTGCTTTGGGCAGAAGACAGAATTAACAAATTAGGGAAGAAGTAGGGATTTATTTCTTTACTAACAGCACATTCCTTCAACTGACCACACTTTCCAAAAGTCAAAGATTTTAACTGTAGACAAATAGAAAAAAAATGTAAAAGTTGTTTACCTCATCTTCCTTTGCCCAGAAACCAAGAATAAATAAAATCAGACAACTATTGGTTTGGTTTCAACCCAACTGCTTCAATTAATGGGGCTTTTTGTCTTTCTTGAAGTACACTAAAGCAGATTCCAATGTAAATGAAGCCTAAATAGAAGAAGTGAAAAAACAAAACAAAACAGGGGAGGCTGTCCAGTCTACTATATCCATACATTAAAACTCGATGGAAAAAAATCTCCATCCAAAATCTAAATGACCCCAAAATCAACAAAAATCCCCATCACTCTTGTCTCTGTCCCATCTTGGATCCACAGTTATGGGCAAAAGTGCTAACACATGGGAAATAGCACTTATGATGCACCCACGAGTCATATTACAGAGAACAATAAACAGATGTAAGAAAAAACATTGCAAATAAGGGAAATTAAAAGTTGACTGAGACCAATTAAAAAAAAAAACCAAAACCACCAAACTATGATTGAGCAATCTTAAAAAAAATTAGAACTAGAAAAGGATTAAGAAGATGATGTTGAAGTCTATTAAAGTGTATTTGAACTACAAATTTATTACACCCCAGAAGGAATAAAACTTTCTATCTGCATACAAAAATAGATACACATACATATACTTAATTTGTATTTAATTTACATTCATTCTGAACTGCAATGAGAACAGACTAAAGGATGTTTTGCCTGAAGACTGAATCCAAAAAACATGGCAATTCTGAAATACACAGTGAGGAAAAAAAACCAACCAAAACCCAACAAACCAACCCACGAAAACCATCCCCCAGCAAACACAACCAGCAGGCAGCAGCAGTCTCTCAAGCAGGGCTGATAATTCTCCATTTGTTCCGTTCCACATCCATTAAAAAACAGATCAAAGAAGATTCTAGACTGCTGATTTTTATCTTCTGGCATCTAGAATCATTTGATCCATTTGGCAAAAGTAGATGATGAAAGTTGTAACACTTCTCTCAAACTGCCAAATGCCATAAGAAAAGCTTTGGGCATCTGCCACTAATCTGAAACACTCCGCTAACTGCATCAGTCCCCTTACGAGGATTCCTAAATGCTCAAAATGTTTACAATTGAAAGAGGAAAAATGGGCTGATTACTTCAAGCCAAGCTCAATGTTACAAGTCACAATCAGCAAGGAGTTCGTCACTGTTCCATCTGTCTGAGCAAAGAACATGAAAAAGGAAACAAAACCCCTCAACAAAAATGCTATTGCAAAAATGGCCACGAGAAAAAAGCATCTACAGTGTCATCACAGTTCCTTTCGATGCAGACACCACCACAGCACACTGCTGGTTATTTTACAAGCGATGCCTGGCTACAGCTACGAAGATGAGAGAGAGCAGGCCAGTGACAGCTGAGGGAAAAGGGGAAAGTGAGGACACGTTCTACAAGGCACTGCAATTTGAACTGGTCTCTTTGAGATCTTGCAGGAAAACTTCCCTTTGTGATTCTCCTCAGAGCCACCGTGGCAAGAGAACCATGGCATGACTTGTACTGAGAAAGAAAGGACAGTGTTTTATCCAGGTCCTACTGGAGCTAGAGCATCTGAATGACATGGGAAGCCTTCCATTCCAGGTGGTAAATTGTGAGCTGTGGTGACTGGAAGAAACCAAGGACCTTTGACAGATGAGTTCTGCAGTATTTAGAAGACACACTTCCCCAGCACTGAGCATCATTGTCCTGAAGGCAGCTATGGTCAATAAAGAGCAGGACTTGAGTCTTCACTCCAGTAACTGAAATGTGCAGGTAAGTGTTGGCATTCTGCACGGAGACCACAGCTTCGATTTGATGACGTTCAATAAGTAAGGGGTACAAACATGGCAGAAACCATGGCTGGTGAGCTTTGCAAGAAAAACCTATGCAGCTCAAACCTGTTGGAGAATTTCCAGCCTAGGATCCAATCGGGCTGAAAAATACTGTTCAACTTATTAAACACAGGGGCTGTCTGCATGGTAAGTGGCCCAAAAGGAGAAATACTGTTCTTCTGGAAGGACAGTCTAGCTGGACTCTCACTTCTTTTTAGTGCCTTCTGCCCCGAGTACTAACCTGTCCCAGAGCACCTTATGTTACCTAACCCACCCAGGAGTGCTAACTCAACTACATCTCATTTCCAAAGCCCTCTGCTCTGAGCCAAATAAACTAACCTATAGGCCTCCAAGGAGGAGATGGGAACTGCCAATGAAAAAGCTACTTACAACTCAATGGCACTCAGCATTGAAACATTTCCTTTTATCAACAGTGGAATGGCAAAATAGACAGTCATAAGAAGTATGATGATGCCAAGACTTTCTAACTCTGGGCTTCCAAAGACCACTTAAAATATGAGGTCTTTCAAACCATCTTGCTTAAGTACGTTGAAAATGTGTAAGCAGAGGTTAAGAAAAGGCCACCTATTACCCTTATCTTCTCTAAAGCTGCTTTTGTTTAAGGAGCTGTAGTTGAGCAAAACGAGACACAGCACTGGAGAATAACCAGTCCTGCTACTGTCCCCTCAAAGTTTCACCCTGTTCTAGTCCAAGTGGAACAGAGGAATTAGGGAAACTGCTAATGCACCGGTAGGGCCACACACATCCCCTCATGCCCCACGATGTCTGTTACATAACCAAAGTTCCACCTGCTAAACAAGTTTGTAGTATCTGCCAAGACCATCTTCTCCTTTCAGGGTAAAAATCAAAATAACAGCAGAATAGCTAAAATTCTGAGGAACTGGAGAAAAGAGGGGGAGGAGAGTGAAAGGAGCAAAGGCAAATTAGTTGCTGATAGGAAAGAATTTCTGCAGTATGGAAGTTTCTTCTTACTACAAAGGAACAGAAACAGAGGAGAGAAACACCACTGTACTGACCTTTACGTTTGTTCAAGAAAACCAAGACCAAACCAAACAATCAGAGATGATTGAACTAACCATGTCTTCAATTCCTGTTCTGCATAGATGTGACAGAGAGGCTCTTGAGCTCAGACTCCTGCCCAAGGTAATGGTGTAATCAGGGAAGCAAAGGAGCCATCAGTCTAGTCCAGTCTTATACTCCAAGTATAAGAGTTTGTGTAGATATTAAAACTAATCTGTAAGCACAGAGCTGGTCCAGAATCATGTCTTCTTTTAAGTTGTAATGGGCTGAATACAGAAAAAAGCAGTTTGTTGTTCTGCATCTTAAAGGACTGAATTGGAACAGAGTCTACAATGCTTTATCTTGCTAAATTCTACATATTCCTTCAAGGTGCAAAACATGGTGGGTATGATTTTCAGGGTGTTAGGAAATTACAGATGTAAGACTAGCAATTGCTGAAAAGAGATTATAAGGGTGGTGGGTATGTCAGTGGCAAAGATTAGTACAAGCTTTTATTTGCTCAAGTTTTAATTAGTTGTGCTATTGTCATTTTTCGTCGTATTTTAAATTAAAGGTCTATATGGAAATTATGAAAATGTGAATCTGAAGAGACAATTCAAAGACAAAACTTGATGACATCAGGGGTATTTACACTGAGAGCAGCATTATGGAATTCACAGTATTTTTAACTTGAGGATATGGCTCAGTAATTGCCAGTCCTGCGTGCTTACATATTCTAATTGAAGTTTTACATTCTGGCACAAAGTATGAATTCTAACTATAAGCAGCATGGTCTTTTCTTTGGAACTTGCTACACAAATACATCAATTATGACAATTTAATTGGATGCACCTTTATTTTATCAAAAAATAGCTGTTTGAAGAGTTGAAGCCACTCAGCTCAGCACTGTCGATGGCAAATGCTACAACTTTGCAAATTACTTCTGTTACCTTTAAGGACTGCAGCAATTTTCAAGAGCCAAACAGAACAAATTATCTGATTGCTTAGCTTATCTACTAATATTTTGTATGGAGCTGTCTGGTGATTTGCTATTTCATTTTTCCATTAATGGAATGCAAAGTCCAAATACTTTGGACAGTCACCAAGGTCCCACGGTGGCATTATTTTCCACAATAAAGATCTGACTCCTCACACCACAGTGACAACAGATATAACTTAAACTGGGAGAAAACACCGTTTCTCATTTGTTTAGCGTGGCCACTCCCAAACCCTCAGCATGTTATCTCTCCTTTCTCCTGTTTTAAAGTGTTTCCATGCAAGTAACTCTGGGGACATAAAAAGAACTGCCAACGCAGGGCACAGTTGATAATACATGCCATCACGAGATGAAGAGCCAGGCTTTCTAGAGTAATGCCCTGGGTGAGCACAGCGAGGGGAGGGGAGAGGGGCCAGCAATGAAGTATGCTTTACAATTACTCTTTCCACACAGAATTCCTTTGAGATCAATAGTGCAAGAATCCCATTCATTTTGATGGGATTCATTTATTTTCCCGTGTTATGAAAAGTAACTGCGGCGCAGAACATGGGCACAGTAATAACTTCACTAGAGCACCCCCGCCTTTGTGAGCTGGATCACTCTGAGAGCTGGGGGGTAGTACAAAAGAAAACAAGCCTCAGGAGCGGGTGGAAGGACATCAGTATTTAAAGAGATGTGTTGTGCAATGTCTGCCACTGAAAACTTTGAAAGAGGAAAAGCAAATAACTCCGCAAATTAAAATATGGATGGAGTTCCAAAGTCTCAGTGTGGAATTACTGGACATGGGTAAGAAAACATTCTGGCAAAGCACTGATCCACCAAAGTACTCAGGCAACTTAAAGCATGCAACCAGTCCTACTGAAGTAAGAGGGGAAAGGTCTGAATGTCAGAACATGCCCACGCTTAAATGTCCTGCTGTTTAGTCACCTGCTAATCGTCTCTACAAACAATAACCCTTTGCAAATTTAAATAACATTTCAGAGAGCCCTTGAAAATTTCCTGTGAATTTAAAAGCATCTCCTACCTTAAACTAGGACCTAGTGAACGGAATCTGGAAAAACTTTCAAGTTTTGTTCTTATTTTTTAGATTTACATTTGGTGATGTGTGCAATGCCTTACTGCACAAAACATGCAACTAAAACTCTTTCTGGCAAGCAACGGCACAGAATTAGGGCTGAAGGGATCTCAAAAGGTCACCCACACCCATGTTTCTCAACATCTTTAAATCTTAAAGTTCCTCTACACCTTTCTGATGAGAAATCAATCAATCAATCAATCAGAAGCGGTTTTGAGCAATCTCACCCCAATTCATTTCTGGCCCACTCAAAACCAGGTCTAACTTTGAACATCTGTATATTTTTTTTCCCCACTTAGCTTCTCTACAGCTCACTGCTTGCTTTTGTTCAGCTGAAATTTCTTGCTACTGCTTCTGATGTCCTATGGTTCACTGACTGAGATACACAGATCTAGTTCACCCTACTGGCTAATACGTGATCAATAGATGACAGGTACTTATCTAACCTACTTTTACATTTCTGCAGTGGCAGAGATGCCACAATCTCTCCAGCCAAACTATCACAGAAGTTTAGCCACCTCAACTTTTGAAGAGATTTTCCTAATGCAAACTTAACCCCTACAGTAATATAAACCTGTTATTTTTGATCCTCATTATAATGAATCACCAAAAGATTTATTTCCTTCTGTCCATGACAAACTTTTAAATGCATTAAAGGCTTATTAATGACTCTCAGTCTTCTCTACGGGCTTCACAACTCACTCCCTTTTGTCCATTCTCACTGGCCATGCTTTCTAAACCTCCAGACATTGCTGCTGCTCTCCTCTGAAGTCTTTCCAACTGTCTGCACTCTTCATAAACTACAGTGCCAAAACCTTGGACTTCAGCAAGACTGAGAAGAGCCGGCCCATTTCTCCCTTCTTTGAGGCTGTTTCTGTCTGTACACATCCCAGTACAACAACTGCCCGTTTCACACCAGTATGACATTGTTAACTCCTGTTCTTTTCCCACACAACTGTTACCCAGCTAGTTGTTCCTGGGTTTGTATCTGTGCAACTCTTCACATTTCTTACAGAACTCTTTGGACTGTGACTCTTCTGACTGCAAACTACTTTCAGTGTACTGTTTTCCAACCATCTGACACCCGCTTCATCCAGACTAGAAAGACACTACATGACACAATCAGAAATAATACTGAGAATCAAGATTATATACATGCTTATTAAGATTCCATTTTAAAATTCATAATAGTTAAAAAATATCCATTTTGCAGCATCTTTCATCCTAGGTGCACCAGTTACACCTCTGGGAACTTCAGCCCTTAGGTATGAAGGGAGATGAGCACTCCCTTTGAGTCGCACGCTTGAAAAAATGAGAGGCTGGAACTGCACGGAAATGAAAACCAACAGGCCCCGAGGTCTCCCATGAAACTGGAGGCTCACAAACTGACACCAGCCAAGGAGAAGAGCAATAAACATTGGCAAGCAGAAATAAAGTTCATTGAAACCATCAATACTCAATAAGAATAAATGCCAAATGCTAAAAGTCTATATATCTATCTACTGCTTCTTTCTTAGCCACAAGGCCTGTCAGAGAAGAAAATTAGATTGTTTTGACATAATTTGGTCTTGACAAATCTACGTTGGCTGTTACAATTGGCATATACAATTTGAGATGTCAGAAGATTTATGTCATTGAAAAGGTAGGGCCAATAATTGAAGTTCTGATGGGCCTAATAAGAGAGTGTTGTAATAAAGAAATTACTCAAAGGAACTTAGTTCAGCACAGCAAGTAGTCAAAAATTGCAGCTAATACTTAGCCAACTTGCTAAAAGAGAATTAATTCTACTCTAAATTTATGCACACTGTACGGAGGAAAGCATGAGCTAAATATATACAACACAATATAAATCTCCAGAGAAAAGAAATTCCTTGCCATTTAACATTGCTCTTCTTGTGTAGTAAACTTGGTGACTGGCAGTACATTTTCATCCAAATATGCACACATACAAAATTACAGATACATCTCACTCCCTTAGTGACTTCATAACATGTTGCTAGGTAACAGTACATATAAGTCAGGCTTCAAGACCTTTAGTAAGTCACCATAAAATAACTGCATAGGCCTTTTGCATGAATAATGTACCTTTGAACCCTTTTTCTGATGCCAATGGATCAGACATTGAAAACACGACAGTCTGCCAAACTGTAAACAGCTCCCCATCAACTGCTATGTGAAAATCAACCCATCAAAATGTTGTATGTTTTCTCAGCTTTCAGGCTTCCCCCCCTCCTGCTTTCTGCTCTTACTCTTGCTACATGCAGCCATCCCAAGCACCACCATCCACAGGGCAATACAGTTGATGTGTTCAGCCACTTTGTGCCCAGCAACCCAAATTTAAGATAGACATCAGAACGACAACATACGTGGGGCAGCTGTAGAGAGTCCAAATTTGAAGCTCAGTTAGAAAAATGTACCAGTAAAAATTGTACAAGCAAATTAAAACAGACTCATCCTCGCTCATTTTTTTGCTGGCCATAATACGAAGTTGTATCAACAGAATATTTGGGTTTTTTTTTAAGGGGAGGTTTCGGTGGCTTCTTCCAACCCACACAGCAAACCATTTGTGTCAGCTCATTTCACCTCATGCTTGTCCTCGGGTCTTTCCCATTTTCCTGGTTGGCTCCACCAAGCCACAGGCTTTATTTCTTGTGTTTACCCATTCTACTTGTGCCTACCCATTTGCCAGAGGAACTGGGATCCCAGAGGTATAAAGGTCTGGGTGGATGAGGACAGCAAGCCTTTCCTTAATAAAGGGCTGCAGTTTCACCAAAGCGATGGCATTAGGACAGAGCTAATTGCTTAGTTTACCTGACAATAAAATTTGCTAAAATGCAACTTACATTCCTTTTAAAGGACAAGAATGACCAATTGTTCTCTACTGAGAAGGGCACCTTCTATCTCCAAAGTCTAAACCTTGCCATAGTGACTGCCACGTCCTTGTGAAACAGAAGTTTCTTCGATGACACTTCTCCTGAGTTTTCTCTTCAAAAATGAAAGGTCATTTTGGAAAACATTTAGTACAGCACATCCCCCCAGCATGGCAGAGCCTTCAGTCAAATCAATAAAAGAGTTCATAAAATATAACAGATCCACCCTAAATGCATCTTCCACTTCAGAGTCTCACGTATGAATATCATTCTTGCTGCAGTTATCTGACAGAGGAGGAAGAAAACACAATAAACACCTGCTTTGCAATAGATATGGATTTCAGTAACAGTGGTAAAAAAAAATTAAAAGCCATTTATGAAGCTCTAGAACTACCTTTTTAAGTGTTAATCATCACGAAATGCAGCACCATTCATACTTCACGTGGATTTACAAGTTAGACCTCAAACACTACTCTGAAAGGAAGGTGACCAATACTTTACTGGTCCTATTATACAGACGGGTAAAGGCAGAGAACTTTGCTCGATTTTCTAACATGCTGGGTGCTTGTGACCCTCAGTAATTTCAAACCAGAACTACAGGCATTCAGCATGCCTGAAAAACACACCAAATGAGATTTGCCAAGGTAACTGTCAATGAAGTGAAAGCCTGGATAAAAAGTTCTCACTCCCAAATCCAGCAATTAAAGAGCAAGATCCCTCTCCTCTCTCACTGTTTCCCCTCCTCCCTCCATCACGCACCTCTCCTTACCAAAAGAAACAAGAAATTACAAATTAGAAGTTGCAATGTTTTCCTCCCTGCAATTCCATGACTTGCAAACCCAAGGCAAAGCATTTCTTAGCCCACAAAGGAGCAGCTGATGCTGCCACTTGCTGCTCAATTACCTGACAGCTTCATAAGAAAATCTGATGCCATCTTGACAGAGATGTCTTGGCTGAATAGTGCCGATGCTGTATTGGCCACAAAGTCAGAGGAGTCTTTCAGCTTTGTGTTGTTGGGAGCTCTGTCAACAGTGCTAAGAGCAAAAGGTGCAGCTGAAATGCCATTGTCATCTTTGGGCTCTTCTTTCACTAGTAAAGGAGGAATACCTCCACTAGGCTGCCCAGCCACGTCAGGCGTTTTAGATACAGATGCTGATCCCGTAAGGTCAGGTCCACCTCCTTCCCTCTGTGGTCCCAGGCAGGAGTCACTGTTTAGCTGCGGTGACCCCTTCACCTCAGTTTCTGGTATTTCCTCCTTCACTTTGGATTCTGTCCTGAGGAAATGTTGATGACAACGCATATGGAGTTTCAGGCTGAAGTGGCGGGAGGAGGTAAAAGGGCATAGTTGGCATTGAAAGGTCTCACCCCTGTCTTGGTGCTGATGAACCTGGTTCAAGATGTGAAAGATAAAAGCATGTATTAAGCAAAAGAGTTTACTAGCATTATAGAAATCTCAGCTCTACACTTCTCAGACAATTTGAAAAAAAGAAGTTAAGTAATGAGTGAACTCTTCCTTCTGAGCACTTGGAAAGAGGTCAGGCCCTAGGAACAGTAGGATTCTTTCACACATAAGTCAAAGAACATAAACATCAGACTCAAATGGAAAAAAAAAATAATAAAAATCAGGAACATCTGTTTGTGCAGCATGGAAATGATGAAGTCTGCTTTGGATCAAACGGTCCTTACAACCAGACCCTGATGAACTGTCAGTGCATAAAATGACTTCCAAACTTTAAGTAGAAGCTTTCTTGATTAAAAACCAACCAAACACACTAACCCATCTCTATTAGAGAATCTGCTAAGCACAACCATTCTGTGCAAGCTCATAAATAACAGTTGTTCAGAGCAACTCAGTAAACATCAACCTGCACAGCAATGTCCATCATCGATTCATATAGCATTGGAGTGAAAATACAGCACCTGACAACATCAAAGCTCTATTGAAACAGTTTGTTGCAAATTAATTCTACCAGAAAATAAATAGCTCTGTTACGATAAAATACAAACATGAGAGATGGTCTCAGCCATTTATTCTGTTTTATCAGTCAATTAATGATCACAATTAATCTTACTGTCCTCTTACTTCAACTGTAGGCTCGTTCTCATGCTCCAGGAGGACTACAATGCCTAGGATCCTCAGGCCCAATCCTGACTACCTTTTAAAGAAAACACTGTCCATCCATATGCAATGGTTTACAGATTTGAACAGACACAATCATTAATATAAAGTATATACAGATAATTATACAGTTTCTTGTTTAACACAGTTACTCATGAAAGGGAAGCAATAACTGAGCCCAGCCACTATGGAAAAGTTTTTCCCCTAAAGCTTCACAAATGAATTTTAAATCCTGACAGAAGCACTCCAGGCTACTCCCTGCAGAGACGCTGGCAAATACATACATTTGCTCCTTACTAATTGATGAACATGTGAGAAGGACAAACTGGCACCAGACTGAGTTCCACATGTTCATTTTCACTTGTGACTTGAGTTGGTCAGAAACATTTCAGTGAGACAGATTTTTGTTGGAAAATGGCAATTTGTTGAATGCAAAATATTTCACCTGAAACATGGGGAGGTTTGATGAACTCTTGGCAGACAAGGTGTGATTCCCTTACCCTACTGAATGACACTCTACCACCCACTGCCTGGGCTTGGCTCAGAAGCAGCCAACTGTGCCAGGGATCCAAGGCTTGCTGCTGCAGCCTTGGAGTCCAGAAGCCCCGAGAGCTCCAGCTCTAATCAAAGCTCAGCTCTACACCAGGGAGCCTGGGAAGCCTCGCTTTCACTAAGGCTTTCAGCACATCCCCGTTTCCTGCAGAGCTCAGATCTAGATCCCCAGAGTCCTGCTGCAGACACTGAACAGCTCTGGGTAACAGCAGCATTTCCTAACACACCTCTGTGAAAATTCAGGTTGGAGTTTTCCACGGCTGTCGATATGGCCTGATTAATTTTCTGTATTGCAAGAGGAATTCAGTCACAAGCTCTCATCCAGCAGGTCCCAGTTCTACGTACACAGGACCTGAATTCAGATCTGCTAAACTGCAAAGCTGAGACACATCCCTCTTTTAGTCCTCTTTGCATTCAGTGAAGACACATTTCATTAGTGCTGTATAACTTTCCATTCAGTAGTTCTTCAAGGGCTCTGGAGATTAGGTACTAAACAAACAGACAGCAAGAGAGAATTTCTCTTGGCCAGCAGCTTTACAGAATGACATTCTCAGTGTTGTATAAACATGACATTTACAGACAAAGTAATTCTAGATTCTTATAATTGCACCTGACAAAAAAAAATAAAATAAAATAAAATTAGAACCTAATGCTAACCTAAGAGAGTTTTAAAGCAACAAACTTGCAGAAGAACAGCAGCACAATAAATTCTAAGTATTAAGAGGCTACAATGGAAATGCCAACCAGATTGCCTGTCCACACTACTGGAAACAGGACAATCTGTGAGCAGAGCAGAATGTGACTGCTCTTCTTCATGAAGAGCACTGAAATGTAGTAATGGTAGCAAGTTCTCTCACCATGGCAACTTTATCTCTTACACCCACTGAGATTCTGTGAGCCAGGGTTTCTCTCCAGGATCCCCTTCAATCAACATTTCCCTGCCTACATATTTAACTACTTCTTCTAGAGGCCCCCAATACAATGAAGGCTGTCACTGCTGCAGTCAGGTGGCACAGTCTGTGTGGGAGCCCACCTTCTCTCCTAGGGGTATGGCATGGCATGGCATGCAACCCCTGCAAGAGCTTCTGAGAATGGATCAGTGCACAGGGGGACTGAGTAATCTGATTTGGGTGTTTCTCCTGCTCAAAGACAACACCAGGATCACCAATCAATTTCTCATAAATTAAATTACATTTATAACTTGCAGCCAAGGAACGATAGAATTTAAACCCAAATATTTAGAGTTTCAATAGGAAGAATTTTAGATCTACAAAAAACCCCAAACACATGAAACAACACCAAGTCCAATATTTAGATCCCAGTGTCCTGAGTCAAGTCACACCATAGGATGTTTGCTTTTTTTAAATTATTCAAAAAACAAGTAAAAAAAAAAAAAGAAGTAAGTGTTAACACCATTATAAATGGAAGCTAAGAATTAAAGTCCCTTTAAAGAAAAAACTATCACTTCTTTCTCATTTGCCAGCAGCTAAAAGAGCCAGGAAGAGCTATTTGGAGGGAAAAGTCAAGGCAGCAACTACTTGCTGCAGAATAAGAAACAAGAAACCCTGTAGAGCTACACAGAAAGCCACAGGGGAGATATCCGGGTCACGCAATGTTAGAGTCCAAAAAGCTGCCTTCTCCCTCCACGAGGCAGAGAATGGCTCTTACACGGTGCTAATGCTACTCAAACCATCAGATGTCCTCTTTAGACTCAACTAGGCTGTTCCTACAAAGAGCCACAGGCAGGAGGAGACAGGAGAGCAGCTGACAGGTTTTTTCCAAAGTCCAGTCTGCCAGATTTGGATCTCTGAATGATGCTGCAACAAACCACAGTGCACAACCTGCTCATAGAGAAAGGTACTTTCAAAATGCCATCAATCTCCTGTTTGACTTATGTCAGAAACATTTAAGGACTACTGCCTTTGGAGTTTATTTCAGATATTCTCCTTGACTGTGCAAAGTACTTGTATCATCTTTTTTTAACCCAGCAGTCTTCCCAGTCTCAAGCTGTAGTTCGTGGCCCTACAGTTTTTTCAGCGTGTGCTTGACATGACACATGCAATAATCTTCAACAGAACTACAGACTCCTTAGAAACTTTAAGCGTAGTTTGAGGGCTTGGGTAAAAATTATCTACTGGTCAATTTGAAAAGAAATTATTTACTTCATTTTTCTCTTGCTGCCTCCTCATTCTTACACTACAAGAAAGGAAAAAAAAGCAGCTGTTCAATTTACCTCCTCTATCGCGTGCATTATTTTCATCATACCTTCTTTCTATACCCGGCAACCCTGTTTTTTCCAGTTTCTTTCTTCAAAGGCAGTTCTTGCCATCCCACTAATCATTTTCATTGCCAGCTTTTAAAAACCCTTCTATTTCTGATCCATCTTTTTGATGCAGTGACCAGAAGTGAATACTCTAAGTGGCAGCATGCCATATGTTAATAATAGCATTGTGATATTTTTGGTGTTATTTCTCTTTTATTCTGCAGACACTCAGGTATCTAATGCACTTTTTAACCACTGCTGCACGTGCCAAGAAAAGGTTTTCATTGAACTGTCTACAACGATACCCAGAGATTTTCCAGGAGTAGTTACAGTTCATTATAGCAGACAGCCAGGTGCATGACTGCTCGTGTTTCCAAGGTGCAGTACCTTGTATTTGTCAACTGTAACTTCATTTGCCCCCTTGTTTATCTGTAAGCCAGCCTCTTTATTCACTTTCAAGCTTTGCCTTTTCTAATCTGGATTCTCGCGCACGAGGTTGCGTTGCCTGCGATTCTCTTACCCACAGTCATCATTCTGTGCAAACTGCATTTGCTAAAATATGCACAATTCCACTCTTAGCAGTGGAACACCCCTCCATTAGTCTTTTGTCATGCTTAAAATTGCTAATTCCTTCCTACCCTTTGTTTTACTGTCTCTTGGTGAATTTCTTAATTTGCCATAGTACATCACATCACTTAATTTATTTGGCAGCTTCTCAGTGAGAAGCTTTGCCAAAGGCTTTTTTAAAGACCAAATAAATTTCAACCGGTTCTCAAGTCCATGATTTTCCTGACATGCCCAAAACATCTTAGTAGAGGAACACATGATTTTCTTTTACAGAAACCGCATGCCCCTATCAGATCACATCATTCCCATCCTTGTATTCTTTCCGTTACGTTCTGTGCTGACACACTAACATTTCTGGTATCATAGTTTCTCACAGTATCAGCAGTTTCTTAAATAATCTTTTCATACTTAAAAGCAACATCCTTGATGATTTACCAGACAATTTAAGTCATGGGAAGTGGCCTGTACAGAGGTACCACCGTTAGAAATACATAGGGTCCCACTTCAGAGGGTACAACGGGGTACAAGTAGGGGTGAGGGAAACAGTGACACAGGCGTGACCTGCAGCTCTGTCATACTGCTGAGGTACAACTTTTCTCTTCCCCTTCCTTCAAGTTGGGGTAATGCTTTGCACAGACTCTCCTTTCCAGTTATGAGGCACAGGAAGGGAAGGACTGGCATTCACTTTTCTTTTGTGGGAGTTAACAGGGTTTTTTCATTAATATTTTTTGAACACTTAGAATAAGAGGAATTTTTTTTTTTCCGAGAACCTTCACCCCGAAGCAAAATCAGAACATAAGGGACTCGGGGTGCTGAATCCATTCACTACCCTATTTGCTCCCAGCTACTCCCTCTTCACTTACTTTCTGTGATCTAATGATCAATTTTTGCTTCTTCCTCACCAACTTTCAACTGGATTAACATTTCCATGAGGGACATCTGTTCAAGCAACTACTACAGCCTGGCCATTTGGTCAAACCTGTCTACCCACTAATTTTTTTTTTTCTGGTTTGTTTGGTTTATTTTTCATGTCTTTTAGTAAACGCCTTCTTCTGCAACTACATTTGAGTACACTTAAGAGGTTTCCATTCTGCATCTGTCATGAGCCCTCTGCATTTTCATGGCATGTTCTTTTCTGACAAGTCCCTTCATTTTTAAAATACTGCTTTCAAAACTTCCAAAAGTTTAGTGCTATAGTGCTAGTTTTGACATGGCCATTCCCCTCAGGACACATACATCATTTATGTAGTATTTTCTTTTTGAAACTATTTCCTTGCTTTTCTTGAAAGCCAAAGAAAAAGAAAAAAAAAATCCTCTCTGCAGGGCCGGACTGGACTAGGTGTTCAAAAAAAATATTTTTTTTTTTCTTTAAGATTTAAAGTATCAATGCATATCCTGTCTTGTCCTTGTCTCAGATGCGAAAAGTGACAAGATTAAAAGGCAGATATTTGAAGTCACTTGTGGCACCTGTCTGAGACTCAGGGCACAGATCTCACTTGCTGGGAAGCTGTGCCAGTTTGTATTACCTCCTCTCGGCTGAGGGGAGGCAATGGAATCGCAGGCACCTCCCAGGGCTCTTCAAGGTTAGCTTAAGCCAAACCAAACAAAAAAATCCTCCCATAGAACACAGTCAACCTCCTTCTCCCAATACAGCGAAGATGCTTTGAAATAATACCTGTCCCATACTTCACCAAAAAGGATGAGAAATGCTGACCCTGTCTGAGGAAGGAAGAGGGAAAAGCAAGTCACTAAGAAGTAGGGAGCACCTGGCTACATTTTCAGGGCCTCTCCTTATTCCCACTAATTAGTAGGCTCTCCCTGATCAGGAGGCTGATTATAACCCTCTTCGTATTACACAGGAGCATTAATCTGAGGTCTCACTGACGTGTGCCCTCTTCATAGACAACAGAAGCAGGAGGATCCCGTGGCTGAGCACCACATGACCTGTCTGCAATTGCATCTAACTCTTTTGTTAAGCTTAACCTTTTCTTTCCTCATTCCCTGTCATACCATCATGTTTCAGCATGTGTTTGCAATGCCCAACTTCTTTTCCACTGCTAGAAGTGCTGGCTCACCGGTTTCTGCCTTACATCTATATAGCAGCATAAGGAACATTTCTAGATATTATTTTTGGCCATATGCTCCTCTTCCTCATTCCCCCTTCCAAGAGCTCAGGCTAATATCCTGTTGCTTTCTTGGAACATTTCTGTATGATCTCACAGCCTATCCATCCACCAATTGCTGAGGAAGGTAAGTGCATGATCCAAAGACACCAATCGGCCAAAGCCTGACTGATGCTTGCGGTACTGCTCCGAGGTAAATTTAATCCCTACTTCCCTACCAGGAAAAACAGAAAAGCCTGAATACATCTTGCTGAATTACACCACCCGTTTCCATTGCTTTCTGCAGATGAAGTACATAAGATTCTCTCTCTCGTGAAGAGAGCACCACCTTCCAACTGAATATATGTTTAGATCAATAAAGAGAAGGACTCGAGCACAACTCTTGCTGCCTGCCTGGACAAGACACCTCTCTCAGTTACCCATTCATTTTGTCCAGCTTCACTTTCAGTATTCTCAGCACCTCTGGAAACCACACTGTGATACCAGAATCAAGTCCTGAGATGCTACCCCCAGGTTCCTGGGAATAAGGGCCAAACCTTGTGGTTATGCATGTACTATAATTTGTCTCCAAAACTAATAAAATTCCATACTGTGGCTATTTTAGGATTTTTCTAAGGTGCCTATCACTGTGGAATCTAAATGCAATAACAATTATACATAACACTGTGTGCCTTAAAAGGCAGTCTACTCGGCCTCCCTTGTTCATTGTGTATTCGTGTGGAAACTTCCCTTCTGCTTCTCTTCTTGCCTTTCACTTCCTCGCCTCCAGTTGTGAGTTGGTCCTGGCAAAGTGCCCTTACTGGAAGAAAGCTTCATCAACATGGTGGGTAGCATGTGTAGCTCTGAATATGGGTCAGGACTGGAATCAATCCAGCTCTCTATTAAAGTTTTTCTCTAGCAGGGGACAAGACACCAAAAATGCTGGCAGTGTTGTACTCTGGGGCAATCAGTTTGACATGTTCTAATTACCATAAAATTGCACGATATTTATATTATGTAGCTATTATATGTTAACCTAAAGCCACACACAATAAGAAAGGCTCATATGGACACACACAAGCCACCCATCGAAATGAAATCTCTAAATAACCCGTTTCAATGAAAATGCTGACAAGAACCTAGAAAAAAAGGAAGTGCTTAAGCTCATGGCTCTGCTGCCCAGGAGGAGGACTGCAGCTGGACAAAACACCTCAACAGGTTTTGTCTGTCATCCTTATCAACAGAGCATAACTGAAAACTGAAAAGCACATAAAGGAAAAAAGCTTGGCTTGTGAGTGCATCCTAGAATAAAAACTGGCTTCCAGTGAATGGCAAACACCAGCCTAGTACCCTAATTTTGAGTAGCCTTTTTGGTTTTGAAAAATGTGTCTTCACCTGTAGCCACAGTTGACTCACAGGGAGGGAGAGACAGAGGCAGCTCTACCTTGGTGGGTTGCCTGCCAGGAAGGAGATAAGGCCAGATAGCTCCCAGAGGATCCTAGGACAACGAAGAGAACTGAAAAATCCAACCGGCATAACCAGAACACTGCATCCTAAGCAGCTCCCAGCTGTGCTGTACCATTTCTGACGTGTATTCATTCCATTTGGAACACTGTTGGCTTATATGTGTGTTAGTTATTATCATCTCATAATTATTTACATAGAGATTTAAAAGCAGCACTTTTTTTATAATGAGAAAAGAAATCTGGTATTTTTTATTTTTCATCTTATCAATGTATACTTTCACCAAAAAGAATTCAAATTACGTCTGACGCTGTTGGACACACGACTAACATGCCCCTACTTCATGCACTGGCTTCAATTTTGATGTGATAGAAAATATTTTTACAAATGGCCTGCTCAGTTGAGAATAAGGTAAAACATTATCTTTCAGATTCTCGTGCTTGTGATTCTTTACATCTATCCATAAGACTGTAACAAGGACGAAAGACCACACATAGGACATCCAGTTTTGTAAGACAATTGCTTTCATCTTAAATAGGGAGCAGTTTTACCAGCAGAGACCAGTGAATCCATCATGAGCTGCATGAATGCACCGCATTGACTGAGGAAACTTCAGATCCGACCTCCGCAGTCAGGCTGAAGGGGGCTGTAATCTCTTACATTGTGCCAAGCAGCTATGGGCTTGACTCTGACCTCAATGATGTCTCACTAAGCATTACCTGGTAATTATTACTATGTTACCAAATAATTAACACTACTTGTTACATGTCTCTACAAGGGTCTGCTTTAAGATGACATGGGGTCAGTTAATGAAGGGCTGTATGTTAGGTGGGGGGCAGAAAAGAGCACAAGGGCTTCATAGACATCAATTTGATAGCATACAGAGACAGTGAAAAAAGCTCCTAATTTTCTCCAACATCCTACCTGTGGCCACCTACGGAAATCACACACCAAAAAGTAAGGGATAGGCCCTCAACCTGCAAATATTAATCCTAAAAAGAAAAAAACCCCAAACCTAGGAACAAGAATTTCTGCAGGGAATAACAGGGGTGCCCATTACAAAGATGGGGATGCAACAGGTCTTTGCCAAGGAATTGCTATGAGCTTTGAGGTGATGCATGCTTCTGTGCAGGCTGTCAACAACCACATCCAAAAAAACCTTACTTACTAGGCTGTGTTCCCATTCTTTCTGCTCATATTCTACTCTGGATGACCATCTGTACCCTCTAGTCTACATGGAACACCAAGTCCTAAAAGAGCAAGCCCTAAACACCCAACCCACTTGTACTTCATGAGGATTAGCACAATACACCAAGGGATATGCCTGGGAAGAGCGCATTGGTCTATAGCAGGAGCATTAAGGTATGAGCCTTCAGACTTTAGGGGATGATTTCAGACCTAGCAAAGACCTAAAATATAGCAAGATCTGCAACTGTGATCAGTGGAATTAGCTGAAGCATTTACACCCAAGTGAATAGTTACTTGGGTGTAAAACAAGGTTAGATGCCTGTCTAGTGACCTCAAATTCTGCAATAGCAAACAGCTGAACAGGCATTTCTGTCCCCTCCACACCAGCCTGGTATCCTGTTAGGCACACTTGTTTAAAACAGACAAAATACTAACTATACTAAAATATTTCACTGTTATAAATTATAAAATTCAACTGCATTAAGAAGGGAAACTTTTTGCGTTTCAGCTCCTTCATCCTTGGGGTAATGGGACAGGTACCATTTTTGACTTATGTTATGAACATGTTTATGTTCTACAGCTTGCAAGACCATGCATTTCACACGTTGCAACCTTGTTGTACTTCAGCTCAGCAGACAAGAGAGTTCTTTATGTTTGTATATTTTTCTGTATCAAGGCAGCTGTGGCTTGCTTCAAATGTCATCTTCAGTTTGAGCCTAAACTTTAGGCTGAGTTAAAAGCACACTTAAAACTTAATGGAAACACTTGAAGACAAAACATTACAGTATAATCTGTCACTCATTTTGGTTTGGATGCTTCACTGCAACAAAAAAAGTTAAAACTGCAGCTCTGTCTGTAGGAAGTAATGGAGAGATGCCCCACTGGTGCTGGCCAGACTGGCATGCCCACTCAGCAGGATGCAATGGCATGCAGAGATACTAGCTGGCATCCTGAAAAGCAGCACCGCTGCATTTGCATGGTGTCACATCTCAGCTAACATCCCTGCTTCTGGTGGCTCCAGGTCCAGAACTAAATCAGTCACAGACAGCTTGTGCTGCACCAGGCTGACATAACCCAAGGCAGTTTCCACATTGCATAAAATGGAAAGGAAAGGAAAAAAAATCCAACATTTTTTTTTCCCTTCTCTTTTTATGGTCTCTTAATTGAAATAAAGGCATCATTTAGTAGTACAACTAGGGCAATTTTGTACTTGCAAATGAAATAGGTTTGTTACACTGTAACTTTTTTGACTGATGATTCCAATGTTTTGATTGTCAGTGACCAGTTCCCTTACCTTCATGTGTGATTTGAGATTGTCCTTGCGCGCACAGCGAAACGGACAGAGTGGGCACTGATGACTTTTCAAACCTGTATGAATCACCATGTGCCGTTTCCAGTAGCTCTTCCTCTTGATAACCAAACCACAGATCGGACACTGGAAAGGTTTTCCTCCTTCTTCTTCTGAGGCTTAGCAGAAGGGGGAAGAAAAAGAGAGGATGCTTTACATCCACTTGTCGAGTATTTTCCCCTTGTATACATACTCAAGATACCATTTTTCAATGCTAGAATTTCATCTGCAAAGAGACACATCAGTTAAACAACAATATGTACCAGAAATTTCAGTTCCTCCCCCATGCATATCCCTTTATCCCCTTAATCCAGTTATTCTACCTCTAAAAAAGGTCACCATAATTTATAAAGGTTAATGTTCCAAACATCCTTTGGCTAATCAGTAGAGGATGCTACTCTATCTCACCTGGTCCTAATGGTCCTTATAATTTAACTGAACTGAGATGGATGTCGCTCATAATCATCACTTTGCAGCTTCATTTCCTATCAAAGGCCTGTTGTAGTAGGGTATGAGAAATATGCTTAACTGTTAAAAAATGATCCATTTCCCTACCTGATGGTTATCCAGCAGGGGAGTGAGATATAAAGCACAGAACAATCCACAGCTTAACTGAAAAGCATGCTGGTGTTGCATATCAGATATATTTAACTCCCAAAGTGAGTGACTTCAGAACCCCTGCTGCTGAAATTGTTTAGTTATGGCTCGAGCAGATGCTGCTGCAACTCCAGCCATCAGGGATCTTTGGGTCGTGGATTTCCTTCTGCTCCTCTAGTTGCTAGGGCTTTAAATTTACTGCCTTCCTAAATGTTTGCACTCTGCTTTACTGCCCAATTCACCTAAGATAAGAAAAGGATTTGGTGGCATTTATCAGGCAAACATGATTAGTCTACTAAGTGTGGAGCCATCGCAAGGTTGAAGGAAAGAGAAATTCCTTGCTGCTGACTTCACACAACTAACCATTCATTCACCTGCTCACCATCATTTCCTCTACTTAGTCTAAAGAAAGGCCTAGTATTACCATGGAACTGGATGCCTTTTTCCTCACTGTAAAAGACAGATTATTCTCAAATACCCAGAGCTCGGCAATGTGCATCCTGCTATTTAGAAATTCTCTCCGAATATTTCATCTCATTATTATCAGTTATTTCCTACTGATAAGGATACAGCAAACATCAAATTCCCTTGATGAGGAACTAAGTGATAAAAACCTCCAGAAAGATTTGTCATATCCTAAAATATAATTCTTGCTATTAGGTAGGAAACAAAAACACTGCAATTCAACTGATTAGGTAGTCATTATGTAAGTACAAAAAAGGACACATTGTCAAAGCATGTACTTCTGCAAGTGCAGAAATTCTCCTCATGAAATATTCTATAACACTCAACATATTATCAAATTGTTCTCCTCTCTGCAGCTCCAAAGAGCAAGCCAAAACCAACGCTGTAATTGCTTGTGTTTCAGCTTTTAAATACCTTCACTCACTTCTTCAGAAAAGGCAGAAGACAAACCACAGAAAAATTTTACCTATCATTTCTTTTCCTTCTTTCATACCTTTTCTCCAGCCTTTGGTTATCACCACAAAGGATCCAGAAAAGAAATGTGTAACAAGTTATTACCTGCTTTCCACCCCATAAAAATAAATCTGCAAACAAGACGAATCAATAGCAATTTAGCACATTACAAAATATGCAAAGGACCGGACTGAAAGCACGCGGCTTCACCACCAACAATGACAATTAATGACACACAGGAATTACAGCAGTGCTCTCCAAAGCCGAACCACGTTAGCTCTTTCCTACAGTACATGAACCTCAGCATAACAAAGAAAATCATGGGCTTTGGCTTTCCTTTATTTATACTGATGTCTATTTTATGTCACATGCTGTCAATAAGTTGCAGTGACTCTGGTGAGGAAAGAATCAGCCAGTGCTTCCCAGGAACAAAACTGCAAGCATTGTAGGCAAAAAGTTACACCAAACAAGCATTCAGTCAAGAAAAGAAGGGTCTGCCACCCACACTCTTTCAAAAACATCAGAACTTCAGGAGATTCCAGGCTTCCTTTTAAATTTCATCCCAAACACACGAGCATTTTCTAAAGTTGACAAAAGCTTGGTAGAAAAGTTAAGTCTTCTCTGTACCACTTTACTAGAACTTATGCAAGTAACAATAAGGTCCATCAAACCTGACATGCCATTTCAGAGGTGACTATGCTCTGATAAGCCACAGCTCCAGCTTCTTGCCTGAAATAATTCTGAGCAAATAGCTCAACACCGTGGACAAAAGAGCAGCAGGCATACTCTTGCTGTTAACTTATTCCTCTTTAAATAGCCTCCGTCTTTGCTGTTCCTTACTTGTCGACAACTAATTAATCTCCCCGAGTATTGATCTCATAACCAAAGCTAGATGTTGCTGGTGGGTAAGTGAATCAGATTCATAACAACAAAGCAACCTCACCAGTGACTTAAAAGTTCAAAGCAGGAGAGACGGAAAAGACCTCTCAAGCTATGCCTACCGGGAAAGGATGTCTCTCTCCAGGAGCAAGACCAAAAACCCCGTGTCTTGAGGAGCAATCAAAGAGACACAGAAAGATAAAACACTGTAAAATGAAATACTATAGTTTGCTTTTAGAGCCGTGAGGTCATAGGTGCAGGAGGAACCAGGAACGTGTGACATTTATTTTCATGGCAAACACACACGCTCAGCTGCCCTACTCGACTTTTACAGAACTGAAGTCTGCAGTCAAAGGTCACTCAACAGTGACCTCTTTCTACAGGCTGCACTTCTCCATGGCTGAAGGAATTAAGGAGTCCAGCTTTCCATAAGCAACATCCAGATATGCTAACCGGCAGCATGCTTTTTACTTTCAGCTGCTTAATTATTTCAAAAGGAAAAACTTAACAGCGTATCAGAACACAGACTTAAAGAACTTCTGTTAGGAACTTTACGCTATGAAGTTTGCTTGGATGCCAAATGGCAGTGGCCCAGTGCATATGAGCTGAAAGGAAACACCCTTCCTCTTGGGATACTAGTCCCATATATTATTAAAAATGAGCAGTTTTTCCTTGGTTACCAAGGACCTGAGGCAGTCAGCCCCATTGTTATCTTTTAGTATTCTTGGGCCTTCAGCAAAGAGCACAGTCGCTAGGAATTTGCTGCATGGGAGCTGGTTGGTAAAGTGCCGGTACCAGCAGCAGACCCCCCCCCCAGCAGAAGCTGCACAGCCAACTCCCCCAGCTTGGTGGTCAAACACAGAACCTGCATTTCACTAAAAACATTTACTTTTCCCCAGTAAAAAAAATTATGATGTGAATAGCTTTTTTTTTCCAGCAGGAAATACACCAATAACTTCAAATAAATGTTAACCTTAATCCTTTTCTAGACATTGTTGCCTTTCTTCTAGAAGGGCCAGTCTGCAGAGGGAGAGCTGCATTCAATCAGTGCCCACAGCCACACTGCTGTAGCCAGTGGGTGTACTCCTATTCCCACACCAAAGGACCTTCTCTTTGTTTAACTTATGTTACTCCAAAAAGGATTTCATCTAAACTAATGAAAACCTTAGGCCAGACCCGTGCCAAGAATAGTTTGCCACTTTAATTGCCTTGGCAAAACACACCAGCAAAACATTTGTAGCACACATGTAACTGAGAGAAAAAAGCCTGGCACCTCATTGCATCCCTCCCCCTCCTCTTCCAAGGGGGGAATAAGCATTGCTGTCCACCCAACAGCTTCTGCCCTGTGAGTTTACACCAAGAGCTGCACGGGGACAGCTCAGACCTCGGCAATAGCCCTAAACAAAAAGGTGAGGTCAGAAAGCCAGCAGTGCAATTACGTGACATCCATGTCAGGCTTCACAACCGTACTCTGGCTTTCTACACCTGTAGAGCCAAGCTAGCATTCCTGAAAACAACCAGCCTGACAGAGCTCTAGTGTAACCCAACCACTTTGTGCATCCTGTGAGGACTGCTGACATGCTTCCTTCCCCTCTGCAGCAAAACACCACTCCAGGGAGAGCACTGATGACACCTGAAGCTGTATGTTCTACCAGAAACAGGATTCCACAACGTGAACTTTTTCTAGAAAGAGACGAAAGAAACCTTATTTTTGCATATTTTGAAGATGGATCTTTTAAATTTCCCTGCATGGACTGCCAGTTCTTGAAAGTTTTTTGTTACCAACACTGTTTCTTCTTATCCCCTATAAGCCTGATTCCTGGACTGCTGACAGCTAGAGGTGGTGGAGGGAAGTCAGAAGTGTAAAATGGTTCTTGGTGAGCAAATTAGAGAAATGCAGTGCACTTTTTTTTTTACTTCTAACAACAAAGGATTGTAAAATACCGAACTGCTGCAAAAAATTTTAATGAAAAGTGGCAACATAATAATATGCTCTGGTAAATTAGGACAGGGTAGTAAGCGATTATACAAAAGTCCATTTGTGACAGAGACAGCAGGAGGGAGAATTCTCCCTTGTCCAATATTTCAAAAGCACTAGATTTGTACATGCTCACTGATACCATGAGCTCCCTAACAGCGATTCTTTGATCTTCTCCATTAAATCTTTTTTGTAGACTTATTCTGAACTTGGTAAGAGGGAGAAATACCATTGTATGGAATAACAATAATAAAAAAGTAATGAACTGCACATCTATCTTTCAAATATGGAAACATTTGTGACATTTGGTCTTCAAACTGTACTTTTAAAAGCTTTTCTATTGTTTACCTATTTCTTATGCTCATAATACATGGAATCAAACCAAATCCAGGCCCATTGAAGGGATGTTATATAAGCCTAGAGCAAAACAAACACATTCTGCTTAGTGGCTCAAAGTGTCTCCGTACCTGTACTAGTGGGTTTGGATGCTCTTCCCTTAGGGACTGGCAGTAACAGTAATTCCAAAGACTGTGGTGGAGTTGCTTTCTCTTGCTTCACCTCTGAAAGCTGCAGGGGATCCTCAGCAACCAGGGATTTCTTCTTCTCGGCCAACAGGGTGCCCGCAGCCCTTGCAGCAACCTCCTTGAGAAGGGCAGCAGAAGAGGTCATGGAAGCCAGAGAAAGGAAAGAACTAGCTGGAGGTGGGTGCTCCTGCCCTGGAGTCATGCTTCTTTCACTCACTTTCTTAGATAAAGCTGCTAACGTAGAGCTGGCCGACTGCGAGCTAAAAGGCGATGAAAAGGATTCAAATCTTATAGTGTCTTCAGTCCTTGAAAGAGATTTGTCCTGCAGCACAGCATTGGCTGCGGCTTTCAGTTTCAGGATAGCTGAATCGGGGGACAAACCACAGGTGGTGGTTGAGTTTGGCAACCACTTACCTTGATTCCATATAAAGTGACCACTCGCATTGTATTGGTCACTTTGTTCCTGTTTCTCAGCAAGCTTTCTGGCAAGAACACTTAGTTGCTGGGCATGATGAGCAGGTGGAGAGAAGGAGAGATTTGAGCCAAGATTTACAGGAGATTCGACTCTGCCATTGACTGTAACAGCAGCATCCAGCTTGAGGGAGCCAGCCTCCAGTAGCCGCCTCAGGTTACTGCTCAGTGGCTTATTTGGACCAGGAGGTTCTTCTTCACACAGAGATGACACATCAGGAGAAAGGTGCTCTTTGCTCTGCAATGTGTCTCTCAGCGCCTCATTTTCAATGGAGCCCAGCTCTGCTGTGTTGCTGCTAGGAGTTGCACTTCCCAAAGAAGTATCTGGGGAAGTGGACTGCTCTTGGATTCTGTCCTCGAGAGACAACTTAAAGTTCTCCTGGACTTCTCCATACGATGCTTCTGAAGGAGTTTCTGAAGAATTTCCAAACCAGCGTTCTTCTTCACTGAGTTCACCTTCTACTTCTTCCTGTCTGGTACCATCTGTGTGGAAAGCAAGAATGACAGTATTATTCCCAAATTGGTGTATAATACTTAAGTATGTCTGGCCTCTGCACAACTCTCCTGAATAGTCACTCAACAGCGCCCTGGAGAGCACAGGCTTGGCATCAGTCTGGACTGAGAGACCAGGAGAAGGTTTTTGACAATGAGTCTTTGAAGACAAAATCGTGACAAGCCTCTCATCTTTCAGTCAGCACAACTAAAGCACTTAAAACTGCAACAACACAAATACTCATAATGTGTACTCATATATTGCAAATATTTCATTATCGTTATAGTCTGTCCATCCTGCAAAGTATTATGAACTCTGGGGTATAAAGCTGGGATGTAATAAATTCTGGGCAATAAATGACTGGCTATTTGTTTCTTTGTACAGCTAGCAGAGGCATGCCTTCAAAAGCAGAGCAGGTGTGTAGCTACTCAAAGTAGTTTCTTCCAGTGACTTGAAATCTCAGCCCAATCCTGCAGTGACCCCTATCTAAAATACAATAAAATCTGTACTGATAATACACAATTAATTCCTGAATAGCTGAAATGACTAATACAAATGCAGGCTAAAGCTCTCATCTCTCCAAATATTTGAGAAAAGCACATCATACACACAAAAGTAATTTCTGGGAGGTTTTTCCTATTATATAGTCACTACTTGCTTGTCATCTGCTTGTCACTCTTCAATGTTAAGGTTTTGAAGACCATCCTAAACTAAACTTAGTTCAGGGAGGAAAAAAAAAAAGGGAAAGAAAAGAGAAAAAAAAGAAAAAAAACTGTTGGTCTCAACGCTGTTAGTTACATTTTCTCCTCTCCAGTAACAGCAACACATCTAGGTTCTCCTGAGACCTAAGTGACAGTGTTTAAAGCACCGTGACCCTGGATTGCTATTCTTCCTGATACGTATTCAAAGTCATACAGACATGACCAAGAATTTTTTTTGCAGGTCTTCCTGGCCAATCAGAACATAGTTAAGAACAACAGCAATGCTAGAATTAAATTCACGTTATCTTCTCTTGCCAGATACCTCTCACATTTCTTCTTAGATTCAGTGTCCCAAGCTACAAAAGAATCTTTGTAATCATACTACAGCAAAACAAAAGGATTTAATATAACCCTCCACTGACATTCTGGAAATAAGCCTGCATGATATGTACTGCATCTGTGATCGTGTATTATTCCCAGATTCCCTATTTAATTCCAGCAAATTACAAAACTTGGAGAGAAATTGATGAATAAAAACTTAGATTTATATTATTGCTTTTGTCTTATTAAATTAATGAGGAAAAACACAAGCAAATGGATCATGAGCGTAGAGATACCAACATACACTCTGAAAGAAAAGATTTTATTTTAATTATGTTATACAGACTATGAGGTTTAGTCCCTCACAGTTAAGTTCTTTTACTCAAAACTCTCTGGAATCAAATTCACCAGTGTTTTAAGAGCCCATAATAAAACCGCTCAGTTACCTCAGACTAGTAATTCAAGCAGAAGAGAACTAGAGTCTTTCTATTCAAAACAAACAAAAGCCAAGCAAAACCCAAAGCACTTGCCTAAAATTATTTAGATGTTATCCACGCTAAGATGCCAGACACGGCGAGATGAACAATAACATGGGCATAAAGGCCAACGCCACGCACACTCAAATAAAGAAGACAGATGTTGATCAGTTGAACCAGCACTTCTGCAGGTGAAAAGGACAACTGAATGTATTCCCTTACCAGCCATGGACCATTAAATAGTAACTTTAGGCATGCCTGTAGAGCTGGGTGCACTCGGCTCAGAGATCCATCCACTCATCCCAGATGCAAGCAAGTTCTGGATTGAAAGACAAGGCGGCACCTTGCTGGCACTTTACCTGAAGCCATACACCGAGAGCAGGGCACATCCTCTGGGACACAGCCTACAGCTGACACCACCACACAGCTGCCGAGCCAGAGCCAGCCTGCATCCTAACACTTACATCCATACGTCTGCTCACATCTGCCTGGGTTACAACCACCCCTCCTCTCTCCTGCAAAACCTCCTCTCTGTGTCATTGCTCCCCATCCACAAACAGGGAGAACTGCATTTCCCTTCACCCAGAAAATCATCCACACGTTACCGTTTGAGAGTTATTTAAGTGTAAATGTTGATAAGAGAAAGTGAGTTTCTGTTTTTGAGAAATTCCCAGTTTACTGAACCCCCAAATTTCTCCATTCCTTGACATGTATCTCAATTTCTTAATGTTGATATGTTTCCTAGCTGCAAGCAGCATTAAAAACACCAGTTAAATAACACTGGTCTACAAATCTCTCAATCCTGTTCATCCTACTTGCACTGGAACAGAAATGTTCATTCTCATCTGTAACAGTTTTTGCTCTAAGGATAAAAGCAATGTCCCACATGTATTTTTACTGTCTATCCTCCTGTCTACAGCTGGTATCTCAGGGAATACTCACAGTTAGCCAAGGAACAGGACACTGGTATTTGAAGTTGATGGTGATGATGGGGGGAACTACATCTGCTCTGGCAGAGTTGCAATACAGCTTTCTTCAACAGTAACCCAACTACACTGGGCCTGGAACCAAAAAAATAAGGTGGCAATAGCAGGAGAGATAGGAACAGGACATGGATTGTCTGTCTTTCTCCAGATACGCACATTCTCCATTGGTCTTGCCTCTACGAAGAGCAGCCACCAACATTTTACTGACAGGGAGCAGCAGGAGTGCAGCACTCTGCAGTTAAAGGCTTGCTACCAAGTCCAGGGTTTCCCTCCCTCTTTGGGTGACGCAGTGAGAGCTCCCTCTCCTGTTGCTAATCTACCTGTAACCCCTCAAGCACTCTCAAATCTCCAACTGGTCTCCACAACAAAGGGAAAATTTCCTTTGCAGCATCCTTAACCCAAAAGGCAGATGGATTTTTTTTTTTTTCCACCAGCACAGTTTCTTTCTGTACCCAGAAACCAGATCTTGAACTGCTGACACATTTCTAATTTTCTTCTTCTCAGTAATTCCCTCAGTTACTGCAGCACCAAGTCCACTGTATTTTAAAGCTGTAAGGTTAATGTTGAAAGAAGGCAGCATCAGTGTCTTACCGTGAGGTCAGTCAAGCCTCCCTTTAAACACCAGGGAATTGGTTTAAAAGCACAATGGTGAAGCCTGGCAATTTCATTTCTAAGCAAAGTTGCCATTCAAGGCCTTCAGGGCAGGATTTTAATTCACACTGACCTCCATGCCTGTGAGTTTGAACGAGCTTGAGAACTCCAGAAGAAATCAACTCAATCCACCAACTTTTCTAAAAATTCAAATTAAGTAAAACCTTCCCTCAGAACTCAGAGGGGTCACAAGAGATCCAAGATCAGATCTGTCTGAAACAGGAGCCAACCTCCATGTGCTCGTCCAGAAACTTCTAGCTGTTTTTTTACATCTGTGGCAGAAGATCTGCATGACTTTTTTTTCTACTCTCACAACACAGCTAAGGAACTCCAATTAGAAGTCCTTGGAAGTTAGGGACAGAAATGTAATACCACATTCAAATTTCTTCTCCCCACCGTAAACATACCACAGTTTGCCATTACAGAATTACTCACCAACGTTAAGCTACTAGCATTGAATTTGTGTTGCAGCCTGAAATGCTAAACATGGGTAAGAAACCACATGAAAGTTGCAAAGCAGGAAAAGGGAACTTCAGCATTAGAGGCAAATTCTCACTGACTTCATTTGGAACAAGAGGTGGCTGGAAAGCTCATCAACTTTTACCGAGTAACTACTCAGACCGCCTCTTCTCAACAGCATTCAAGAGTCAAGACTTGTCAATGCTTCTCCTTCTTGATTTCCACGGCAGTTCTGGAAGGAGAACTGCTTCTCAAACCATTTGCCACTGGCAGAGACTAGTGGGCGTTAGCGGTGTCCTGCATACTCCTGGACCACCCCATCATCACACAGCACCCAGCTGTCTCACACGAGTGTTTGCCACTCCTGTCAGCGATGCCAAGAGGCACTGAAGTCCTGTTGGGCAACTGCTGCCGCTGATGCAGCCCAATATCGAACAATCTCTGGCAAAGCCACAAGTGTGTGCAGAAGCAGTTTGAAGAAGTGCCAGTTTCCCTCATTCACCCACTCATTTGCTTGTGTTCAAATACAGAGAAATACTGTTTCCTTTGCAAGAGATCAGTTTGACAGACGTAACTTATTGATCTCCACGTACGTTACTTCACTCCGTGAGCATCTGCCCTTTTACTTCGGGTGCTAGAATGTGACCCTGCTATCAACAGAAATGTAAATATTAACTTGCCCAAACTAATTATATCTGAAAACTTAGAAAGACAAACATATACTGAGCCACACAACGCAAGTGCTGGAAACTTCAACTGTACCCAACGTACACATGACATTCCTGAGAGCAGCAAGCCGGAGATGATCCACAGTTCCACTCTAGAGGACTTGGAGAAATGTGAATGTAGTAGGCCAGATCTAAAAACAGTCTGTGCAGCACACAGAAAAGGGAAGAGTCTCCAAGTTATGGCACTGACCAACAGATATGGGCAGTGAAAACATGATTGAAAGAACACTATTGGGACTGCCAGAGACTATCTGAGATGATGCTACAGCTAAGGAACCCACTGCAGAAAGACTGAATTTTCACGCTAAGACAGACAAAATTTCCCTTGAAACACTCAGTTCAATGAGTAAATTAAAGAACTACAATAAAGAATTAACACTGCAAATCCATATGCTACAGTGATATCAAACATATGGAAATTGTAATTATGGGATTACAGAATGAAAATTAAAACAAATACAAAAGTAGGTAGAATTCAAATAGTTTCAAAGAAACGTGCACAAGAAAATCGCTGAGGAGATAAATTAGGTAAGATTGCCCTAACTCCAGCAGTGACATGTCAAGAAAAATCTGGGAATCTGCAGGACCAGGATTTAGAAGGATAGAAAGCCAAAGCTCATTTTTATATTACAATTGCAAGTTAAAATTGCATTTGTTGTCTATTTGGCACCTGGGTCATCTTTCTAATTTGTGGCCCAACAGCTTATCTTTTTCCATCTCTAACACCTATCATAAACTATTCTATTATCTTATACTAAACACTTCAACAGCTTATCTTTTTCCATCTCTAACACCTATCATAAACCATTCTCTGTATTATCTTATACTGAACACTATACCTAGGCCTACTGAAAGAGCTAGGATTAAGTGATAGGTTTACACGGGGGAACTGAGGAGCTCTGCAAAGATGCCTGAAGAATTTAAAAGGACACATTAAACTTAAATGAAGCAGCAAGCCATCCATAAGGAGTTCTGAGGAAACACAGACTGACTCGGACAAGCAATCAGTTTAAGGCCAAGTAAATAGGCAGATGCATCAAAAATAAGGCAGAGGCAACACCTGAGCAATCTAGAACTCAGCCTCGTGTGGCTTTTGTCAAGAACACCAAGAGAAAGGGAGTGAACGAAGAGGAGCAGCAGCTGACAACCAAGGCAGCATGGACAACTGTAAAGGCATTTAACTAGTCATGGACAAGGAAGAGGAGAGACATATAGTAAACTGGTGTGCTCGTACTTGGCCTCCAAGCTGGCTTCCCATGCCCTACTCCCTCCTATCTGCTTTCTCAGAACCCTCAAACAAGGATCTGCTCTTCTGGCAGTCCACTTCAGAACACCCTCTCATTACAGGTGCTTGTAAAGCAGGCTGCATCACGACTGTTACCATCAGCATCATACCCAAAATTAGAGGCGTTTCTCATCACATGATAGCTGCACATTCAAGAAAAGAACATGGGCCCACAACGTCCACCTTAGCTCTACGACAGTCAGACAACTTACACCTTTTAGAGGTGGAATACAGAAGGATGCTCACTTCCTTCAGCCAAACCCAGTAAGTACCACTGGCACGAAAGCCTTGAAATTTGCCAGAGACTGGTTGCTAGCCACCCTGGGCATAACAATTTCAGTGGAACAAGGACAGCAGAAACCACCCTGGAGATGCTCCAGGATGAAATTAGAAGAGAGTAACTTGAAGTCCTAGTTGAAAATGGCACATTCAATGAGAACTACCAGCCACAAAAGTGTCACATCAGAGCAGATAATGCACAGGAGAAAAGAATGAAGGAGCCAAGGTAAACATCTTTAGGTAAACTATGCACACTGTGTAAATGCATCGTTTTATCAGTGGTAAAAAACAATTACATGAGGTCACTTGCTAACATCATATCACTTTCTAATTCACGTGGTCTCTGGGTGTCTGCTTCACACAAACCCTTGCCAACTTCACAACCAGGTGCTATAGAAAGCAGCACGCAGAGGCCCCAAAACGGCAGGACTTGCTCATAGCTGGGAAATCTGTTCTGTGGTACCCCATATAAACTGCTCAGTCTAGCTGCCTACAAACTACTGGGTTTTGTAGTCAAGCTTGTTTTATAGTATTCCAAATTTAAAAAGAGCAAATGTTATTTCTTTAGGGTTGAACAAGCATTGTGGGTTCCCACACCCACCGGAGCACGTGGGGGGTGTGCTGTAGGACTGCCTCGGAGAAGCTGGGCACACTCTGCACCGACAGCCCCCAGGCTCCACCTCTAAAAAGCGCTTACAGCCACATCTGATTAGACTATACATCCAGAGCAGCAGCTGTGTTGATTTTCCCATAGGGATGCTTGCAAGAAAATCATGATTTTAATAAAGACACAAAGGCCTGACTTAACTCCTTTTATTACATCAACACCAGCAAATAAAACTTAAAAGTCACAGTTAGATAAACAGTCATGTGGTAGAGTGCCCTCAGTCCCCCATATTTCCTTCATGATTTCTGTGACCTGTAATAGGTAAGTAGCACAGGAAGTCACTGTCCCCTTTGAAAGGAATTTCTGGCTTGCTCGCTTATCAACGGGATGATTATTCAACTCTTGACCTCATCACAAAATGGTTTAGCAGTATTGCTGGTGCTCCAACCAAATTTCTCTACTGCAGGCTGACCTAGAGAGAACAGCACAGCTGCAAGAAGGAACTGCCAAAAAGCCATAGCTCTTCTGTTCTGTCCTTCTCCCCTGTGTTTAAGATGTGTGAAAATACTCACACAATTAGACAGGAAAAGAAGCCCTAGGTAGGACTGTGTATTTCATCTCCACATCTTCTAAAATAATGATTTTCCTAACTGGAGGGAAGGAAGAGAAGGGGAAAGAAACGCACAGCTTTTAAAGACAAGGTATATATCCTCTACTTTCATCCCTAACTTAAAGCCACTTTGAAAAAATCCGCTTACAAGAAAATCCTGGAATATTCACCCAGCAATTTCTCAAGTACTGGTTTGTTTTTTGGTTTGTTTTCTTTTTTTTAAAGAGGCCTCCAAGGCGACCGAGATTAGAGAAAGTTAATTACCTTGCAGTAACTGGAACTCTACAAGATGCTTTGCCCATATGCACAACAACTGTGAATGGGCAGAAGTACCACACGTTCAGGTTTTTGTCAACTGCTATAAAACACAGAGGGTCAGAATGTGTGTACAACACCTCAGGTTCCTCTCAAAGGCAGAATCCAGGTGGGATGGACTCTTTCAAGGAAGAAGGAAATAGGATGGATTACTGAAAAAGCGTGCAACAGACAATGTAAAATTGACTTTATTTCCTCCCCCAGAGGAGAAGAATTTTGTGGTAGATGGGAAACAGAGACAGTGGCCTTTTATTTTCAGCCATAAGCCCCAGAATTAATGTGCCAAGTTGGTTTGATTACCTGCCCAAAAGACCTTCTTTTACTAAGTAACCAAGAAAGAGGACAGAAACACGTGGTTTCTCCTGAAGTGAGCTGTCACTACTTGATGAAGGTTCTTAGACCACAAGGTAGGACCCTATAGTGACAACAACTCTGATCTCCCCCAGAATAAGTTCTTCAAAAGATAACTCCTGGTATGATGGATGTTTGACATCTTGCCTCCAAGAAAGATTAATGATTCTTCTGTTCTAGGCAAGAGGTTATAGTTAGTAGCTGTGGGATCAGTGTTTGAGGAGTGTTGCTTCCACTGGGACTCAAGAGATTTTAAACACCACGTGAACAAGCATTGCCTTAGAGTGCAGTTAGAAGATGCTGTTAAGCTGACAAAAACTCTAGGCCAACAGAAGCGGTGGTCCTGTGCCCTCCCTTACATTTGCTCTGTTGTTTGACTGCTTGGTAAGCCAATTTCAACTCAATCTGGTAGAAAACTACTCACTCGAAAAATCAGAACAAAACTTACGTGAAGGAAGCAGGAACGTGGAAGCGGGAGGAGAAGTCAACAATCTGAGCTGCCTATCTATCTCCTGAGGTCTTTTGGGGTGCAAAGCATATCACATCACATCTAGTCAATGAAAAACACCAGAGGATTCTCCCTCCCACCCCAAAGCTCAACAATGTGACAACTACACCCCTCAGGGAAGAGCTGCCCCTCGCAGTCGTGACAGCCCCAGCAGTCGATATCATGCAGGCTGCTTTAGAAACCTTATCTGGGACACCTGCAGCTGGGTTGGCCACCACAGACTCTTCTGATACTAACTTAAAAAAACTCTTCTCTAGAACTGGTTAGCAGTGTCTTCCTGGGAGAAGAAAAGTCCTAAAGACCCAGAAATAATATCTTAAAAGTGAGGCCCAATAATCAACAACCCTGAGAAGTATGTGGGCAGAACAGTAAGTCTGTTATATGTATATATGTGTGTGTGTAATGATGTCACATACGTAGTGCATATATAACATATGCCTAACATTTGTCTCACTGCAACTCAGAATTACTTTGTTCTAGATGGATTTTGCCACTATTTGAGTCTCAGTGAGCTGAGGTGCCCGAGGTGTGTGCATGAAACAGAACACACAGGGCCTTAGAGGAAGGGATGATTTGGGCAGAACATTTCTCAAGCGTTAGGCCACAAAAGAGCATCCTACACAAAAAGCTGCCATCAGCTGACTTGACCAATATGTAGAACTCCTGGAGAGAAGGTAGACAAAGACAGTTGTTTCTTACGGTTGAAGTTTTCAGAAGAAACAAGTATTTCTGAAGTCAGCTTATGTTGCAAAGGCTCAGTAGTAGCCCCAAGACAGATTCATAGAGCACATCAAGTGTCAGTGTAACAGCGGAAAGTCATGTTCCTTACACAACATCTTTTACGGTACCGATGTTCTTGGAACTCTTCTATGGAGACTGTGCAAAATACCACAGCCAGACTTCCTGCAAGGTTCTTCTACAGGCCCTCGTGAACATCCTATGACCACCTATAGCTGAGGCTGGGCACACCTTTCATAAAGCACAAGATAGCCATCAGACTGATTTAGACACTAAAGAAATATGGCCACCTGAAAACCTGATGTCTGTACATTAACATATCAAAGGAACACACCTCTTCTGCCTGATGAAAACAGAATATGATAAACCATTTGCTATAAAACCAAACACTTCTTTAGCAGCAACTTCTGAGCGAGATTCAAGTCCCTTATCAGGAATTTCAGGCTTCCCTGGGTCTTTTAAGACCAGCTATGATATCAGATTAAGACTGATAAAGTATTATAAATTTGAGGACAAACTAAATATGCAGGAGAGCAACTGTTATTCCCACAGCTCTATTTGAAATGAAAATCAGCTTTAACAACCTTCTGTGGTTCAAGTGGTCCATATGCAAGTCTACCCAGAGAGACTGCCTACAGCTGAGTGTATCATTTACATCAGTGCACATTTACCACTGTGGGCTAACTTACACGTTAAGTTCAGTACAGCAATTAGAAATTCTACCTTCTCTCAGTTGTAAGGAAGTTTAAAAACTCCTTGAAATTGTTCCCAGTTAGCCAAAATTCACTTTGCTTTTTCATTTGTTTTGCTCCAGGCAAATGTCTACGGCGATAGGCAGTTGCAGTGAGAAAGTATCAAACACCAAAATAACCTCCAAAATCATAAGAGGCAAACATTATTCTCAAGACTATTATCCTTAGTATATAGAGTCAAGACCTATCATCTCAGCTTACTTCATAAAGGAGGGGAACTACTTTCAGGTTTCCCACCATGAGCCTTCATTAGAAATGAAACCCCAAACAATTCTAGCTAACAGTTTGGAAAAGATGGCTGGAGCTACAACATGTCTCAATCAGGAAACTTGTTTCCAGTCTAGATCAAATTGTTGTGGGAGATAATCACATGCATGCCAAATGGTCAGTACAGGAATCCATAATACTTCAAAGCTATCCCTGTATGACAGGTCATTAATAAAGTCGTCTTTGAAAAGTTGCTTATGGAAAACAAAACTAGTGTCTCTGTAAGGAAATTCTAAGCAGAAACACAAAACTGCCTTATCTTAAGCATAGTGCATCTGCAAACCAAAGGCTCAATTACTCATTTCCAAATGGCTACTTGCTTTGTAGTAGTTCAATTCTAGGTCATAGTCTTCTGTTGTATATTGGAGGTAGAAGACATGAAAATACAGATGGGGAGGGAGACCATGGTCAGACTAGACAATCACTGTGAACTCAAACAATGAAGTAACTCAGCACCCTCCATCTATCATCGTACAGTTTTGTCTGTGTGTTATGGAAGACAGGATCCATTCACTTGGGCAATTCTGCTTGAGCAAATGGAAAGACCATGCTATATTAAGACAGCTAAAAGAAAAAAAAACAGGATAACAACCTCAGTTCTTTATACCTTTCATCCCTTAAAAGGCAATGGATTTAAAGAAGGGAGGTGGACACATGTGAATGATCATGGAACTAGACAAAAACTTGACCTATGACCTGAAATAAAAGGCTCAGAAATAAAGGCAATTTATCCATTTTCAGAGAGGCAAGCCTCTGCCTTGAACAGCTCAAAGGAAGAACAGCAGAATTTCTTTCTACATAACCTACAAGGTTTTTTGGTGCTATGATGATCGGTCTCCAAGATAAAGACTAAGCGTAAGACATGGTTTAGAGGATCTATCTGCTAACTGGATGGCTCAAGGCATCTTAAAGTGATTATATTCTTCTTGTCCCTCAATGGTATCCACAAAGCTTTGGCAAACACCAGCAGCAAATTGGGAGAAGCACCCTCAATGGTACCACTTTGCCATAGTGAGCACTTCCCAGGGAAAGAAACCTCCACAGCAAAACTGCAGTAAGGCATTAACCACGAAGAGTGCAGTTTCTTAAATCACGTTTTGTATGATCTGAGTGCCAAAAAAAGGGCAGGAAAGCTTTGCTTTCTAATCTTCATTTAACTTGGTAACAAATAAAATTGGTGGTCCACTCTATTTTGCATGTTCTCTGGTTTTGAGCTACATCTATAAACTGCCTGCTCTTACTCAGTGCCTTCATCAGCCAGCAATTCATCTTAATTAAGGCCTGGACCTGACCTGCCACCTCCCCAGAACTGGCTGCAGTGATAGCTGTCTCAACTCTTTACTGCGACAAAATGCGTCTTCATTGCCTGAAATGCACTGCAAGCCGCGGCTCAGTCACAACCACAACAGCGCAAAGCAGGCACCAGGACCCTCACACGTTCCTCACAATTTACAGCAGTCAAGAATAAAGCGATTTGTTTATGCTATAGATTATCCTAACACTGATTCAGCCTCAATTATGTGCAACTCAGTGTGGTTGGTCATTGAAAACTGACGGGGTCACCACAGCAACATGATTTTAGTCACCCTGACAGTTGGAAAGGGAGTGGGTGAGAAGTTGCAAGTGTCAATTCAGCTGGCAAAAGGAGCTGGCTGAAGTGGGAGAAGCATTCAAACACCCCACTTTGTTGCGTACAAACGAGTTGCAATGAAAACAAGTAACTCCCCCATCACAACTTAGCATTGCAGCCTGGGAACGGTGGTAAGTTTACAGAAAGTTCTCGCGTTACCTAAACACCAAAATTGATCTAACAGCTCCAGGAAAAAGCCATAAATTAACTGTGTTCTGAGCTGTGCAGTGCAGGGCAATTCCAAACCCTCCTAGGGGACAAGCCACTGACCAAAAGGGTAATGGAGGCACCAGAACCACCCTGGCTGATTACCTGCTCCTTCACCCATCCATCTCAAGGACTTGCCCTCGTGTGCTGTACACACCATATAGGATGGTGCCCTTAAGCAATCCAGAGTAAATTTACCATAGCTACCATGATGTATCGGGAAAAATTGTCTGCTAAGGTTGATAAATCGGTCAATTACCTGCTTCCTTGACTTTTATTCCTGTGTAAATGTTTTCATCGTTACATTACCAGTACCATTACCTATGAGAAGATGATACGTACATTGCCAAAACCAGCTCTTCAAATTACTAGCAAATCCTTCATTACTATAAACAAGATTACAACGGGCTTATTTCACACTGTTTTCTAAACACCAAAGCAATAGCTCCAGAAAATAAAGCTCTCTTGCTGTCGTTATTTGAGGCCGCTCTTTCCATGTTTACTCTTGCTCCGTGCACGACCCTCAGTGCTCCCTCAGCCCACCTGAATGCCATGGCAAGAGCACCCACCGTCTCTCCATCGATACCTCCTGCATGGCTGAGCATATAGGCAGGGCATGAAGTTCCCAGTCTGCCCTCAGCTCCTCCTATGAAGTCCAAACCACCTTCCTCCCAAAGCCACATGCTCTCCCAGCCCCTATAAAAAGAGGTAAAATTCATTTACCTTCCTCTGTACGTTAAGACGGGCAAATAGTACTAAAGCACTGCAGTTACTGACTTCATCTTCAAGGCAGAGATGTTTTAGTGCCCCTGGTGGGAATCTCAAGAACAGTCCAATCCTCACAGGTGCCAGGAGAGTATGGGAAAACCACAGAAGGCCATCGTCCATGTCACCGAGCTGGTTTAGGCTCAAAATGGAATATCAAATCTCTGCCAAGGCAGACAGGCATGATCTCATCTACAATTTCCCTTTGCATGCTTCCTCTCTCACTGGTAATAGCAAGAGGCTTCCAAAGAAGGGAAACAGAAAATATCTGATTAATGACAAAGAAGCTGAAACCACAAGTATAATGGTGTATCACCCTTCTTCCTCTACACACAGAAGTTATGAGAAGTCTAGAGCACAAATTTTATGAGGAGTGGCTGAGGGAACTGGGGTTGTTTAGCCTGCAGAAAAGGAGGCTCGGGGGAGACCTCAGTGCTCTCCACAACTACCTCAAAGCAGGCTGAAGCGAGGTGGGTGTCAGTCTCTTCTCCCAAGTAACAAGTGATAGGACAAGAGGAAAGGGCCTCAAGTTGCACCAGGGAGGTTTAGGTCGGATTATTAGGACAAATTTCTTCACCAAAAGAGTTGTCAAGCCTTGGAACAGGCTGCCCAGGGAAGCAACTGAATGACCATCCCTGGAGGTCTTTAGTGTAGATGTGGTGCTGAAGGAGATGGTTTAGTTTCGCCCTGGCAGTGCTGGATTAATGGTTGACCTTGATGATCTCAAGGGTCTCTTCCAACCAAAACAGTTCTATGAAATACAAAGAACAGAGCACTAGATCTGGTTTACTGTATCTCTTCAAAGGCATAGTCAAATTTTGGCATTGCGAGGCAGGGAACTCCCACCAGGGTTTGTACAGGGAGAGACTAATCTAAACCCTGCATAGCTGCACCACTTGAGGAAAGCTCTTTAGAAGGTTTCAGCAGCGCTATAAAAACATACAGCAACATCCAGAACACATCTAGTAACTTCCAGGTGCATGTTTCCCATCTTTTTCCCTGCTTACCTCTTTTCCTTCAAAGGACAACTGCTCTACAGATGTACAACATCGACCACTGTTGCTTTGGATTCCCTGAGAAACTGCCAAGTGCATCTTTCCTACAGGACACCTCATTAGAACACAGGCTCTCTTTCAGGCTGCAACTATCTTTTTGTTGGGTTACATGTGCCCAGGACAGCCAGCTCACTCCTTGGCTTGTACTGCTACACACTATACAAAACCAACAAAGGAGAAGGAAACAGCATTTCCTTGTCTCTCCTACACACAGGGTAATCACTAAGAGCACCTTCTGATGTCTAATCACTACAGTAGAAAACAGAAGTCCAAGAGACACTCAGGTGAAGGAGTACTCATAAGTTCTACAGAAGAATATGGTATTTCAGATGTGCTTTCTCCATGACTACTGGCTCTCATTTCCCAAGACAGGCCAACAATGCCAGGGATAATACAAATGGCAACCTTCACTTTTCCCCTTCTCTCCAGTGGATTAAAGGCATGCTCTGTCTTCTCTTGAACCAGTTCCAAACAACTTCTCATTCTATTAAGTTCTGAAACTGCCAGTAGTCTTCAGGCAGTGACACTGATAAAGTAGTGATATTATCAAAATGAAAAATGGCTATTTCTCTACTTTCCTACCCTTCCAATCTTCTCCAGGCAGTCTAGAAAACTTACCATAAATATTGACTGGTAAAGTGTGAGAAAAGAGAAGAATTACCAGTGATAAAAGCAGTGATTATATCACAAGTGGTTTTGGAGAAAAAGGAAGAAAACTAGTCCTTGTCAGTGTAGCAGTGCTACACTAAGATTAAAGCTGAAAAAAAAAAAAGCTATCTACGAAGTTCTCCCTACAGGTGTGAAGAATTTCTGAAGAGAACTTGCTGTTGAGCCACAGGGGAAAAAAAATAAAAACAAGAACTCAAGAAAGCTGGAGAGCTCATATTTGTAAACTGTCCCACCAAGCCTCACGAACATCATACAACCCTGACAGCTCTGACACTGCTGTCTAGAACTCTTGGACCCAAAAAACATTCCAAGGAACACAGTTATAACTTACAGCACCAGTAAAAGAGCAAGAGAAAAATTATTGCTTACCAAGGGGAGGTTTTCATCTCCTGAGCACAAAGTTAACCCAGCTAACTTCTAAGGGAGGAAGAACACCACAACCTCTCTCTCTGCCTCTCTGTTTCCCTACTGTTGCAGGAAGCTGGCTGGATGCTCTCCATACAAAGGACATACTGGAGTTTGAGGACTGTTAAAGAAGTGGTTGCATTTGCCTGCCTTGATGATATAATGTACTGTTGTACCTTCTGACCTATGCTTGCTAGTACTTCTTTGGTCAGCTCATCATTTCCTTCTCTGAACTTGAGTAAGACATCTTAACTTTCCAACAGCCCCAGTGGCACTGTGGCAAAAACAATTCATTCCGCTCAATTCGGAAGAGTCACTACTGCTACACAGTCAATAATCTGGTCACTCCTGTTAGGTTTGTGCACGGAGACAGGTTCTCTCCTGTGTGAGATGGATTTGGCAAAGGAGGAACACGGCACGAGCCTTTACATCTCTCTGATTCTCCTTTGTGTTTTCTAACCTAGACTCAGCCTGGAGACCAGCTCATCGACAGCAGCTGGAAATGGCTGTTAACCAGCAGTAAGTAGATCTGAGTGTGTTCCAGCTGTGGTTTCATCTCTGACCCTTTTCATCTCTGATTCACAGTCTATTCTAAGTTGCAGTGGTATGAAGATGTATGGAACAACGGCATTATTTCCCCCCTAGAACATCCCCATGCCAGAAGAATCCCCATCTGGGAAGGCCAAGGCACCTTTGATAACATTTGCATCGCTCAAGCAACACAAGGGAGATCAGAGGAAGGCTGTGAAGCTGGCCCATTGCTGATAATAAACACTAAGTCCTACACTTTAAATGTTAAGTGGAACTCGGTGAAGTCATCTTAAATTATTCTAAATATTGAAGTTGGAAAGGTGGTGAGAGCAAATACTGTGAACTTTCTTCCCTTTTATTAAAACACAGAAAGAGAAACCCTCACGCTATCCACTGAAAACATTGACTCTTGGAAAAATACTTATAAAATATACAGAATTGTTGCTTTAGAACATATTTATGAAGGTTGTTCCAGTGATCAATAAACTATAGAAAAACCAGAATCAACTAGAAACCCCTATGTCACCTTAGTATCTATCCCTATTATGCTTAAAACCTCTATCAAGGGGTCATGAAGTGAAGAGAGGAGCTCACAAACCACACACGTGGCAATATTCAAGCACAGTAGGTGACACAAGGCAGCATGCATGCTCGAACAACGATCTCCTTTGTTTTTGACTAGTTTCTGTTTATTTTTGCTACATGCAGCTTCTCCTGCTCTATTTTTGGTAAATAATGCGCTCCTGATTTACCATTTTCCTCCGCCCCATTACTCACCTGAGGTGCTTAAGGCACGTTAGCTTTCTAACTGGTTCAGAAACAGAAGATTTAGGTTTTAGATACTGAAATTATTCCTGCCTGTAAATGTCACAGGAATCTAGTTCCCTATAATTTAATTTTTTCCTCTCTCCCAAAGTCAGATTAAAACGTGGCAAATTATATTCTCTGTGTTTCTAATTCCTCCCACAAGGATGATATTATGGTAACGTATCTAAGGGAAGCTTCATGAAGTGTTTGTTTTGTCGTGCTGTGTTTGCTACCAAAGACAGCTGCTTTCTCTGTCCCTGAGAGGATTGCTTGGGGTTAACAAGCAAAGCCAAATAAGAGAGGATTAGGAAGCTACTCGTAGGGGTAGGCTAACATACAGAAGCAGACCTTTCCACGTGGAATAGGCCCTCCTCACTCCTAGACATACTGTTTAAGGCACTGCCCCAGCTTTCAACCTTAAGAAAAGTCAGAGGTCACATAATTAACGTGAAAGCACTGGAAAAAAAAACAAACAACAACCAACAACAACAACAACAAAAAAAAACTAAAGCCAACAAACCTTATTTTAAAGAGAATACAGGCTTGTGTGCCAAGCTCCTGGTACAAGAAACTAATGCTACGGCTACTCAGGGCACAGACACAGCACAAATGGCAGCAACCCATTTCCAGCTTCTGCCTAAAAAGCCACCTAAAACTCAGATGTAGAGGAACAGCCAGAAGTGAAGGGAAAGTTTCACAGTCATGTCCACTCCACTGCTGGCTTTTGTGCTGAACAAACAAACAAGTGTGCCAACGGCAGTGCGACTGAATTTTATTTTTTCAAAGTGCATTTCTTGGCTGAAAACTCTGTGGGCTTTACCAACACTTTTTATGCAGGCCAGTAAATGCCTTCAAAGACAACAACTCCGATTCTCATAAGAGAGTGTGTCTATACTAAACAACACAGCACTACATAGTGTTGAGCCAGCTTGAGTATACCCACAAGTATTATAGCTGAATTAACCTGGGTAGACTGCTGTGATAACTGCCTCCCGTAGACAAGGTAGCTTATTTAGAGCTTGCTTTGTTATCTCAATGTGGCATAGCACTGTGCAGGAAAACAATATAAACAATTACTGTGAAGTCTATTCAGACCTTATGGGCGATGTAAAAATACCTCAAGGTGGGCAGAAGAGCCCCCTTCAGAGTTATTCACCGCGCAAAGAACTCCCTTTGGCAAGGCAGAATTGACAAAAGGATTATGTCAGCCCTTCCTTTCCAGAACAAGGAGCAGGGTGAGAGCCTGGGGGCAGCAGCAATTAGAGCAGCTCCAGGCTGTTATGCTTACACTGGTGCCTGAGAAGGGCTCTTCGCGGGCTCAAAGTGATAGAAATACAGAGGTAGATAAGGGGAAGTTCTGCTCCAAACACAGATAAAGAAATTCCTCAGTCACTAGTTGCCAGGTCTAGATTTGGCACAGTGGTCTATAAGGGGAGAGACTCTGGCTGCGCTTCAGTAAAGCGAGCAAACACCAACAGCTACACCACTGGCTGCTATCTACAGCCACTTGCCTGCCACCCTCTCTGCTCCTCACCTACTTTTCACTGCAGGGTCATCCAGCTATGGAAGACGTGTTCTTATTTTGGATTTAATTTTTTTTAGATAAGCAATTATTTGTACGACTACACAAGTCAAAATGAAGTCTAGAAGCAGCCTGCAAAAAATTCATGTTCATTAGTAAAGTCACACAGGGGGATCACTCATTAAGCTAAACACACAATTGTTAAAGCCACCAATTCTCTTAATCCCTTTTCCTAAAAGTTACTTGCCGTTTATTTTTAAGAATTCACCTGAATTCTTATTTTTGCCCTGATACAGCATATTACAAACTCTTAACGGGCACCAAGATCCAGGACACGTCCAAAGTATTCCCTTACAATAGGAAGTTGTAATTCTAAAGTAAGCTTGTGCCAAGTCTTCTCCCTTGCAGACACTTTCAGATGAAGCTTCTATCCTCCTGATTTAAGACCATGCAGGGAAAGAATTCTTTGTACCTGTATAGAAAGCTCTGCAATAGAGGAAAAACACATCCAAGAAGCAAACGCCAGATGAGGGTCAGGAGAGATATAAAACCTTGTGGAGTAAGGGAATCCCTAGAGGTAGGACCACGCAGAATTCAAAGGGATGATGACAGTAGCTTGTTTTGAGTTGCTTCAAAAATTTTATTTCTACCATAGTGCGAGAGCGTCCCAAAGAAAAGAAAAGAAACAGGGCAGATGTTTGGAACCTAATGTCACCTCCTGAAACCGCTGATGAAACTATTCATTACAAGACCTCTACCAACTCAGTCACACTTTCATTTTCAAAGCAGTTTATTCTAAACAGCAGCTAACCATCAGTCTTGCACAAGAACTTCTCTTTCTTTGTCTACCATACTATCGGCACTAGTCATTCTTTCCCCCCAGCTTACATCCCTACTGCCTAAGTACTGAAATGAATGAGGAGGAGTATTTATGCAAACTAATTTTTCTCTCCTTACTGCCTGTTTCTCAAAAAATCCCCCCTACCTCTTTCATGATTCCAAATTAATCAAATTTGGACTCTGTATGAATCCTTAACAGGCAAAACAGAATAGGCTTGTCTTAGTGTTAGGCTTAACTTGGGATTCTACCACTCAGGGTAATTACACCACAAGCAGAAAATCCCTTGAAAGGCAGAAGAAACTCTAAGGAATAGAGCTAACTACTAAGCCACAGATGCAGACTGAGCACTCAAAACATGTGGAGTCTAGACCAAAGAGGACACCGGTCTGTAAATGCTACCGAAGGTACGTGAGAAAAAGAGAAACTGTCTTTGGGAGCACAGCACTTCCGTACTTGTGACCCTAAGTTCACCTGTAAAAAAGAAAATCTCAAAGAGAAGCTGTCATGTGAGCTTATGGATACATGTTGCTGAATACTCAAAGTAGCCACAATGCAGCGTATCTGTGCAGAAGCAAAGTTGACTGTACCCTGCAGCATGCATCCTTTCAACTGAAGAATGGTCAAGTCTGAGTTTTATTACTTCACTACCTTTAAAAAACAAACAATAACAAAAACAAACAAAAAAAACAAACAAAAAAACAAACAAAAAAACCCCAACAAAAAACTAAACAAACAAAACCAACCAAAAAAACCCCAAAACACACACACACACCAAACCAACCAACCACCAACCTGGGCAAAGCAATATTAACCACCTTTTTGAGTTACTTGTTTGGTTTTTTTCTTCAACCTGATATAATTTATTATTCTTCATGCCTCTATCAGCCTGTATCATTTATACTTCTTCATAGAATATTCTTTATTTAAAGTGGAATAAAACCAAAAAGTTTTACTTCGGGGGGCAGAAAGAGAGAGTAAGAGAATCCCCCTTGAAAACTGGATTCTATTCCATACTGCTAACTACATAGTAGTCCAGATTTTTTACATATTATTAATTTTGTAAAACACACGATACTTTAACCTCCAAACACCCTGAAGGCTTTTGTACGTGTAAACCTAAATGATACAAAACATGTATTATGAATTGCAAACTAGGTAACCAGAAAAAGGGTACACTAGAAACCAGGACAAAAATATTGTTTAGAAGATCCACTCTTCAGACATGACTCTGAAGTACTTTAACAGCTGTAAAAGTCAAAGGATTCCAGGCAGAAGCCATGTTAGCCCCCCCCAACCATCTGAACTCATGCCTGTATTATGATTTCTTGGCAATGTTCAAGTCCTCTATACTGTGCTTCATGACAAATCACATGCCTTGTGAAGCTTCATGTTAGAAACCCTTTTAACTTCCAAAAAGTCCTCTTTTGTAGGTCATGCTCTCATTATCTTGCTCTGGGATCTGGTCTGATTAAATTATAGGAAATTACTAATACTTCACTTTGAACAGCCAGCTCCTCCTGGCTCTTTTTTTTTCTAAACTTAATTCCTCCTACTCCTGCCTTCTTACATATGAAAAAGGCAACAATCACTCGATCACAAAGATTAAGTCATGCTCTTTCTTCATCTGTTTAAACGTTTGAAAGTAAAAATGCATTCTGTCTGCATGCTGTTACATTTCCCATTCCACTGCTCTACCTGCAGGTTTTCCTGTTTGGCCAACTAAAAAATTTGGGGTTTTGTTCTCTAATATTGTGCACCCTCTCTAAAAGCCAATCCATAAGATCCTGAAGACTTAAATAGCTTAATGATCACAACACTGACTTTTTGTTAGTCTAGCTTATACTCTGCTGGGATTTATTCAGATTTTGTACTATCAGACAACACTCGGACACAGTCTGCCATTGAATGGCTTTAGGCATTGATTATAAATGATTTTATACTTTATATTTGTTTGGATAAGGGCGGGGAGCGGGGGGGGGGGGAAGAAAAGAAAAAACAAGGCAGCATACACATTTAAAGAGACAGAGACTTTATATTTCAGAAAGAATCCACATAAATGGAGAAGGTATTTCTGAAAACTCTAGGATGACTCTGTTATCACAAGAGGGACAAAGTAAGAATGGTGTTTTCAGGTGGAGTAACGTGGCTGCTACTCCATCCACCAAAAGGCTGCTGTTCATTTAAGAGGTGCATTACAGTACCACTAGGACAACCGTGATGATAGCAATGAAATTATTAACCTAATCATACTAAGAATAATAATTTTCACTACATGGATCCTCTTGTCAACAATGAGCTATATCATGATCCCTGCAGTGGTAAGAGGTTAAAAATAGTAAATAGAAAATATGTTAAAAGCTTCCCCTTGTATATGCAATGTCTGCTAGAAAGGTAATAAACTGTATTAAAAAAGAAAGATTCCTGTTCCTGGCAGAAGCCTTTTGTCATGGAGGCAACTCTCGAATGCCAAATGATAGTAAAGGCTTTTCTGACATGGGGAAGTCTTTTGAAAAACCCATTCAACACAACCTCTCTTGCTATCAGGCAGTATCAAATGAAGCAAGCTTCAGAAATAAAAAAGAAGGAAGCTCTAAATCACTGTTAATTTACTTGTTTGACAGTATTTTCTTTACACTCTGATGATATAATCCAGCAATAAAAACCAGTATGATAAAAAGCTTCAGAGAGTTTAAGAGGGGTTTTTTTTTTTACTGTATAGAAACAGTTGAAGACTTCACCACAGTATTTGGAATATCCAGCACTTATATCCACCCATGAAAGCAAGAAAGAAGAGTTAGGCCCTCTCATTACCACGTATCTAGCTTTGGACACTGAAACAAACACTACACCAACACTGCCTCTCCTCTGTTGACAAAGTTAACCCAACAGAAAACACCACTGCTGTTTGTCCCGCATTTAACATCTTCAGAGAGTAATAGCAGTACAAACTTCTCCATGTAGCAGCTCGTTCTGCCTGCTACTCGCTAACAAATACAAGCTTTATATAAATGGGATTGTGGCATTCATTCACAAACTGTGTTGCTTACAAACCTCCAAGACAGAATCAAACCCCGCGGAGTATCGATTGCTACACTTAAGGCAATGTAGTGGTCTAGATGTTAAATATTTACTTGAGTGCCTCAAAACTTCCCAAAACTTTTACTTTTCAGGTGGAACTCTTCCAAGACACATTTGTGCAGTTCAGATAAAACAGACTTTCAGGAATTGTCAGAAAAGAAAATGATAGTGTGGGGTAGAATTAAAAATAAGGCACCAAGGAGAAGAAAAACAGAGTGAAATTGTATTTATAGATAGATTTTTAAAGATTCTGATGCTAACTGAATAGATGAGAAAAAAGAAATTGAGAAAAAAAAATATCTAAGTGCTGAAATAGCTGAAAGGGAAAAAATACTGCTAACACACACAAAAGAATGACCAAAACTCCTATAAACGTTGCAGTGAAAATTAATTGACTTGTCTGAGTAAGTCACATCCGAAAGTAATCATAAGACACACGTGCACTGGGCAAATTCTTAACTTATGAACTTAACTCTGTCATTGTACACTGAGTCTACACTGCTGCAGCTTTTAGTTTGGACATGAATGAGCCATTGTCTACCCAGGAACTCCTAAAGTCCTTTCCTCATTCACTCGTATCTTAAATTTAAAGGGATGCGCTTTCTCCTGTACGTCGCAGAGTGTGAGTGAAGACCTTCTGCGGGCGTCAGCTGCTACACCATTCCCAAAACCTGACTTCTTCACCCAGGGAAACTCCACTTACAAGTTAATAACAGCATCTCAAAGGGCCCATCCACCTGACTGAAACCTGAGGTTGGTCCTGCTCTGAGCAGGAGGCTAGGCCAGATAACCTCCAAAGGACCCTTCCAAACTAACTGACATTGTAACTAACTCCAGTGACTGAAAACTCAACCTTGATGCTGCCCTTTTAAACAGATGCCACCGAAACACCATATTATTGCATATAATGATATCAAATGTTTTTCTTTATTTTCCCCCTTCAACCACTGAAGTATCAGTATTTAGCAACTCTCTTTAAACTAAATTAAATCATTGCAGCAGCCCGACATGTCTCTAGCAAACTGCTGTACAGGGAACTTCTCCACCATAGCGGGAACTTTGGCAGCGTGGCCTTCTGAAGTCAACAGACAGAAGCACACAATCAGAGTCCTGGTCAGCAGCAGCTGCATACTGTCATTTGGAGCAGCGTGGCAGCGTTCTGCAGGTGCATTTTGGGGTATGTAACAATTTATAAGATATTGATTAAGGCGTAGAGATCCTGAGACCACAACTTCCTACCGAAGCTGTACCAGAGTTCACAGGACTTGCCAGCACAAGTTACATTTGCTCAGCTACATTGTAACATTAGTAAATTATTCTGTTTATCAACATCTTACTATTTCCCAAACAATCGCAACAGAAACAAAAATATCAGCGAGGTTCAGAAAGATGCTACATCATTCAGGTGTACTGGAGAGTGCTCAGGCACCAGCAGGAACCTGTAAGGTAACTTGGGGAAAAGTCACTGTGTAATGCCCACAATGGGGCAGAGTTAAGGCTGAATACAGTATTAGCATCTTCTTTCTAGATGCGCATGGCGCACTTGACATTCTTCTGCCATCCTTCATACTTCAGAATGAAATACACACGCTATTCCTCTAAGAAATGTATTGCTAAAACCAGCAGGAATTGTAGAATAAAAATGTGTTTTACACTGAGCACCCATTGAAGCAACATGTTGCTGAAAAAAAAAATTGTATCACTATTTCTAGCATTTGCACACTGGATGCAATGGATTCCAAGGCATCTTCTGAAACTGCAGGACTGAAGGCTAGAGCAGCACTCCTGCTATTCTTCCTGCATTATCTAATATATTGTTATTATGGTCAAATCAGAGCTTCTGATGCGGTTCAATCTAGTTGTAAAAGAAATTAAAATAAATAAACCCCATTCAAAAGTAGCATTCGTGTGGGATGTACAGCACGTGTGTGTTTCACATATCGGGGAGGAAAAAATGACACAAATTGAACTAAAAAAAAATAAATCTGAAAGAACTGCAAATCTGCAAATTAGGCCGTGAATTAGAAAAAAAAAAATAAAAAAAAATGCACAACCAAATACTAATAATTAAAAACCCAACCAACAGAGCCAAATACCACCCGCACAACTCGATTTGCACAATGAAGGCGGTTGTTCCCTGCCCAGAAAAAGCCGTGACTCCCCCCGGCGCGGGCGGTCAGGAGGTCGGGCCCGAGGGGAGCCTGAGCCGCAACCCGGAGCCAGGGGCGGCCAAGAGCCCGGCGCCGGAGCCGAGCCCCCGCCGCCGCGCACGGGAGCGGCACGCCCGAGCGAGCTAAAATGGAGCCCAGGTTTGATGTCAGCCCGAGAGGCAGGCGGAGGGCAGCCGCACCGGGGCGGGGGCGAGGGCAAGGTCAGCCGCCGGCCGGGCCGCAGCGCCCGCCCCGCCGCTGAGGGGCAGCCTGGGGCGCGGGGGAGGCACAGCCGCCAACCTGGGCTGCGGGGCCCCGGGAGTCTCTCGGCGAGGGGTAACGAAACCGGCTGCTGTTGGAAGTAGCCTCTTCTAGCACAGTGGGCTTGTTTTCCCTCGGTAAACCCAGAGCTGGCCGATCGCGGCTACCTCAGAGTTTTCCGATTCCTCAGGGATTCCCCGTGCCAGAAGCACCACAGCCATGTCCCAGTAGCAACAGCTTTCAGAACAAAAAAAACACCAAAAAAACAACCCACAACAAAACCGAAGCAGCTGAAATACCGATCGTCCTGCTTTCCTTGTCCCCCTTCCGTTTCTGGTCGTTCGGGGTTTCTCTTTTGTTTCCTACATCTAAACAAACATCTAGTGAGACCCCCAAACCCTCGCCTCTGTCAGCCCACCCGTGAGTGATGCAAAATCAGAAGCATTACTAGTAAGCTCTGTTTTGCAAACTGTACAAAACTGTTTCTTAAATGTAATCACTACACTAGAAAACAACAGTTTTCCTAAGTGTATAAAATAATATTATAAATGACAGAAACATCAATAGGAACCTAAGCATAAACATTTTTGTAGTATTAGCTTTTGTAATTTGAATATCCCTCCTGGAGAACATGATGCAAACGGGAAGTCCTGTAGTACTTAATTTATTGTGCCTCTGCAAAAAGGAAAACAAGAACATTTAACATTGGAGAAAACCTTCTTGCTTTATTTTAATTTCAGCTTTTAGACAAGATCAGTGCTACTTAATACCATTAAGAATTGTATCATACCCTGTTTACAGTTTTATGTTCAGTAAGTTCTTTTATAATTCAGGAGAGGAAATTTTCGTGGTTTGAATTAATCATCTTGTGAAAACATGAATATAGCCCTTCCTCTGATGTTTGTGGTACCACAAACCTCTTCCTCAGAGGCATCACTAAGTGTTACTGAAAGATTCGCTGCTGTCTCCTACAGAGAGAAGAAGCAGCTGAAAGCAGGACACATTTTTTTTTTTCCCAGACATTCTGAGTTTATCTGAATCTGTAGTGGCAGAATAGATGACACAGTAGGAAGACTTCACTACTGAAAACTGGGAACATTGGACCAATAGCAGAGGAATTGCGAGCGTACACAACCCCTTCAGTAATTCAACTCACAAAATAACAAGACCGACCCAGGCTGGCAGGATTTGGGGTTAGTCAAACACCAGATTGATTATCTTGAAAAGGAACATCCATGTATGATCACACATTAGCAATATCCAACATTTTCACATTTGATTATCTTTTGTCTATCTTTTAGCCCCTTTCAAGACAAACATCCTGTAATCTAGAAAAAATGTCTCCAAAATATGTTCAAAAATCACAAAATTTCCATTCAGACTGGGGAAAAAAACAAACCCACAACAATTTTCTCTTCATATCCAACTGTTAAGTCCTATTGTAAAGAACTAAGAATATTATATTCGCACAATATTATTTTTCTATGTAAGCAGCTGTTGTAGTTGCCATGGAGATGTTATTCAATATCAAATTGAAAGGTGGTCTACAATGGCCATGCACCATATTCGCTGTTGAGATGAAAGTGTTTAAGAACCCCTGCGAATACTATAATATTCTTCAGAGCAAATACATTTCTATTCAGTAGGCTCATCAATTACTTTTTACAAAAAAAAATAATTATATTTCAGTGAAAGCTAACCATCAACCTCCTACAGAGAGATGTAATGGCAAATGGATAATTGTATATGGTTTTGAACACTTTATGTGAAAGTATATCTTGGATCTGTCTTTGGAAGAACTGTTCTCATCAGAAACAGCAACATTTAACCCACAATTGTAAACATAGAGCATTTCACTTAAGTTTTCTACTCTGCAATCCGCCATTCCTGACTCCTGCTCCCTATCAAATCCTGTGCTCCAGAAGATGGGATAGGTGGGAAAGATGGAAAATTTTAAATGCCCTGTGATCTGTATTATCAAAGTATCACATTTCACCTCTGTCAAACACTGAAAGTACAGTAGTAATTCTGAAATTACAGATTTGTTTTACAATTATTGTTTCTTAGGAGTTGAAAACTATCAAAACAGCTATAAAAATGGTGTGTGCAACAGAAAGACCAATTAATCTAGGAGAGCTTATAAGGACATAACCAATCTGTAAACTCAGAGGAAAGGAGAGGCTGCTACTTGCTGCATTTCCCTGATAAGCTACACAAACCAACTTAAAAATACAGGAAGAGGTAGGATCCTATCCCAAGTAAGGTAAGAATTTGTGGAGTAGGAAGAAGACATGCTGAATGTGCTTTAGAATTGCATTTTATTATTTCAGTTTATTCAGAACTTTGCATTTGGCTCTACTAAAACAAATTTAGATGGGTTTGGTTTTTAAAACTTGTCACTGAAAGGAATAGATCCATGCAGAATGGTGCATGCAAACAGACTTCCTAGGGGTGCCCACAACCCAAAATCAGTTCGAGAAATCCCAAGAGCTGGGAAGTATTTCCTGCCAAAGGGAATGGTCATGTTAAAACAGGGTGACATTTTATAGCAGATTATGAGGAGAGGTCACTGCTGGGATGCTTCAAGCAACCCTCACAGATATGATTCACCCTGTAAGAGATAGTGTAAGAAATTTTAAAACTTTTTTCTTTCCTCCACAAAACAAGGCAACTGCTTAGTTCTCCACACTAATCCATTTTTATATATGAAACACCTACTACTTATTTTGAGGACGTCTTCCCCTAACTTGGCTGGTTTACTTTTTTATGAGAACAAAGACTCAACAGTTGTATATTGTTGTCCATTTCAAAAATAAGATGACATTTGAGGTATGCATACGGGCTTTTTTTTTTTTTTTTTTTCAATTTTGCTTTTTTTTTTGTGGTCTATGCAAAATATGAAAGTAGTGTCCTAGTGCTCAAAATGTTGATTTGTCTTTTTGGTGATTCCATGAGGTCAATAATGCAAGGAACAACAAGAAATACTTTCAAGACCTATCGCACAAACCTGCCTCTGTGGAAATAAATGCAAGTGTTTCCAATACTCCCTTTGAACTGGCTTCTTCAATAAGCTAGTCAATGTTAGTAAAAAATGTGTCAGTAAAAATGACCTAAGAAATTGGGAGACTAGACACAGAAACAGAGACTACAGGTAGAGCTACTCCAGTATTTCCCCTCCATTAATTACCAATTTTTCTTATAATGGGAGATGTTTCTAAGTGATTACCTCAACAGGTCTTCTTTCCCGAGGTAATCAGCCTAGACTCTCTAAACTCATATTAACTTGATTTTAACTGATTATGGGCAGCCTTCTGTGTTTGCTTTGCTCTCTACCCATTCCAAGACACAAACAGCCTTGTCACCATGTAGACGTGAAGAAAAAATTCGAGAGGTGGGTGCGCTTTTTTCCCCCCTGAAGATTTCTACCCATTTCTGTGGTTTTCAAAACTAATGTCTGATCACAGATTTCTAATAAAACAAGGCTAAAAAATCTAATCACTTACTTTCATGCATGGAGGAAGTATGGTGAAGAAAGTAATTCTGATGACTGATGTATGTACATCCAAGTCTGAACCCACGTCCCTGTTCCTAAACAAACAGATTTTCATGGTATTTTCTAATAACATTATTTCAAAAGGCTTTCTGAGAGGTTTTTTTCTTGCTGACATGCAGTTCCTTCTCTGTCACCTGTTTCTTGGTGCGTTTTGTTTGTTTGTTTGTGGGTTTTTGGTTGGTTTGTTTTTTCAATAAAGAAGTTCTTTAGCATTATTTCTGGAATTTTCCTTTTTTAAGACTTTTGAGATATCATTGATTTCCTTACTCAAAATTCACAGCTGCATGCATGCCTTGAGTTGCAGTTCCTCTAAGGGAATCTGACATTTTATAACCAGGTATCTTATATGTCTGTACATTTTCTAGCTTCCCTGTTACTGCCTCTGGGGAAACAATCCCATATTTAGTAGATCTCCATCTGCCTCTCCTGTAAAAACAGACAAAGCAACTACTTAGATGCCCTGCTACTTGCCAACCAACCTATCTTTATTTTTTTAAGTAGGGCAATGATTAATGTTCTTGTTCTATTCTACCTTGTATCTATATTTTATGGAGTCCTTGTTACTTGAGATGCTTTTTGCTGTTAAATCTTTACTGCTTTTTTTTAAATTTATTTTTCTTCACAGATTTCCAATTTCCTGATGTTTTTAGAGCATGTTTAAGTGTCTCCCTTCTTAACCGCTCAAAGATACCTCTTTTTTAAACTTGTGTCTGCTAGAATGCTCAGTATCTGACGAATGTAGCTGAGGGAGGGTGCCTGCAATTTATCTGCATTATTCAAAATTATTTGATGAGCTGTTTATATGAATATCCTTTACTCTATGAACTATCTGCCAATCATTCAATCTTACGTAACTATGCTATTTGTACTGTGTGATAGGTCAGTTAATTCCCGTAATAGCATTTCTATTTCCTGATTGCAAATTGAGTAAAATTATATGGATTTAGACTGTAAGCTGTTTGGCACAAGAAATTATCTTTATTATCTGTCTACACTGTGCTAAGAAAAGCACATCTATGAGCTGTGTGCACATTCAATATAAATAATTAATAACAAACAGAATAGCCAGATACTCATATGAATGGTTCTTCACAAATCTGTTGTCATTTATATACTCACAATACTTTTCAGAATTACTTGTGAACAAATGTTTGTGGTTTATAATAAGTAAAAAACAATCTTAAAAGTTGCAAATCAGTAACATGTATTTTGTTTTAATGAAATATTTGTATCTGTACTTCATTACCTTTCCAGCTATGTTAAATGTTTTTATCTTTTAGAAGAATATTCTTCCTTTGAGAAACTGAAGCAGAAAAATGAGTTCTAAAGAAAAACATCTGACATCATTACAAGCCCTGAAAAGCAGCTAAACCATTCCTTTCAGTCACAATCTGTTCTAAGAATGAGAGCTCACTGGTACATACTAAGACTATTCAACGTTATCCTGTCCCCTGAGAATATCAGCTTCACAGATAACATGGAGACGTATTCCCCTGCATAAGTGATATGTTGTGAATGCTGGAAACACTAGAAATTTTGTAATTTAGAGGATAAATAACTCCAACAACAGACAGGGAAAATCTTTGCAAAAGAGTCAGATTTTTCAAATTCTATTCAGTTCAGGGAGTAAGATAGTTCTTAGGGAAGAATAATTGGGTAAAGAAAATACATTAGTAATATAGGATCTAAGAAGTTGAAAACTGGCAGAGGCAACATCTGAAAAAACACCTGGTAAAGAACCCAGGTACGCAAGCCAGATGGCATACTATTTGTTTTTCACTACTTCATTTAACATAGAAACAAACTGTTCTTCAGCTGAAAAACAAAACCAATTAGAATATTTCCCACACACACTCCTCTATGTTCCTAAACCAGTATCCTTTAAAAATCACCAGGGGTTTCCAGATAAGAACTATGCAGTTTCTCTTCTAAAGTACAGGTGAAAGATCAGAGTCACCTCCTGAGTTCCCATCTGTTTTTAAAAACAATACTACCTGCACAGCATAGATGAGGAAATGCAAGAAGGGTGGTATAGGGAATTTGAGCTAATGCATATTTTCTTTGGTATCACTGAGTCAAAACCAAGGATGATATATCATGTATGCTTATATTTTGGACATTTTTTTATGTTAATGTAAAAAACATGCAACAAACTATGATTCCAAGAAAAACTTAACTGAAAAGATCATTCTTCAGCTAAAGGATGGTCTCTTCTCTAAGAGATCTGCCACTTCAAAGCTAGACAACAAGCCAAGCATATGCAGCATAACTTTGCCACTATTCCTCTGATGGAAAAGTATGAAATACAAAATCCAGTGGAAATGCTAGCGGTTTACATCTCACGGGAAACTAGTCATCTTGTGCCTTAGGCTGTGGATTGAAAAGGTACCAAGAATAAGAGTATTCTTTTATTCTTCACATAGCCAAAGCATACCTTGGAAAAGTTAGTGCGGGGTAAAATGAGAAGGGTGGTGATGAAAGGCAGACTCCTTTCTTTACAACAGCCTCTGGACCTTCTCTGACCGATAAGAATAAAAGAAAGCATTATGAAAATGCATTGCAATCCTTGATTGCAAGTACTTCAAGTAACACTATTCAGTACAAAGTCTCAATGCATCATCCAGAATTATAAAATAAATAATAGTCCTTCTAATTGATCCCCAGGGAGAATTACTCTAAGTGACAAGAATAGGATTTGTCTCCAATTGCAGCTCTGTCTGTACCTTAAACAAGACTACTAGTGCTAATTTGGCAATACAGGTGATAATACTTCGCTACTTGTACTGAACTGGTGTAACAGGCCATAAAATTCCATGTATGGATGTAGACACATCTATTAGGTGCTTTATGCTGGTATTGCAGCATATTCCAGTACAGGAAGGCTATGCAAGTACCTTACTATAGCAGGATGTATGTATTCAGCTCTACTAACACAAAGATCCACACTAAAAGTTCATACTAGTTGTGTTACTAAACACTGTATGCCATACTATTATTTTTGACAATTTTTAAGTATTTGACTTGTTGGTTTGTTTCCTCCTCCCCCCAAACTGACTGGATTACAAGACTTCTCTCTCATGTGGAAACTTCTCCTTTTCCGTATAAAAACTTTTTTTTTTTTTTTTCCCCTGTCAAAAGAGTACTGTTTCAGAAAAACCCTGAACAAAACTCAAACCTAACTTACATAGTTACAGCCATGCAAAATCTGAATAGAGACCAGATCTGCAAATATTTAAAGGATAAGCTGCAGCTGTGCTTGTTTAATTTCAGAAAAAATGTGAGAAATTGCATCAATAACGTGGATGTCTCCTAGACACACTGGATGAGTCATGTGCATCAGTTTACAGAGCGCAATAATAATCTACCTAGTTTCATAGGTTTTTTTATGCCTGCATACATACATTAGTTGAATTTCAGAAAGTTACTTCTGCTTAACCAGTAGGAGGGATGGATATATTGTATGGACATGACATTTTTAAAATACACAGGGATTTAATGCATTGTATTGAGACTAGGTTATACTATTGGTTAAAGAGTAATATTGCAATTACTGGATTTTAGTTGTCAGATAACACAGTAAAATAACTTCGAGAAACTTAAGATGGGTTCCTCATTTTAAAGATTAATTTCAATATGCAGCCTTACAATTACATTATGTATTTTTAAAAACCCAGTATGATGTGTAATTAAATAGCTGGTTATTAAATGTACAGCCCCAAAGCCTTACAAAATTACAATCTTGTAATTAAAATACACTTACTGTCTTTGCCACCAAGTCCCATAATGTTTTTTAAATAATTAACCTTTCCTTAGATTGTTTGTATGGATCCTGTACATTAAGATTTTAAGATGAGATTAATTCTGATATAATAGAAAATATATTAACTCTTCAATTCTACATCTCATTTTCTCAGGGTTTATAACTCAGCTGAAAAATGGAAAAAAAGTTGTGATTTTTTTTTCCCTTGAGTACCTTTTCATTCATTCATTTACTTGCTTATTCTGTAGAAAAAAGACAGCAAGAGATACAGCTTAATTATATACTAAACAGATCAAAAGCTGTCTCCATATGATTACACAGTTCCAAAAAAGAAGTCACCAAAATAGTATCCACCAAACCAAATTACATCTGATGTAACCACAGAGAAGTAAATCAAACATCACGTGCAAAGTAAAATCTGTGCTACTGTGAGATCTGCCTTCTTGCTAAAAGGAGGCTTAGCATGTACCAAAAAAAAAAAAAAAGTAGCTTCAGCACTGTCAAAAGAAAAAGCTGAATAAGAAGCTCTTATCTCAGAAACAAATTATTTAGACTACAGTTAAAAAAAAATAAAATAAAAAAAAAAATCACAAAACCACACTTAGTCTTGTATTTGTGGATTTCTTACAGCACAGAGCTGCTCAAGCTCCTCGGATAGCAACAATGTTGTTGGTGCAGACGGATGGTGGTCTCTGAAAACCTTCCCATCACTGTGCCAGATTCAGGGCTGAGCCACCCTTGTGTGTCAGGGATCTCTGCAGGGCACACAGGCCTGAGGCACTGGTTTATAACATGTGCCAGGAACCATGCTCCCTCAGAACTAGTAAAAAATATGTCATGATGTTTCTATTTCATGAAGCCTCTGTTGTCTGTAGAACAAGTCTCTCTCTCCTGGGTATTCTGAGTGCCAGTGACAGGCTCTAAGGAAATACAGCAACAGTCCCAGGGATCTCTGGGGCCTTTTCAAGGTCTATTATATGTTTTCGGGAACATGCAGATTTTGGTACCAGATTTACTGCCTGTGCCAGAAAGGGGAAACAAATTCCTCCTGAGCTCTTGCTATGTCCATTTAATGAAAGCTCCAAGGGGAACACTAACAAATACTCTGCTTCCCACATGGGTAAGAGACTGCTTCAGTGTGCAGATACCCATTTATCTACAAGCCAACAAATGCAGTTTATATATTAGGGAGGTCTAATTGAAGTTGGTCCACCCTATAATTATGCTGAGAAATGAATTGAATGAAATTTGAACAACTTAAGGTAAATGAGCTATTAACCTGCAGGACATTTTACTAAATGATTCATATGCATTCTCTCTCTCCCTCTTCCCTCTCACTTCGCTGTAAAAGTGAAATGAATGACTGAGTTGATCAGGACATCAGCAATCATGGCTGCAACAGTGTTCAGCAGAAATAAAAAACAACCGTCCTTACACTAAACAATCCAGATATATTAAAACAGTAGGTTTGTTTTGGTTGGTTGGTTTGTTGGGGTTTTTTTTTTCTACATTTGCACAACATGGGCAAATATGAAAGACACTGGGTAGTCTTATTTTCTTATAACAAGTAATACCTATTGGAAACAACCACAGCAATGAATTAATTCTGGGATCAGACTGTGAGGAAGATAAAGTGATGCTCTGCTCAGATATACACCTACACAAAATTCCTCTCTCGCACAATTTTTAGCTCATTAGGGACAAGTTTCTTTTCTCAGTAGGCACAGGAAATCAGATCTTTTGAAAATATGTGACAGTCTGGCAAGTGAATGGTACAGACAGGCTGTTGTGTCTCAGCAAAGGAACCGATACATGACATGACTGTCTCTACTGCCAGCCATCATCCCTGAAAACTGTACAACCTCCACTAATTCCCTTTGGAGCTTACAGTCTTCATGACAGCAAACATAGCAAGAAGATGGGCTCCCCCTAAGAGCCTGCATTTGTTCGTTCTTCGCAGTAGAATGAGGAATACTAAATGGGCAAGAAAATTTTTTTCTCAAGAGCTCTTTGCAGCTGCAGCTTGGTGGCTGCCTGTCCTCATCCCTTGTTGCACAGGTCAGCATCAGCCCTTCTGGCCAAAGGTCAGCATCCTACCTCACTCTCAGCTGATGAAAGCAAGCGGAATTTCTGTGCGAACCTTGCACCAGGTGGTCCCTTCTGATACAATAACACAGATTTTTAACAAAAAATCCCCACCCACTCTACAAATTTTGGCTACTTCAATACTTCAATAATTTTTTTCTCTGCCCTACATCTACAAGTAAAACTGGTTTCAACTGGGAGATCTTTTCCCCTCTCCTCTTGAAATCAGGCTGTATTTTGGGGGTTGGTGGTGGATACCCCTCTATTGGGATTATGAAGATGTGTTTACTGGTTTCTATGCCAAATACACCAATCACATCTAGAAGTTAAATATGCAGTATTTTGCTGTTTCATGTTGTAAATTATAACCCTAAGATCAATCATTAAGATTAAGACCAGAAATAATATCACACAGGATGAGAAAACTTGCTTACAGCTCTGTAGAGAGAAGAGAGTGAGGAAGCTGCAGAACAGACTAGGAAGATGCAGCCAGCCCTGGCCCCAGCAAAGCCCCGAGCTTCTCCAGCATGGACTGTACAGATGAAGAACGTGTGCGCAACCTAAATAGAGCACGTTGTATCCAATGTTGTCTACAATAAGGGGTTTCATAGCCCAGGAGATTGCTTCTTGTTCCTGTATGAGCTTCTATGTGTCACCATGAGGGTTCCTGCACGTTCTCCCCAGTGCCGCATCAGGCAGGATACAAGAAGGACTCAGCGTCACAGCCCAGTGTTGGGCTCAATCACTGGGCTGTTTCTGGGACCTTGCCCTCCCTCCCAGCAGCCCACTTCCCTTGGCTGCCAGCCAGTCCCCTCATCCTGCCACTGGTTAAGCTGGCTGGAGGACAAGGAGAAGGGCTTGGTCAAACACTTAACAACAAAGGATAGCAGAGGGCAAGCAAAGGAGCTGTGGCAGTGGTGTCCTTGTCCCTGCGGTCAAGTCTTTTTGCATGTGACATTCTCCCTGTGCTGCGTGCCAGGCTGCTGCATCTTGGCCTCTGGGGTAACACATGGCCTGACAGTAGATGAATAAACCCAGAGGGACTAATGCTGTGTTCACTCTTCCTCCTGCTTTTGTCACCTGCTGTAGCAAGTCAGGGACACCACAGCTCTGTGATGTCTACTTGTAATTGAACTAAGCAGGTTCAAGGGATTAAGATGGTTTTCAATAAGTAAAATATTTTATTTCACTGGGATTTTTTGTTTCTTGGCATGAAACAAATTAAACTCTAGCTGTTTCTGAAGTAGTTTCAAATGAAGTTGCTCAACAACCTGGAGCTGCAAGGGAGAGAATTTTTCACACCCAGTCTCTTTATCTTGTTTGTTTAAGTACTTTTCCCTTTTAATACCTTTTTAACTGTATTTGAACTTAAAGTCCTTAAATTATCCCCTTGGAAAGATTTTCATCTTTTCTTCAACCATTTAATCCTTTAATTTGTCAGTTGTAAAGATTGAATCAAAGGTCTACAGGGAAATCACTGACCTCATTTTTAGTTACATGATAAATATTCAGTGAAAATTAGAAGTATTAACTTAAATGTAGTTCAAATTATAGGAACCACAAAAAGATATGGGAGGGAACATCCTTGGAATATTCTCATTCATGTGGACTTTCAAAAGGCCTTTAACAAGTCCTGCAGAAGAGGCTATTAAAAAAAACCTAACCAGTTGTGAGGTAGATCATCAGGCATTGGAAACACAGTGGTAGGATATAAAGCATTTTCGTGGTTTGATTCCAGCCACCAAATAAGCACCACACAGCCACTCACTCACTCCCCCAGTGGTGGGGTAGGGAGAGAATCAGAAAAGTGAGAAAACTGGTGGGTTGAGATAAAGACAGGTTAATAAGTAAAGCAACAGCTGTGTGCACTAGCAACTCAAAACAAGGAATTCATTCACCACATCCCATCGGCAGGCAGGTGTTCAGCCATCTCCAGAAAACAGGGTTCCATCACATGTAATGGTGACTTGGGAACTCCATCACTCCAAACAATTCCCCCTTCTTCCTCTTTTCCCCAGCTTTATATTCTGAGGATGACATCATATGGTCTGGAATATCCCTTTGGTCAGTTGGGGTCAGCTGTCCCAGCTGTGTCACCTCCCAGCTTCTTGTGTACCCCCAGCCTACTCACTGGTGGGGTAGTATGAGAAGCAGGAAAGTCCGTGACTCTGTGTAAGCTCTGCTCAGCAATAAAGAAACCATCCCTGTGTTATCAACACAGATTTTGGCACAAATCAAAACACAATGCCACATCAGCTACTATGAAAAAAATTAACTCTATCCCAGCCCAAACCAGCAGAATCATACAAAGACATGGTCAATATTCTTTATGGCAATAGGTTGACAGTGAAACAGTCCCCAAAACGGGTTCTAACATTGTGTAGTAGTGCTAGCTGTCATTCAGCTTACTTGGAACAAATGCAATAGGAAACTAAAGAATTAGTTGAAAGGACAACACAATGACAGCTGAAAGTCACTGTTGACAAGAACATAGTAATGGACATTAGAGGAAATCTTGTGAATTATTCATATAAGTTTGGTGTACCAATTCTGGAAGAAAGACCAGAGCATCACCGTGGACAGCTCAATCTCCCTGATCATCAGTGACTGTCAAGAAGCAAACACACAGACTGTTCCAAAGCATTAGGAAAAGCAAAAAACCAAAGCCAAACAAACAAAAAATTATGGAAAATGCAATGTCATTTTGGAAATTAGTGGTATGGTCCTATGAACTGGGATGCTGTGTGTGATGGCCCTGGAATATGGCACAGAATCACAGAGGACAGAGCAAGAGAAAAGGAGAGGGAATAAAAATGATTATAGGCTGCAAAGGCTTTGCTTCTGAAGTGAAATTCTGAAGAAGTGTTTATAGAAAAGATGACTAGGAAAGCACTTAGCCCTGGACATTTGCAATAATAAATATATATATATATATGAAAGAGAAAATGAGTACTTATTTCCCTGTAACAGGAGAATCATTCAGTGAAAATGAAAACAACACATTTAAAACAGATTACAGCTTTTTTCTTTTAATGTCGTAGACAATTCCACAGTAATAATCTGCAAGATTTGTGACACCATCTTCTGAAATACTGACTGATAAGGAACTACATATTTTACATTTGGTGAAGTGGAAAGCTTATTAAGAAAATAAAAGTGGCCTTCTGGAGATATGAGGTTTTCCCTCCCCTTTAAGTTCTTTTTATAAAAAGAGATTATAATGGTCTTCACAGAAAAAGGAGAGACTAAAGTTATTAGGAACAAGGAAAAAGATTAAGTTAAAGGCAGCACTAGGGTTAAAGTGCAAATTAAACCTGTCATTCAAAATGAAAATTTCACAGACTGATGACAACTGCCACACAACTAACCTTGAAACTCACTCTCCCTCCACTGGAGTATGATATATTGTTCATTAAAACAACTGATCTTCACACTGTATTTTCTTTATAAACTACACTGAAACTGCAATTAGGGAAATAAAGCCTTCCTATAAATACTGTGAAACAAAGAAAGTTTTTGATTATATATGCACCCAAAATGAGGTAGACCTCAAGCCTTGGGTAGAAACCCTGTGTGCTAAACCCAGTCATTGCTCCTTACCACACTGGTAAACAGTCACACAGACCACAGGATGCACCACCCATCTTCCCTGGTACGCTGAGGTGGAGTCTTGACATTTATACAGGTCTAGTTCAGCTTCAACTTAAAATACTCCCGGAAAGTATAATTGCACGAATATAAAACACCAGAATGTGGCACCAAAATATACACTAACAATGCTGGTATCTGTAATCCCACCTTTTGAAGTGCCTGTCATTAGGTACTATGAAAAGAAAAAAAAAATACACATTTTTCCACTTTGGCAGTATTATATTACACTATACATCACGACAGAACCTCAGTTAATGTACCACATGGCATTTTTTTTTTTCCAAGCCAGATTTCACAACATCGAGACTATGAATATTTTGTACTGTTAACAGAGTGCAGAGGAAAAGTAATGTTTGGGAGCTATTCAGATAGTACAGTGATAAAGCTTATTACACAGCACATAACTGAAATTTATTCCAATGAACTATATTAATTCACACATACAACTAATCTTAAGGCCTTACATAAAAAGAGAATGAAAATACAAGACTGTATGCAAGTGTGTGTGTTTATACGTACGTGGGAAAATGAATTAAACTTCTTCAGTATGTTTGTGTTTCTGTAAATAGAGAGCTAAAAATTAAATGAGAGGAAAGAATTATTTTGTAAAATGAAACAAACAATCCAACTCTGTGTGCATAGGGATAAATATAGCCTGACGTTCCACAAGGAGCATGGAGGCTGCATCCTTCCCTGGCATAGCAATGAACCCATCCTCACAGTTTCTCCCCACAGCTATAATCACATAGTATGAGTGGAGGAAATGATGGGCTGTGAAGAACTTGAGGATGACATCTCAAAGAATTCCTGTTTCAAACAGGTACAGTGATCAAAACAGGCTGATGCACCATCTTTCTTCTATAAAGAGGTATAACAAGGGTTTTTTTTTTTCTGTGCAGATAAGAGAGGACAGGAACGAGCAAGAGATTCAAAGAGAGGTTTGTGGGTTTTTTTCCAGATGCATATTTTCAGTTTCTCATTTCAATCACTGATCAAGTAAGTCACTCGTCTTCAGTTTTTTTCTTAAGCACTTTATGAGTCACCAGAGGTGAAACACAAAAGTGTACAGCACAAGAAGAAGGGGGCCCTGTGAATCTAATCAAAGAATGAGAGCCTACATAGCAGACAGCCAACCTCAAGGCCTGAACAAAGGAAGCATATTCATTAAAAGCGTGCATCCCATTCCAGGTAGTCATCGCTTAAGTATTCCTTCCTCATGGGAAGCCAGAAAGGCTGTCTGCACATGTAGCATAATATGATCTAATATATAAGCCTTCCAATTTGCTATATCAACCTCCAAATTAACACAACTTTGTGCCCACCATGTATGTCCCCTGACACTGAACTCTGGTAACACAGGTTAACAGACAGAGCAGACCCAGAGAAGGCCACATGAAACCTGTCAATTACTTAAGCCTGCTTCTCAAGATGTATATATACACACCAGATTTGGGACATGAGATGCCGTTTTTAAGAGAGAACAGAAAGAGGTGACCATCTCTTCGTTTTTGAGGGACACATGGGAGACAGGAAGGGGAAGACAGTTTGAGAGAGATCTGTTGTCATGCATTTCCTTAGTAAGTGTGTTTAACACTCTCAGCAGTAAGGGGTAGTGCTAAGAGAGGGATAATGGCATTCTCACTAAGACTGAAACAGCAAAATAAAGGACTTAATGTCAGCCACCTGAGACCACTTATGAATTGGTGGAATCTTTCCCCCTTCAGCACAACTGGTCTACTTTTTTTTTTCCAAGGGAATTCTAAAATTTACTATTTGAGCACACCTCATTATGTCTTTACCAAATGAAAAATTGGGACACTTCACAGTTTTACATAAGACATTCACCTATGACTGAGAATCAAGGAGAAGATGAAGGAATGAAGGAAGAAAGGAGAAAGTATTTGCAAAAGCTAACCTTGGTGTAATGACACTATTCCCTCTGGGCTCTCTTTATAGCCAAGAGCAGTTCATTGTGTGCTGCAGAGGTTTGCTTTGCTTGTGACATGTAAAATTGCCATATGTTAGACCTTCAGGTTTCAAGCCAGTCTTTGTGAAAACCCTCAGTGAACATGAACAGCTGACCAGACCTAGTGTATACCCTGCTTGAAACATTACCAACCAACTCTATGCTATGTTGACCCCTCTTGTCATGTGCTGTTACTAGTACCACCATGGCTCCTCTGAGGGCATACTGGCACACATGAGACTCTTCAACCACCTCTATCTAAATTCAGAAACCTGTAAAAGTCTACCAGGGCTTCTTCCTAGCAAAGGTGGTGCAAAATAAAAGCAATCATAAAAAATGTTTACAAATCTAAGACTCATTCTCATCAAACGTGCAATTATCCTATTATTCATTAATCTGAGGTAAGGATGAGAAGGCAAGAAGCATGCTGCACATTTGTTCGTTCTTTACTGGAGGTGCACACACACACTATTCCTTCAGCCAAGTTATCCTTTAAGGTTTGGGTTTTTTTCGATGCATTACAAAAGTGATATACAGTAAATTTTTGATGTGCATTTATGGCATTATACTTGTCTAAATGACTAACACTGCATGTGATGCAGAATAAAGTTCAGAAGTGCTAGTAAAAAAAAACAAAACAAAAAACAAAACAGAAAACATGTAACAAGAGCAGAAGACTATGAGGGAAAGCCTAATGAGAGTAAGCACACTGAGCAACACAAATCCTGGCAACACAGGAGCAGTATCTTTAAGTGACCAGATGAAAGACCTTCTGCCTCTTCCTCTTAAATCAATGGGCATCTCTCCAATTAGCTCCAGGACAAAAAAGGATGCTGAAAATTTCCAGTCTTTATGGGATGAAGTGGGCTTATCCATGGAGACGTGAAAATACAAGGCATCTTATTCCAAGTTAAACCAAATTTTAGCAAAGATAGTAACAAAGGAATTTTTAACCATTTTTTTATTATACAAAAAGTCCAGAATTGTCAATTTCACAGATGTGTCTCAGGCTTAAAGTACCAGTAACTCCAAAGAAATAGATAAGCAACTGGAAAAAAAGCCAAGGACCAGCAATTTTAACCAGAAAACACACATTTCAGTGAAGCAATTAAGGAGCAATACTAATAAGGAGCTAAAACCAATTAGCACTGCACTGACACACCCGGGTCAGTTGCTCTCCACAGTGAGAACAGCTGTGACCTCACCTCCTTACCTGCCATAAGCACCCTGACACTGAAGACAAACTATCTTGTTTCTTGGAGCTTTGCATCATCTTCCATGCCCTTGCTCTTTCCCCTAACACCTTCTTTTAAGAAATGCTGCATCTTGATTTTTCCCCTCAGGAAAAATTTTGGTCCCCACTTTATTTTACAAAAGAACAGAAAAAGAGAGCTCAAAATAGACATGCCTTAGAGTCAAAATGTGGCAGTTAATTTTTTTAATAAACTTGTCTGTTTTATGGGTTAACAAACCACTCTCCCAATAACACTAAGGTTTTAAAGTTGCACCCCTTTTCCCTGTTAGAGGAAAATGCTTGACAGTAGTCATGAGTAGACAAGAAAAGAAAATCCCTAACTATTCTCAGCCAAATTATAGACTTGAAGAAAGCATATAAAAAGCAGAACATCTCTGGTGACCTCATTTTTTTCCATCATATAAAGTAATATTTTGCTCATGCCACTTTTACCCTACTAGTACATGTTTTACTTAAAATACCCCTTTATTCTGCATTTTGATATCACCATTTCTTACAAAACTATTTTGAAAAATAAAAAAAGGTTTAAAAACCCCAGAACTTATCTAACTGAAGAACAAGTTTCCATGCTGTCTGAATGTTATTAGAGAAACAAGACAATTCCCTCCACTAACATAATAATACACCCTTGCTTTTTTCAGATTCTCCAAGACAATTAGCCTTATGCTTTCCTCAGTATTACTACTGAGGAAAGATAACACTAAGTAGTTTAGGAATGGTGAGTGAAGATGAGCCACTGTCTTTTTATATTCATAGAACTGTACTATTTTAATGACAGGGAGGTGCTTAAATTGCTACCCAAGCTTGAAGTGTCCACCCTAGCTCATGTATTCTTTTGGTGGCTGACACGTGCCAAGGTATTTTAGAGTACAGCCTGCATTCAAAAGTTAAGAAGAGTTGTGTTACTGGAGCCTTAAGTAAATTAGAGAACACTATACTCCTAGGTTGAAATAATACGCTGTCTCAATCTAATTAGTAGTAGTAGTAATTTTCAAAATTTAATTTGATTTTCAATATGCACATGATCTACTTGTAAAATTAATTTCACATGAACAATGCAAACAGGAAAACATTTTTGTTGCCAGGTTCCCATTGCAATGCAGATCTGTGGAGAAAAAACTATCTGCAATTTGAAGACTGCAATATTACTTAAATCACAACTAAAGCTACTCTAGGAGTCCTGATCTGTCAATGACAATTTTAAATTATTTTTTAACAGAGTGGATAGCTTTGTCCTCAGATTTATTTAACTGCTTTCAGACCAAGGTCAGAATTTGAAAACTTATATAACAAGAGGGTCTAAACAGTGGCAGTCTTCACCCCCCCGCAACCCATCAGACAAGTATATGAATAATCAAGCTTCACAGACCTTGCTCCAAACAAAATTATAGGAACAGAACGGAATTATGGTTCTCCAAAACAACACAAGCACTTCTTTCAAGATTTTTTTTTTTCCACGGATGGTGAATTCACTGGGTGAGTCAGCAGCTCATTGGTAGAACACTTAACACCACCACTGTGAAGGAACTCAGAAACTCAGCCAGGGAGTCCTGGCAAAAGGGATGCTGTTGCTCTTACTGTATCTATGGACTTGAATATTAGAACCAGTTTTGAAAGGTAAATTTTAAGCATGTAAGATCAGAATAGGTAATCACAAGATCCTTCCCAAACATCTTTTTCGTTCATAGCCAGCTGAGTCTGGGTTTCCTCTAGTAGCTGTTCCCCTTGACAGGCAAGGGTGGTTAGTACACAGTCCTGCAGAACAGTAACTTGTACCCGAATGCTGACCAGCGCGATGGACTGTGGGAGCCAAATCAAGATGTCAGTTCATGACAGTTCGATGTTCAATCGAACCACAAAGACCAAGGCCCAGATGGCCAACACCACATTGCTATGAACACCCTCACTCCTAAGACACTTTTAAGTCCAATGGTGCAAGTTGCTAATTATAGGACCAATAACTAGCACATTCCTCTCACATAAAATTTTAATTCTTCTGAGTCAAGGGCAGTTATGATTAAAACTTTCAGTTCAGTAAGACCAAGTAGCTTAGCACTCATTTCATCTGAGAGGCAGCCAAGCCATTGTGTGAACATAGCCCAGAAGTACCCACATTAACAGACCTCCGCTCACCTAAACAAAGTCATAACCAAACCCAACTGCAGAAAGCTAAGGTCAAGTGGTTTGGATCATCCTTTTAAGTAACAAGGATTAACAACTGAGAAAAATAGTCAAGAAAGTCAGAACCTCCGCTTCTTTTAAGTCTTTCATTCAAAACTACTACGCAAAATACAGCCAGAGCTCCAGTATGAATTACAGACCAGAAACATGAGTCACTTCGTTACCATGCACAGTCTACAGTTAGCTATTGCTGCTGAGAGAAGAAAGCTGAGGATCACTGTGGATCCCTCCGCTCTACAGCAATTGAGAAGATAGTAACTGAAAACAAATCCATCCCCAAAGCTCTTCATGTCGCTGTGAAACTGCTGGAATACCCGCTGGAATACCCTCATTTGAATGCTACTTAGTAGCAGATTATAGTAGTAGATTATAGTTTAATAAATAAAGGGCAGGAAGGCTGATCAGGGGTACAGAGCAGTCCCACACAAGGAGAGATGACAAGTAAATTCTAACTTCTGGAAAAGAAACGACAAGGAATATACAGGTTTAGGTCTATAAAAATGACATACAAGATGGCAAGCAGAAACCAATGACACATCATTATTCACAAAACACATTGGAAAGGAGCAAATGAAAGTCATCAGGCAGAAGCTATTAAAGAAATGCACTTTTGCAGTTCCTGTACAGTGAAATACTTGAACTCCTGGCACAGGATGCTGCAAAATTCCCCCCAAATCAGTTGAAGAATTAGGCCACTAAATAGGTAAAAACCTTATTCAGAGATGTGCATAGCGCCTCTGGCTTAGGAAGTCCTTAAGTGACAGTCTGCTAAAATCTGGGAATGCACTTGGTATTACTGACCACTGGGTCTCGGGGCTGGGGACACTTTCGGTTTGCCAAAGTACAGCCATTCCTCTGAGCACATCTGTTAACATGTGCACATCAAACTACTGCTCATTGTCTTACTGCTTCTAGCTAACGTTAACCTGCTCATAGTTGCAATGGCAAAAATAACAGCCATTTTTAACAAGTCATTCTATTAAATGTCTAGTACTCTGTCTGGAAATTAAAAAAAAAATAACCACCAAGAAATTGTAAGTGCAGCTAAGACCCCAGCTCAGGTCCTAATCTCACCCTCTCCCTTTTTTCACCATCAAAGAGCACAATATTTTTATTGGCTAGTACGAAATAAGACAAAGAATTGGAAATGTTTAAGCTGGCATTTCCTGATATCAGCATGTCTGAGATCAAACACTTTATTTTTAATATTTACGTTTTCACATGTATTGTTTTAATGTATTTCCATTGATTAAAGATGTAATTAACAAGCTTCTTAACTTGAACAGAATGTCTCAAATGTTATGGGCTACTAAAGTTTATGCTATTAAACCCATAACATAATAAAGTATTACTCTAGATAAATAAGTTTGTACAATTAAGCCATTATGAAGTACACATCATTTCCCATAATGTTTGTAGAGAGCTATCAAAAGAAACGTAACAATTATCAGCAGAATCCTTTTCAAAAATTATTTTTTCAAATTACTTCTCCTGGAATTAACACATACTGCCAAAAGCCACAAACCATTTTGAAAGTAAGTGCATTGAAAAAAAGAACCAAATGAACCACCACAGTTTAAACAACGTGTACCTCATGATGTTACTACAGAATTTTTAGCTGTATGGTATAAGATAGAAACCTTATTTCTCTGCAACATGAATTTATTTTCCATGCAAATGTTGACTGAAAATGTTTTATTACATGAGAACTTGCAGAAATAAATTCTGTTAAATACAGAAAAAATTTTTAAGAAGTGACATTTTTCTTAGAAAAATGTTTTGACAAGGTGTAGGCAAAACTAATCTATTTCCTTAGGAATTGTTCTATTTTCTGTTATAAAACAGCTCAAATGTGTTTTCTCTGCTTTATACACGATGAGATATGATTTACACATGAAATGTGTAAGTTCTCATATGCCCAGCAATTGTGTTCATTTCATGAAGTAAAAACCAAAAAGTAGTCTTATGGCAGCAACAGCTGCGTAATACACAACTATCACCTCGGTCTTCCCTACTGATGACATCCATTTCTATTTCATGCCACAAGACTTAAGATCTTCCTTAGTTACTAATGAGATTTAGAGTCTTCACCAGATGACTTTAATTCATTACTCATACAATGAATGTTGAGATAGTTGCTTCAAATGACCCCAGGGTAGAGTAATCTGTAATATAAACTGCTGCAGCAACGGAACATTTTGGTAAACTTTGCTTCCAGTAAACTTGAGCACTTCAAGCCATGTAGTTCAAAAAGTCTAAAAAGATTTTAATCTCTTATTTTAATTTCTTATTTTTTCATATTCTGGGAAAGATTTTCCTTAAGCACTTCCTTTGTAGGGCTGGAGTTGAAGTCTATAACTTTAACATCAAATTCATAGCTGCAAAAAACCCACAACTTCCCCCCCCCTCCCCCATCTAGGATCACAAGTGTAACTAGATCAGGATGTTACAATATTAAAAAAACATTGTGAAAAGTAACAGAACAAGTTGACACACTTTCAAATGTGACATTTAAACCAGCAATATTGCTTTTCCATTTTTTAACTCTTGAAGAAAAAAAAAAAAAAAGAAAAATAAACTCAAGTATTTCCTGAAAATTTTGGTCAAACTTATTTTCACGTTTGCAAAGCTGAAAGAACAGACAGGTAAAGAATGCCTGAAGCACTCATGCTGATGCCTGAACATTTTTATAAAGCCTTCTCATGTAACATTCACATTGTAATCAGTTTTTACATTTATCACCCTAGCCTCAGCATCTGACTTTCAATTAACCAAGTTAAACAATGCTTTTTAGACTGTTACAATTACAAATACTTGAAACTAAATGACAAAAAACCACCCATTTTGCTGAGATCTTCATGGTTTTATTCACAAAATAAACAGATTCATCTTTCAAAAGGAAGAATTTAACAGAAAAACTCAATGCCATAGTTATAAAAAAGTGTACTGAAAAAGTGAAAAAGTCTGATAAACTTTACAAAAGCAAACTATCACTTTGTACATTTTTTTTTTTTTCTTAAAACGAAGTTCAGTAATAGCTTTCAACACAGTTTTAACTGCTCAGAAATACACATTTCCAAATCTGGTTAGGTATTATTTTCGTCTGTGTGGAGAATTCTCCCTTCGTCTGTCTTCATTCTTTCTAGATTCTCTGTACTGGTCAGAATAACGGCTGTACTTCTCTCGGTGTTTCTCTGAACCGTTTCTGTATCGGTCTTGTTCTTCCTCTCTCGGACTTGAATTATTATGGGCTCTCTCTCCAGATTTTGATCTTTCTCTTTTTCTACTGCTGTGTCCATTATCTTTGCTCCAGTGCCTGTAATTTTCATCATCAGACAAAGAAACTCTTCTCTCCACTTTCTTCTTTTTTGAATTACTGTGTTTATTTTCTAGATCCTTACTTCTTTCATGGTTCCTATCCTTTCCACTGTGGTAACCATCTCTGCCATTGGACTCATCTCTGTGACGATATTTTGATACATCTTCTCTCTTGTGTGATTCTCTCAATTTTCGGTGATTTCTTTCCAATTTGCTCTCAGTATCACCTCTTTCCTCTTGGTGTCTCCTTCCCATTTTCTTTTCAAGTGATTTCCTTTTCCTTTCTTGCTTTTTCCTGAAAACTTTGTCAGATTCTCTATTTTTCTTTTGCATTCTCTTTCTTTTGGCTTTAGAAGTATCTGAAATTATAACAAATTATAGGTAAAAGGTTGCATTTTAATTTATTACTCTTAACATATTAAACTACATAGAAAATTCTAGGGAGGTTTTTTTCATCACAAAATTTTGTGGGTATCTGGACAAAGGTATCAAAATAGTAAGCTTTGATTTTATTGGTCCCCCCTAGCCCACAACTAAGTGTCTCATGAAACAGGGGAAAATTCACCCATTCTTTAATTAAGCAGATACTGATATTTTCAAATGCCTGTCTGCATTAAAGGTTTTTCATTTTACATAAAGAGAAATTCTCCACAAGTGTGAACTATCAAGACTACTCTCCATTTTTCCACTACACTTCAATATTTCTGAGTAACTCCACTATTATTAACAAAAGAACATCATGGTAACAAAAAGCAAGGTCACATCACATCACTCCAAAACCTTAAAAGCATACAAATAAGAAATTAGGAAATAGCCTTCTGCATTTCATCCCATCTACAATGCCTATACAGGTATTGAGAACATGATGCAGCTCAAAACAAACAAACAACATTCTTCAACTTACCAAAAAAACCCCAAACCTGCACTTGAATGCAGAGCATTATTAAGCAATTGTATCAGTGTTAGATTAACTCATTGGACAGGAATCTGACATATGATCTGCAGACCTGTCAATCTAAGAATGCTTTGGTTATGTGGGATATGCTTTCGTATTTCAAGAGTTGAAATTCTATGTTCTGACAAAATTCCAACAACCTTGCTCTCCCCGCCCCCCCCAGCCCTAGTTCATTACTTAAGAAGCAATAACTCAGATTTGTACAGATGTGGCTGCCACTCACAAGTATTCATCATCAGGGCATTTATCCCTTAGCTACCTGTAAGTGATGCCTGACTTTTGAGAACCTCTCTACCCATCACCATCTTTTTGTTGACTTGATACAAAAGGATGAGGCATAGGCTGTCAAGTCATACATTAAAGCACTCTCACAAATAACATTTTTGGAAAGATCACTTTTCCCAGACTATCCAGTCTCTTAAAATGATTTTCTTTCCCCAATTACTTTTTGGAAAAGCTTATCAGTCAATGGAGATTAAAAACAGCAGATGTGAAAAAAAAATTTGTGACACTACCCTATGAGGAAACAGAGGCATGCTGAAATGGCTTCAGATAGTGGTACCGCAGCAACATAACAGCCCTCTGGCTCATTTTCAGGGAAATAGTGATAGCTTTGTCAACAATTTAGGATTAAACTTATCTTATGGATTTCTAAATACACAGTGGTGCTCATCTCAGTGGAAGACTTACTCTGTTTGCTCTTCATAAGGAACCTCTAGATTTCAATCAACAGTATTTATCAGTAAGAACTATTCAGAATAACCATTAATTCACCTTATTGTATGAACTACAGTATTATATCAGCTGTTTCTAATCCCCTTTTAAAAATACCACAGCCATAAACTGATTTAACAGTACATAAAATATCTGAATTCTACAGCAGCTGGCTTTTCTCATGTCTGAACTATGGCTTCCTGGCATTATGATAAAACATGACAATAGATCAATTCAGACAGACTTTAACATACAAAGGTTTTTAAACAGTGTTTTCCCTATTATTTTACATTCACTAGAATGCAGAAAGCGATTTGAGAAAGTAAATACAAAGGAACAAGCTGCTTTGATAACAGACAAATTTTGTCCTTCGCTGGACCTGTTTTGGTTGGAATGTCCTTTGCAGAGCAGTCTGAGCTGTGCTAGCTGGTGAAGTTTGACAAGTTAATTGTCATAAAGACAGTAATTGATAATTTAGCTGTATGTTCAATTGCTCAATTTCTAATTTGCAGTTTTTCTATTTTCTCTTACGCTCTGCACTGTTAAAACACTGAAATACTATAGCATACAGGAAGACTTAAGAGTTATAACCAGCAATGGACTTCTACCAAGTTAAACATTAAAGAATACAATTCTATACATTAGTGTTCTGACCACTGTATTTAAGTACACAAGAACCAGCAAAACAAACTAACAAAAAAAGATACCAAAATGCAAGTTTTAATGACTGTGTTCCTGACTGAAGGAAGAACACGTAATAAAAGGGAAGGTCCTAAACTTACAAAAATAAGAGTGTTCATACTAGAAGACTGCAGACTCAGTTGGTTTGTCACTAAGGACTTGCCTCTCTGGTTCCTATCAAGCAGCTCAGCAGAGCTGCAGCTGTCTATGCAGGAGCCATCTGGCTCTTTGCTGAACCAACAATGCCTTCTCTGACCCTGTTTAACTGTGCCCTCGTCTACTGCTTTGTCGTCATTAATGCGATTAATGCGATGACACACAAATCAGACTTTGTACAGTTAGACTGCAGTGGAGAACAAAAATGCATTTCCTAAGCATAAGCAGTTCACACTGCCTTTATTTTATTAATCAACATTTTCATTTCAAAGGCATGCAATAAATCAAATTAACTTTGAATCAGCAAGCTTCTGTGCTATAGAAAGTCATGCTGTGCTATCATCTGCTCATGCTATATACCATCGGGGAGGCCACACAGACTAACTCACACTAGCATGTACTTCATAGATAGAGAAGTGCTTATGACATTTCATGTCAAATGGAATCTTCTATATCAGCAGGATGGTAAAACATGTTAAACACTAATTATAATGCATAAATCTACAAAATATTAAGTTGTCAGCAAAAGCTAGTTCTTTGTGGAGATCTCTCTACAGACAAGAGCCTTCACTATATCCATGCAATCTCTTCCTGTGGAATAGGAAGTAGAAATTGAGACTCAAAAGGAGATTAACATTAAAAAAAACCCAACAAACAAACCCAACAACCAAACATTGCTAGAGCAATGTCATTTCTGACCCATGAAGAAGGATGTACTTACAGGGAAGGACACAAGTAGTATCAAGGTCACGCAACCAAGCCAAGCAAAAAGAGAGCTGTAGACATCAGTCTGCACATTTCACCAGCATGCATCCCACAGAGACATTAAAAGGGAATGACTCTAATCCCTCCATCCTCTACTAAACTGAAGTGGTAATATTGTGCAAAAGGTATCAACTGTTTAAGAAAATAATCTAGAAAACAGCATTCATCAGATATTTCTCTAAAAATGGAACTCTGATTTTCTAAATTCTAAAATAAATTTCCATGGGCAATATTTATTATTTTTAAACCTGTAAGTTTCAAATGATCAATTTTTAAAGCCAAGAAACTAATGATATCTATATACTTATTTTGAGGAAAAACTAGCTATGTGGAAATAGAAATAAATAGGTGTACAGAAGTAAACAAAGAAGTAGTACATAGTTACATCTAGTGTTCAAATACCTGAGTCACTGCTGCTGTCACTGCTAGATGAGGAGTCACTGCTGCTGGAGGACTCTGAGCTACTACTGCTGCTATCAGAATCAGAATCTGAGGAAGAGTCTGTCTCTGAAGATGAAGAGGAATCTGATGACTCAACATCTTGTTTCTGTGTCATTATCATCTTTGGTGCATTTTTAAGATGCTCACGTAACTCATCCCTAAATAACAAACAAACAAAAATTTTTCTTTTATTTTTTTTCCTTGACTGGGGAGGAGGAGGGAGAAAAAGTAAATATCAAAACATAAAAGCATTCCTTACGTTAGTCCTCCAAGGCCAATAGAAGTGAAGAAATTTATGGCAAAACGAGTGTTTCTTGGGTTATCCCGAGGCAATAATCCCTCAAAGAATGGCTGCAATGTTCTGATGGAAACAAACATCTGAATTAAACACCATGCCAGCCTAGCACTAATTCTCACTGACATTAGTCAACTGAGAAAGAATCTGTATGGATATCTGTAGGACAGCAAGTTTTCTTTTAATGCATTTTTTGATACTTTGACTTATCTGATCAACACGCTGTCTAAAAACCTGCTCTTTTATGGAAACAACCTTTTTCCATACACTGAAGAATTACATGCATACTGTCAGGTTATGACAATAGAAAGCCTGATTTTGTGAAGTCCTGAAGAGACTTGCAAAATCTCAGTAGTCTGTGATGGAAAAGGATAATATTTATTGGTGAAGAAGTTCAAAGATCTAGATACCTACACTAAAATCCCATCCAACAGTCTTAAGTATAGTTTCAAGTTTAAGTTTTCATGAGCTAAAACATCTACCGAACTCTTCAAAACACTTAGAAGAAATCACAACTTCAAGAAAATAGCTCAAACAACTGAAAGGAACATTGCAAGATTGCATTGCATTAAATCACACACAGGCTTAAAAGAATGTGTTATTTACGCTACATATAATAAGCAACTAATTCTAGAAAAACAGTTATTGCTAGTTACGTGCTTTTTTTTGTCAGAAAAAGAAGACATGGTAACATTTATTACACAGCTATATAGCTGACAATACATAAAAGATGACTTCAATAATTCTTATACAAGCTGAGTATCATTGGGAAAGCAAAAAAATAGGATATATATCTTGTGAGTAGTCATGTACATAGCTTAATGACAAAATCTATACATGAACTTCATCTTGAAGTACTGTGGCAACAGAACTGCAGCCTTAGTTGAACTTGAAAACAAAGTTCTTATCAGTACTTTTTCAGATTAAAAAATATTAAATTTACAGTTTTTAAAATAAAATTTCAACTTACTCATCTTTTAATCTTGCATTTAGATTAGGAAGTCCCATATATTCACTGAGTTCTTGAAAGAATATTTTGACAAAAATTCTACTGGAGGATGTGGTAGTTTCCTCACTCAGTATTATACATTCAAGAACCTGAAAATATTTAGAAAAAAAAATTAAGTTTAAACATACACATTTTTTTATTTATCTTAATAACTTCTGTCCTCCTGAAATAATAATGAGCGATTTAAAAAATGTTTTTTGGTATTTTTTTTCCAAGAACATAAACCCTGTAATTGCTTGCCAAGACTTTCTTAATCAGTAATTCTTTTCTGCTGCCTAGGAGCAGTTTCTGACCACAGTTATGCTAGTAATCCTTTCAAGATTTATTTCAATCAGGAAAGCTCCGTAAGAGAAAATCAGCTGTGTGAACTTCTGGGAAGTTAACGATTTGGGACTTGTGTGTTCCTGAAGAATGACACTTAGACTAGGCTATGAAACAAGAATTAAAAAAACAATATGAAAAGAGAAGCTACTTTGATATAATAATATAACATTACAAATGAAAAAATAAATACCTGCTTTTATGTATTTTGCAGTTAAATTACAAAATGGCACTATTTTAAATTTTTTTCTAATTCTATAAATTTTTTCATTTTATAAAGACAATTTTTAAAGGTTTCTTTAGGTATGTTTTTTAGACACTTCTGCTATTTATATTGCTGATTGCAAGTTCTAAATTCCAAAATAAAATATTTTAATCAAACAATTCCATCTCAGATCCATAAAATAACAGCTTAAATCAACTACTTAAGAATGAGGGAGGTAGGATGATGATGCAAAGGGAGCAGAAAGAGAAGATGAGGCAACACAGACTAGTTCAACACTATGAAAGAAGATAAAATAATCCAGTTTACTACAAACACAGGTAGTTCCAAATTGTAGAATAAATACTAAACCGAATGTATTATGTATTAGTTCTGAATACTGGATATTAAAATATTGAAAAAGAAGTCTAGGACAGTGACTTTCTTTACTTACACTCCAGGGAATCGAATCGGTGTACAGTAGATGAGCAAACATCTTGGCAACATTCCTCAGTTTGTTCGTTTCCAAACGATGAATAGTATCATACTGTTCTTTGAAAATAGCTTCAAAGGATTCCATATATTCTTTTTTTAACATGCAGAAACGCTGAGACAACATTATACAATTTAAACAATGTATTAAACATGCAGGTAACCTACATGTAAGTGACATAATTGTGCAAATATTTATTGCAAGATTTTCCTTTTAAAGAACCCTTGGAGGAAAAGAAAATACCTTCACATGGATATACTTTATTGCTTTCAGCAATTTGTCAGAACAAGAAACTCATCTGCATTGCAAAGTAGTAATTATCAATTTTGAACTACAGTAAATTATCCAGGAATTTCATTTTACTTCTGTACATCCGGTATTTTCACCTGATGTAACCCCATCAAATGTAACTTTTTTCATTACAACACTGAATGACTGTTTAAAATTAGAGAGGCAGCAGGGAACACTGAGGTAATACAGTTTGAACAAAGATTTCAAAGAACATGTGAAAGTAACTTTTAAGTTCTACTAAATGTATAGATTCACACAGTTAGTGCTTTGTAACCAACTTCCACAGAAGTATTTCCTCAAACACTGGATTTAAAAAAAACAAAACAAAACCCATTCCCTTTAATCATAACTTTCTCCCTTGAGAAGACAAGTATTTTATCTTAGATAAAAAAATATCACAGATAGGGAAAACTTCAGTAAGAAATAACTGAAACTAAAATACCAGTTACACAAAACTGAAGAGCTACCTGTTTATGGAAAAAAACACGCAAACCACCTACAACCCAAGGCAATAAGTATTCAGTCTTATGCTCTAGAGGCTGCTAAGCAGCTTTGAATGAAGTGGTGAAAGACAAGATTCTCCAAAATTAATTTTCAGCACTGTATAAAGTGTATTGTCTTGTAACTCATAATAATTTTACCTCTTTTTAGTACCATTCCTTTGCCACTGATTTATTGTTCTACCATAACGAGAAAAGAGGAAGGCAAAAAAAGCAATAATATAAAAAGAAAATTAGTTTTCATTGTACATTCACTATGCTTATGACAATCAAAATGTTAATTTAATCCACTAATACAACTAATATAATCCTTTTCAGACTGATAAAAAGACTATTCTTTTTATTTATCCATTAAAACTTACGTTTGACACAGAAAAAAAGAAGAGTAAAACAATGAAATTATCAACTATAAAATATAAAATCTGAAAACAGAACTCACCCCTGCCAGCAACCCAAAGAATTTCTCATATGTTCTTTGCTGAGCACAGCAGTCAAGTATCATATTGCAGAGTTCTTTCTGGTTTAAGAAAATTTAGAAAATTCTCAAGGTAAATTCACTGTAGCGGCAAAAAAACATCATTACAAAGTACCAAAACATTGAAGAAAGCCTTATGTGGATGCAAGCTTTTAATCAGGAGCATTTATACAAAGTGTCATTGACAACATCAATAGTTCTCTGCATTTCTCATGTTTTAAAAATTAACTGGGACATGAATATGAACTTTTGCCATTGAAATGTCTCATTCTGCTTAAGCTAAAATGTATGAGTTTGCACACTGTATGTCTAACCCCAAACCTGTCAAAATTACTGTACAAACTGACTTTACCACAGTGCAAAAAGGAGGTATAATATAAAAGGGGAAAGTTTTGTGGGCTTTATTATGTGGTTTTTATGGTTTTGTTTTGTTTTTTTTTTTTACTAGCACCAATCCCTTCATTTATAGAAGATGAAGATTCCTCACAACTTCCAAATGTCAAAATGTCTTGCACATAAGCCATTTGGAAACTCAAATACAGTGTGTATGCTTAGTAGCTTAGTTCCAAAATCAAAAATATCTGTAGATTTTGGTGTATATTAATTATCTGTAATTATTCAGCTATAATTTTCACAAGCTCTGCTTCCCATAAGCAATCAGAAGGCAATGTTTCACTGCAGTTCCTTCATCAGAGAGGCCTGAGAGTGACTTCCAAAAAGACTAAACTCAACCCTTTGTTGAGGCAGAGGAACTTTTCTAAAGAACATGTTTCAGACTCATGAATCTCTCCTTCTTGGTCAGGAAGGAGCAGAAGAAGTGTAGCTAGATTAGTCTCCCAAAACTTTTGTACATCCCCTATCGCCAACACCTGTCTTCCATTTTTCCCCATTGCCATGGTGGACATGGATGTAAGCACCAGCTATTGCAGTCCCGCAAAAGATGCTCTCCTTCCACTGATACCAGCTACCCAGAACAGTTAGTCCCCGTCTTTTTGGAATACAGGTTGTCTGGCTCCCTTTCTCCTTGTTCCTCAATACCATCACCCTACAAACAGAGAGCAGTGATCTAGGCCAGTAAGCATACCTGAGTTTAAACCCAAACTTATTCCCTTGACCTGCAATGTATGTTACAGGCTGTAATACAGCTGTGAACTGGTTTAGGGCACATTTTGATGCATTAATTAAGACAAGTGAAGCAAACATCTTTATATAAATTAACAGACATGAAATACAAGGTACTTAAGCAGGACTGCAGTTTTTCCCCATTAACTTTTTTAAAATTATTTTCTTGTAAAACCAACTCCATGCCATAAACCAATCTATGACATTCCAAGTAGGCTTTCTTCTGTCAGTCATGTATCTTTCATTAGTTTAATTTCTCTTTAAATTAAAAATAACACTCCCATAAAAAAACACTGGATCATTTCAAGCATTTTGTCCTCTCTGTATCTTACACCAGTTCACTGGAACATATACCAGACCTCATATTCTTCCACTTGGGCCATTCTTCTAAGCATGTATTCCAAAAATAAACATTTTGCCCATCATAAAAACTCAAAACAAATAAAAAGCCAACCATGCTGAACAAGAAAAAAAAATACCCCTTCCAAATAACACGACAGTAATGTATCAAACTTACTCATGTGTTTAAAAGCATTCCTTTCAATGCTGTCACACTGTGTTAGTGTGATGTATTAAAATGTGTATTAACTTTTTATATTATCCTGTTTTACAGTAATGCTGCACTTAATCAGTTTTTAAACAATAAAAAGGGTAAAGTGCTGATGCCACTGCTAATAACATCAGCAAGACTTGAAAAACAAATTACTTTTCTTCCTCATCTTAAATGCAATTACAACCTTGGTATCCCCTGTGGTTTACAGTAATTAAATATTTTAACATTTTAATTAAATATTACAATGATTTCTAGGAGAGTATCTTGAATAACCACAGGCATAAAAATAGATTTGCCCACAAAGACATTCTTGCTAGTGTTATCTAAACAACTCGAGGTTAGGTAACTGTCTTCCAGATTAAAAATTAACAAACTTGAAAATGATTTAATTATTTTTTGAGAGATGCAACAAGTTTACATGGCAATTCTGGCTTCATTTATGGCTTTAAAGGTTAGTTAACTTCTTTCTGTAGTCCCAATGATAACGTTTCTGGTGATTTTTATGAGTTTATGTTAAGAAGAGACTGCTTTTTAGTTCATCACTTGCTTTAAAGATCACAATTAATTTGTTTCCCAATTTTACAGGCAATTTATATATTGCTTTTTTCAACAGTTTTCATACAATGCTCAACAAGTGACTCTTCAACTTAGTTAAGAAAGTATGTATAGCTATCCAGTCATGAAGTAAAATGCTTTGAAAATATCAGACATCCAATAGAGAATGATGTTCTATAAAGGTCTTGAATTCATTATTGTATCATGAGAAAAAAAAAAAAAAAGAAAAAAAAAAGGCACATCCTAAAATTGCTAAGACAGAGATAAGAAGAAAGAAATACACTGCATTTCTCAGTTCTCCCTCAACATTTCGTACTAGCTCTTATCCAAACACGAGAACGGTTTAGTTGGACCATGGTTCAACCCAACATGGCAAGTACCATCATACATTTAAAGATGCTGAAAAGTAAACTAGGAAAAGACAGAAAAATTGGACTATCTTTTCCAGCTTTACCATTTTAAAAAACAAGGACACCTTGCCCACTCTATATTATCTCGGCTTCACACAAAGGCTGTGTTCCCTGCAGACAGAAAATCTGCCTCACAGGCTACCTCCAAAAGGTTGTCTTCCTCTCCCCTCCCTAGCTAGAAGTGATGTAACTTCTATCTCCTCCCCCTTGCCAGACACACAACTCTGTTTCCACCCATTGCATGCACAAGATGAAGCAATCATAAGACATCCCCATCCTGTAAGCTAATGTAGCTTCTTAAAATACAAAATTCTCAATGCCAGCACTTGGTTTCTACAATCATACAAGGAACTACAGGAACTGATTTGTTGGAACAAACCTAGTAAAGGACATAGCTTAGCTTATATCAATGTGAAATGAGTTCCTTGCATTGTATACATTTTCATTGCTTTTACAGATGCTACACTTTCCTTTTTCCTCTGAAATGAATCAGCTGAGGTGTGGTTTACTTCCTCTTATTACCTTAAAGCTTTCCCTACTGCCGCATATCTTAATGTGTGTAACCATCACACGTAACTATTTTTTTTAAAGCATCTCTCTCCTCTTTCTCTCCTTTATCAATCAAATTACCATTTAAAGCCAGGGCTGGCAAAGCCATGGAAGGTGTTTCAGTAGCAGGCAGCCTCTTGACAAAGCACATGCAGTGCTATTGGCAGCTACTATACTGTCTCCAGGTCTGTCCTGTGTTTGGTCAGCTAATGGTCTCTCTCAACTTTCATTATCCCTTTATTTACCATTTTACCAAACTCTGCTTGTTTTATGTTTAGAGCCATGTACAGTTAAAGCTGAATATGGTTTTCGAAAGTCTTGAACAAATTAGACCTACAAAGTATTTTTGTATTTTGCTCTTATTTAACACGCTAATACATCTGGAAACTAAGATAACTAAGGCCTTGAGATGAGCTGATGTTCAGATTACCAGTTTGAGAATAACTTCATTCTGATTTTGATAGAACTTGCAGATTTAAGGCAATGTATTTAAAAAGAAGTACAGTTAAATTTAATGTAAAATCTTAATTAAATGCTATGACAGTCCAGGCTACAATAGTAGATGCTTCAGAAAATGAGGTGTATTCATGTCAGTAGACTTATACTTCCAGACATTAACAACAACAAAAGCAGGGAAACAAAGGAAGTTTATGCATTAGGAGAACTCAAACCTACTTTTAACCTCAATGTCAGAATATGTTTGGGTTTTTTTAACTGGTAAACTATGAAAATTCAGATTGATTCAGCATTTCAGGACCACAAAAAGTTGTGCTTCAAAAGACAGGAAGTCTACTTGAGGATGATCACATTTTACAGACAATAGCAAGTCTGAACTAATCACGGTGCCTTTACCAAACCTACCAGTTGCAATGCCCTACAATAACAAAGGAAACCAATGATTCTAAGAAATCAACTTGATCAGAACATAATTATCAGCTTTAGACCATCACACTCTAAACCAGTGTCCTGGACTACATTCTCACTGAATGTCAAGTCAAAATAAGTACTTGTTATCTTCAAGACTTGATGCATAAATAGCACAAGAGAGACGCCGACACCCCCACCACTCCAACTAGGACTGTTTTGAGCAAGTATGACACCATCCTGTAAAAATGAAAATGTGTCAAATGCATGCATAATACTATCAAGAAGGCTGTGCTAACAATAAATTTTCTCTTTACAAATTAAAACCAAAAGTAATTATTTCCTGTGACCTAGTAATTTTGTCTGGGATAACTGCATGGAAGGTCAGATATTCTTACAGAAGAGGCTATAATTTAATTTAGTGAAGTTTCAAGCATTGCTGTATACAAGTTTATCTCTCATCACAACAAGAACAACAAAAAAAGTAACAAAAGACTCAAAGGCAATGTGGTTGAAGCTGATTTTCAAGAGGCAAGAACAATGCATCGTTAATTCTTTTTTTGGTTGGCCATCCCCACTCTGCCCTTGAGGGAGACTGGGCAATAATATTAAGACATTTCTCTTTATGCTCTCAGCTTGAATGATTAAGTACTCTGTAGGCAGTGGCATCTTAAAAAAACAAACCAAAACAAACAAACCCCCAAAAAAACCATCCCCCCCCCCCCCAACAACAA
>WUAM01000012.1:674743-687930 GCA_024336885.1 Actenoides hombroni
TGTAATGCAGGTATATGAAGCTTTATCCTGCAGCAGTTCCAGCGTGCATTATGAAGGCAGGATAGCAGTTTCATTAACTGATACATACTTTCATTACTTCACAAATCACACATCTTTCTTCAAAGACAGACATGAAGATGGGGGGAGAAAAAAAATAAAATAGAAGCGGGATTGGGTCTCACAAAAGGTACTTCGTGCAAGAGAAGTGCGCTCTTTGTGACTTGCAGTCATTTGGATAAAAGTTCACACAGAGGTTGGTAATGATTTAAACTCTGAAACCTGTTACTACAATTGAAGTAAAATGGTTTGAAGCATGGTTGTTTCATATGGCTCTCTCTTTGTGTAAGGAAACTTTGAACGTGGCAGAATACATAATCGGAACCATGAGTCAGATGTTGCAAAAATAAAAAAGTGCATTATTCCTGCATGTGTACCTATTAGAAATTTTTGTTGTGCTTTTGACAACCTGACTCATCATTTTATCACATCATTTTAGTCCTCACTTCAAAAAACTTTCCTTTTTTTTTTTTTTTTTTTTAATAAAACAACTGTCTAGGAAAACACAAGCCAGCAGATCTGCGATCTAAATTTTTTCAAGAGTCAACTTAATCACCTCAAGCTAGAGCAGTTTCAGGTAATATTATATCTATTTTAGAGTCGCTAGTATCATTTCTACAAGAAAAAAAACAAACACTTAAACAAGATTTAGAAAGTGACATATATGAAAATCTCAGGTTCACTAGCATGCATGTGCAATTCTGAGCTTTAAAACCACGCTTCTACCGAGACAAAACAGACTCCTGACTTCAGCTAAAATACTTCATTTTCACGGAGAGATTTACTTATTTTTAATCCAGAAGTAAAAACCAAAGTGTGTAACTGACAGAAACAGGGCTGGAAATTTTTGGAGGTGAATCCAAACAGCTACCTTACACTTCCTCATGATCAAGAGTACCAGAGTCAGAATTCCCTCAGCATATTTAGGTCCTGTCTTTTCCTTCAGTTCTCCAGATTACGCTAGGTTTGGAGATTCGTGCAGCATTAGTAATGATAACCAAAAATATCAGAGGCGTTCTTTACTACTGACTGCTCACAAACCTCAGTTTTGACATGCCTGGGACTAGCAACAGAACTTTGTTCACTAAGAAGAGTTGCAGTGCTAAACCCTTCTTAATTATTTTTTAAATACACCCTAATGGCAACTGTGTTGAACTAAGCCAGCTTTGTGAGCAGCAGCTTTCTGTCGGTTCAAATGATCCTATCTGTGCAGGAGGCCGCAAAGCAGCCCTCTCGGAAAGGGTACTGGCTCTGTGCTATGACCCACCACTGCTGTGGCAGCCCTTCTTCAGGTGCTCTAGGAGAATGGGATGTAGGAAATACTGTGTTCTGCATCATCACTCCTTCCACTTTCTATTCCTCATGCATTTCTGGCATAAATTAATGTTGACATTGTCAGCGTTAATTTACAACACATCGTGTGCTTTTTTCCCCCTCCACCATTTGAAACCCCCTTTAGGGGAGTTGAGGTGGCTGCAGCAAAGGCACTACAGGAACACAGCTCTTTGACAGGGCCATGGGGACCGACAAGGAATAGAGCAGCACTAAATCTCTCTGAGGGTGACCTTGGCTTCCATAGACATCCCAAGAATTTGCCTAAGAGTTTAGTGGGCCAAGCCTTAAGCCTGCTCTGCAGCGAAATAAATCCCAATAGTTGAATGAATTATCAGGGAGAAACTTCATATACTCTAGTTCTGAAGAGTATCTAATCCCATGCCTGGAAATACTCTATATGGGAACGACGCGGGTCATCGTATCTATCCCAGCTAATTGCATTACTCCCCATATTGTCCCAACCGATAGATTGTATCCAGCCATCGCGTCGGAATCACCCACACAGCAGTCCTAACTTTCTGGGTTTTTTATACATTGGTTTAAGGAAGATGACTAAGGGCATAATGCCATTTAAAAAATAATCTTCCATTATACGTTTGGTGGTATAGTAAGAAAAAGAATGAAGTCAGCTGACAAGACTTTTGAACATTTCTCGTCCAAACACAAGAAAATAGTTGCAAGTCTTCCACAGATAACATAATATAAATAATGCATTGCTTCTGCAGGACCTGCTATTAATAAGTAATGATTGTATGGCACCTTCCAAACACTGAACCTAGTTACACATATGAATTAAGTTCAGCCTCAGAAACCACTTTTGAACAAAGTAAATATTTCCTTCACTTACACATGAGAAAAATGAAACAAATTGAGCAAATAAGATTTTACACAGTAATAAATGATGTAACACTCTTAAAACCTTTGCAGGGTGTCTAGCATCCCAACTACCTTTACGGAATGTAACAAATACTTTAAAAGGTTGCTAAACAGGAATTGAAAAATTAGCTGACATCTTTGATCTGGTCTGTGAAACTTTTTTAAAGAGTTCTGTTCCCAGGCTTAGATTAAAAAAAAAAGTGTATTGAGTAGAAAAAAACAGGACCATTTTAACCTGTTCTTGGGTGCCAAACCATACTATGGTATCAGGCCACCTCTGTACCCTAAGTACAGCCTACCAAAATGATGATCGGGTCAGCTACGTGTCCCTGAGCATGCAGAGGAGAGTTATGCAGGTTCCACAGGCTCTCTTCAATAGTATTCCTCTCTTTATACTAATTTCCTATCAAACACAGAAGGTATTTGCCTATAGCCTCTGTATCTTCAATATCTAATACAAGGCACATACCCCCTCCCTCCCACACCTCTTGGAGGGCTACCTTCAACGGCCTAAACTCCTCCTCTTTTCTATTTTAATTGATGTCAATATTTCTATGCTCTGCAATAACTATGAATCAATCCTGCAAACAAGATTTGATTACAAACTTTTCTTTGCTCTAAAGCATTTAAGAGGCAAGCACAAGGGGATGAACAAATCCATAGGATAACAGCTCGTAGATACCATCAGCTGTGCTTGCAAATGCTATGTAAACACATAACATTAAGTAATGGATTTGTAATAATAACAAATAATGACAAGTTAGGGACTGGCGAGGCCACCAACCAGTTTCATAAAGGCCAATAAACAATGATCAGAAGTCATTACTATCTGATGATTATCGCCTTGGAACAGATAATAAACTATTACAAAGTGGGAGGTGGAGTTGCATAACCTGTGGATCCTAAACAACAAGCTTTAGCTTTTGTAAAAGGCAACCAAATTCCCCTTCCCCAAAGTTATTAACCTCTTCCTTTTTAAAATGAAAGGATCAGATTTACCAAGGAGGTCTCATGATTCTTATCTTACCATAAGTGCAGTTTGCTTTCCATTTCTGTAACTCTCTACACCACTCCTCCATACCCCTTTTCTTCAAGCACATTTTGGAAAAAAATTCACTTAAGCCTATGACTATTATACTTAAGGCTAGAGATACTTGCAATGCAGAATTTCTCCCCCAAATGTGAGCCAGCAACATCTTACAGATTAAATATAGGAAAAAAATTAATTAATATTTTACAACATAAAATACTAAGCAGCTTCTGAACTGATGAGAAGAATTTGTTTAGTCAACTGGGGACTGGAACACTTGGCTCAGGGCTATTACAGTTACAAATACAGCAATAAAAAAAGAAAAAGGAGAAATATCTGCTCGAATCCTGATCTTTTTGCACCATTTTCCATTTAAATGCATTGAAATCAATAACTTTAACCTATCCTAAGAATGGCTTCAGTTAAATCAGATTGAGACCAGACTCTCTCCGTCATTTTGCTTCCGCTTAACATTTTGTTAGCCACTGGTTAACTGCAGGTCTAGGCACATGCTTGTTAGCAAACGCCTGCCATGGCTGGTTCAAGACTTCACCATCCTCCTCAAGCAGCTAACGGCTGTCACCCCAAAACTGGCCAAACAGACTGTGTTTGGCCTCCTCAGCTGCTTCACTGTGAAGTCTTCCAGATCAGTTCAGTAGCAAGGCAATAGCATTTTAAGGCACAGCTGTTTGCTCAGTGGAAGTGTGTCCAAGTTCTTAAACACCTTGCTACGTATACATTGAGAGGCAGAGTCTGCTGCACCAGCAAGGTGGCAAATTCCTCAGGGAAATCAATTCTGGTTTCTCAATTCACTGGCTAGTTTTCTGCTAAAACACAAGAGTAAAACTGAGCCTGTTTTAGACCCTGAGAACTGACAAGATCCCAAGGAGCTCATCTACCATTAGGACTGTGCACTGACCAAACTCATCTCTCTCTCTGTTATAGGACCCTCCCAGAAATACAGCAGGAGGAAGGCAGGCACAGAAGTGGATGTTGGTGATATTGATGCCAACTATGCCCTCTTTGCAATACCTTAAACAGCTTAGAGAACAGTAAGGTAGAACTGAAGGGCAAGTGGGAGACAAATAAACATGGTGGTGCCGAGACCTTACATTCCCAGGGAAAAGAAACACATTATAGTAAGGGAGAGAAGGACTATGTGGAGACCAAGCTTCTAGCAGACTTCACCTGCCTGGTGTGATGAATTTCACATGGCATTCAGTGATGCTTCACCACACTGCATGTCCTCAGTAATCAGCCCTCACCTACTGGCAGGCAGCAAGGTTTGGGCCTCAAGTCAGCCTGCTGTCACCGCTGCCTGCTGAGCATGAAGTCATGGGGCCAGTCTCCTCCTGTAGGGAATATCTTCTTGCATTGGCACTTCCCTGCTGTACCAAACAGCACAGAGGAAAAGGTTATTTGCCTTTTGAGATACTAAGAATAAAGTCTAGTCTCCTCAACTGCTGCTGACACTGTTAGATGAAAAAACCATTTCTAGTCCCTACTTTTCAGCAGCGCTAAGGCCACTTGGTGTTTTCAAGTTTGTAGTCTCTAGTAAGATGCAAATTATCTGTCCATAGGAAGGAGACAAATAATAGTGAAAAATGACACAGAGTAGCATGAAACTTCATGAGTAGGAAGAAAGGAGAAAAGGCAGTGCCCAGAGGGAAGCAGCTTACATTTCCACACAAAAAAGCTCAGGAATACACCCTCCAAAAGAAAGTTGAGTACACGCTCAACAAGTTTGCAGATGACACAGAATTGAAAGGAGCAGCTGATACACCAGACTACTGTGACACCTTTCAGAAATGCTACCTTGACAGACTGGAGAAGTGGGCAGAGAGGAATCTCACCAAGTTCAAAAGGAGAAACTCAAAAGTCCTGCACCTAGGGAGGAATAGCCTCAGGCAACAGCACATTCTGAGCACCTACCAGCTGGAAAGCAGCTTTGCCAAGAAGGACTTTGGGATCAGGGTAGCCAACAAGCTGACCACAGGCCAGCAATGAACCCTCACAGCCAAGAAGGCCAACATCAGGAAGACTAGAGCCAGCAGGTCCAGGGAGGTGAACCTGCACCTCTACTCAGTGATGGTGAGGCTGCATCTGGAGTGCTGTCTCTCATTCAGGGCCCCCTGGTAGAAGAAAGACCTGCACCTACTGGGGCGAGGCCAGAAGAGGGCCACGAGGATGATTAAGGGACTGGAGCATCTGTCATATGAGGAGAGGCAGGAAGCACTGAGACTGTCTAGCCTGGAGAAAAGAAGGCTTGAGGGAATCTTACCTATTGGTACAAGTGTCTGAGGGGTAGGAATGAAGTTGAAGAAGACAGACTCTTCTCAGCAGTGCCCAATGACAGGACTACAGGCAATGGGCACAAATTAAAACCAAAATGTATTCAGATGTCATTTTCTGGTTTAAGAAAGTAGGTTTATACTGTTAGGATGGTCAAACACTGGCACAAGTTGCCCAGAGAGGTTGCCTGAACAACCTGCATCGTTTGAGTGTTGAGGTTTGACTAGGTGATCTCAAAAGGACTCTTCCAGTCTAAATGGTCCTGTGAAAGTATTTTAACATGAGCATTTACTGTTTCCTAAACATGGTATTTATGTCTGATTTTATGGGAGTAGTTTACAGGATACAAATATTCTAGTCTGGTTTTTTTAGCTACTAAGACTCTTCACTGAAAACACTTTTATGATTTCCAGACTTCTTTAATGTCCAAACACTTACCTTTAAAATTCCTACTGGTTTATGAGCTACTTTCTCACAGAAAACATTCACTAATCTTTCCAAAACCATGGCTGGTGTTTTACTCCCTCTTCTTCCCTCAGTACAGTTCCTACCCCAAAGATTTTACAACCTAAAGGAAGCTATAAGATAACTGCAAAGCAAGTAAAACCCCTCTAAAATGCATGCACTGGAAGTTTGCTGTCTTTTTTCTTAAACTTTTCTTAGACATTTGCAAAGCATCATTACCTCCACCTTTCAGTTGGGGACGTGCACTCTGCCTCCAACAGCAGCAGATGGTAGTTCACTAACAAAGCCAGATGTAGAATTTTAAGGCTGCTGTTCCCAGCAAACCATTATCACCAACACATACCTGATGTGTAGGTGATGTGGGGACAGGATTTAATTGCTTTTCTCACTAACCTGCACCCATGCTTCCTTTGTGCAAGCCTCTTCTTTTACCAGTAAGCACACGGCTTACTCATATATCCCCTCATATATATGTTGGCTGCTTGCCCTAAAGGTTCCTATTTCATGGAAGTAAAATTCATGAGGCACTCGTGTAATTTGACTTCCAGTTACTCTTATTCTCATTTAGATTTGGGGACAGATAGAGATACTGCTGTACTCTGAGGAACACACGTCGATTCGCTCGAGGCCTGAGGTTCTCAGCAGTGCACAGAGGTCACGCTGGCTCTCGGCAAAGAGTGGCCCCTGCTCCTGCCTGCAGAGGGAGCCGCGGCCCCACGCAACCCGCTCCCGCACACCTCTTGCCCCCCAAACTGGAGCCGCGAACCAACCAAACGAAGCGGTTGTGGGGCAGGGGCTTTGCCCCTCTGTATGCTTCCTTCCTCGAAAGAAGAATTAAGGGTCTGAAAATAGAAGAATGTACTAGAAAGCAAACTGTATCTGCTCATCCCTTTGTATACATCCCACAAAAACACCCCATATTTTTGTATTAAAGACGGAAGTGGGAAAAGACAGAAGCTGAGTTGTCCTTTGAGTAAAGGGAAAAGGACTTTTTCCATATTTCCTGCACGTTGAAGACTCCACGAGCCAAATCGATGGAAGCTGTCAGGATCCTGAACAGTTAAGTATTCCCTACCCGGCCAGAGAAAGTACGGATCTCCCACTCACTCTTGTGAAGGTCATCAAGCAGAAGATAAAAGGGAAAAATCAGAGTGAAGAGCTATTAGAGAAGAGGTCCAACAGGGAAGTTGACTTGTGCAAGGACTATCAGATTTAAGATGTTTTTGTTGGGTTTTCTGGGAAATCTTTATTATATTTGGGAGGTTTTATTCATTCCAGTGTATTGAATGGCAACTAACAATAAAACAAGTAAGCCTTTTTGGTCTCAGTAACCATGAGGTGGCCTCCACCTCAAAGCGCCAAGAATAGCAGCCATCAGAAACACAACATTTTAGCTACCTCATGAACCCTACAAGAGCTGTAGCAAGTCAACTTAGGAGGGAGGTACTGGATTGCTTTCATTTATATGGGGGAAAAAAAGCAAAATCAGTGGTTTTAAATCATCATCTGAGTAACAAAACAATTGGGAAGAAGGCCGGGAAGTTACTCAAGTGCAGCTTTTCAAGACAAAACGGCACTGGAGAAGGTACCACAGTGAAGTTGAGATTAGGAAGAAACTGTGTGGAATGTCTCTCTGATCTTCTAGTGTAAAAAAAGAAAGTCTGCTCAGTGGAGAAGAGTAATGCAGAAAATATGACAAGAACTCTCCTGTTCAGGGCTTATCAGGTTGATATGATTCATACAACCCTCCAGTCCCCACAGCTGTGATACCACGTCAGACATAATTACTTCTGCTGCCCAACTGGGTATGCTAATCAAGGAAGCTGGGTCAAGTCTGACCCCCACCTACTTCCCTCCCTTCCATAATTTTTAATCAAACTTATTAAAATTGTTGAGAGCTCATCACGCTCTTCACTAAGAAATATAAAAATATCAATCAAGACTGTCAGCCTCCATTGCTGACGCTGTGGGAGATATTTACAACACACGGTCTTTTACCAAAGGTCCTGCTTTATGTTCGCAGGGCCTATTATTAAAAAGAATAAAGTCCAACGAGTTACTTGGAGCTAGATACTCCAGGTTGCAAAAGACAAAACAAACAGAAAAAAAGAAAAATAAAATTAAAACATCACCCACAAACCACCCCAAAATCCCCAGAATATGCTGAAAAGATGAAGACATTTTAGTCTGCAAGGAAAGTCTCAACACTTGTTGGCTTGACAGCGCCAATATTTCAGCGGACCAAAATGGTCACCCTATGATGTCATAGGAGAGAGTATCTACCTTATAAACCTTTCAAGCTTAGGGGCCTCTCTCTTCTCCAGGTTACTTCTGAACTGTTGCCTCATCCAGTTCTTTACTTCTTGCTGTTTCTCCCATTTTATCCTTGACTGAGGCACATCCCTCCTCTTCACCCTGCCCCCAAACATTCTTCTTACCTACATGAACACCTAAACTTGACGTTCTTCCTCTGATCAACCATCCTGCCCAATTCAAAGCTTCTAGCTTAATTGGTTGCTAAAAATTCAACCATTCTTACCAAACTCTTGCCTATCTCCAGATTGTTGTGCCTTCAATAATCTCCTGTAGTATGAAGACTTCTCTGTCCAGTGTCTTTCACAATGGGCTGCCTATACTTTCTGAGCTGACCTTCTCTGGGAAATTGCTCATCTCCAGGCCCTGTTAAAGACTCTCCTTATCTCAGTGACACTGTCCCCAGTGAGGCTTCCCATACTAGTGTCTTATTCTTTTTAGCTGCTCCTTGTGCAACCCAGCCTTGAGTTTTTACAGTCACAGTAAAGCCATCTTATATACAAATTGGCAAATACATGCTTTTGCCACAGCATTTGGAGGAAAAAAAAAGTATTAAAGAAACCTTGAGGGCCTTCAGAGTTCTGTCCTAAGTGACTGTACCTCCTCAGCCCCCAGCCCGAGGCACCTACGCTAGCGGACACTTGGAGTGAAGGGCTTCTTGGCCCATATCCAAGAGCCAGGCAACTCTTCTGGCCTCGCTCACCTGTCTTTGTAGACAGGAGCGTCCTGACGCCTGTATTAGAAATCCTTTTCACGAAGGGGAGAAAGTCTGCTCAGGGAAAAGGCTGTGTCAATATACAGAGGATGACAAAGTCACAAATGCAGAAAGATTAGGTTACAGGCCAATACTTGTTTCCTAGTGATAAGGTTAAAAATACTGAAGATAAGATAGTGACGCATTTATCGGTGCAGGAATAAAAATGCTGCACGAATTTAAGTGATTTTTACATACTACTAAGCAAGGAGCAGCTCATCATTCCATCAGCCTGAGACACCGCTACCTTTTCAAACCAAGCACACCTTTTCGATGCATTTCACCAGAAGGACGCTGGCATCGGGTAAGAAAAGACAGAGCACCTATTGCGGTACCGACCCTTCCAAAGCGCTCCTTTGGCTCTGCGGGTCTCTCTCCCGAGGTCTGGGGGGACCCCTTCTGGCACGGCCGCCGCGGGGAGGGGCTCCTGCCTTTGCCTTTAAGAGCAGGACGGCGGCAGCGAGCGCCCTTCTTCCCCTCCGCTTCCCTGCCCTCCCGGGGCTCTGGGCATGCTCGGCGGGGCAGCCCGGCCGCCGGGCCGCACCGGGGCGCTGGCGGCCTGGCCGCCCGTGCCCTGGCTCCGGCCTCGGCTGCTGGCTCCGCTCCGCGGGGCCGAGAGCCCCCGCTGCCGGCGGGAGCTGCGAGCCCCGGCCGGGCATCGCTCCCGGCGCTCGCCGAGCGCGGCCGGCCCCGGGAAGGCAGCGAGCGCTGCGAGCCGCGGTGAGCGCTTTGCTCCAGCTCTGCGCCGGAGCCGCCTGAGAAAGCACGGGGCCGTCTGGGCGACGCGTGAAGAGGGCAGGGAATCGCTTCCTTAGGATGCGCCAGGGGCAGCGTTTCCAGAAGCGAGGGAAGGCTGTGCCCCCCGTGTGTTGCGGGATTAGAGGCTATGGAGGCGAGTCCAGACCGAACTTTAGCTTTCCTTGCTTTTGTTTTTATCCCCCATGCTTGCAAAGGAATTCTTAACCTGGTTTGGAGGAAGCTAGGCTCCATTCAAAGAAAATGTTTCATTTCCTTTGCGTTTAAAACAAGTACCATTAAAAAAAAAGTCCCGTGGAAATGCATGCAACAGCCCGTTACATTGCTACTGCTGCTCCTGAACTATGCTGATTCACTCAAAATTAAACGATTAACACAAAATTTCAGGCAGGCCTTTAGCTACCGTGGTGTTGAAACTACAGTAATGTCAGATTGAGTAAATTAACACAAAGATTAGGGAAAAAACCAATGAATAAAAAAACCCCCAACAAACGAACAGCTCAGAAAGATTCATCAGTGCCATCTTAAAAATAACACAAGCTGGTTGGTAGTTTATTTGTGTGGCTCAATTTGTGCCTCACCATGTGCTCAAAGACGCTCTGTTCAGCAGCTAGCTTTTCCCTCTTGCTTAATTAAAACTACAACATGAGTAGCACTGTTTTAAATAAAACGGCGTGGTAGAACAGCATGTCCACCTGCACTTCTATAGTCTCCTACATACTCTACGAGATTCTCAGTGAATCAAAGCTGTCATTTGTTCCTTAACATCTCATGAGCTTCTCCAGCCCCTTATTATACGAAGCCTGCCACTGGACTTGAGCAGTAGCTTTCACTCAGGTCATTTTCATGTGAGTTTAGCCGTGGAACTCCTCTTTATTAACGCAGAGGATGGGATTGAGACTCTACAGGGGTTATGAATTTCACCCATAAACTCAAACCAGTCCAAAGTGTGAACGCTAAAATTGCTAACCATTCAACTGCCAAAAATAGTTTTCTGATACTGCAATTTCTATCCCAGACCTTTCTTCACAAGGTATTCACAACTGTTACTACCCACCAGGAAAGCACAGTGAGGAACTGCTGTTAAAATGCACACACTCTATAGCAGCACTGGAGACAGAATTAGACAAAAACTAGGATATACATGATACCACATGGTAAATTACTATAGTCTACCAAGTTGTTGCTCATCAGATGAGCTTCCCTAACTGCTCTTGCACACCATCTGAGACTATTACAATGGCAAGTACAAGTGTTAGACCAAAATACCTTTGTTTCACTTCAAATGTGCCAGAGATGAGAAAAGCATGCAGTCAGCCACCTTATTATGCCACTGTAACTCAATAGCCTGTGATAGTATGATCCTAAACCAGTGGATTTTTAAAGGTCTGAACTGGAGGACAAACACTAACAATAAAGGAGTCACTCTGCAAGTGCTGACTCATCCTGGATTCAAGTGCCACGTTTTCGGTTGTCACTACTAACTTTTTTTAGTTCTACCACTTTTTTAGTCTTTTTGATGACCATTCATTGAACATTTAGAAAATTGCTGCTTTTACCACTGAAAACAGGGAGCGATTTCCTCAGGTCTGCACCTTCTACTTGTTCATTTGATTTTATTAAGCTGGTCACAGCAACAGCACTGGTGACACAGTCAAGTTTGAATGTGAGAAAAAGCTTCACACAATGCACAAATGTAGAAAAATTTGTTTTTAAAACAATGTCTTTTTGTAGTCTCATCTCTAGGGCAGAATCCAGAATTGTGTTAGGCTCCTGAGGGCCCTACAGAGCTCCTGGCTGTAGGTGCCTCAGAACCAGACCTGTGACTAACCCACACACTGAGAAGCTGCCTAGGGCTAGTAGAAAATGCATTTTCCTCACCACATTTCCCCATCCTATATAGCCAAACAACTGGTAATATAGGCATACTTGATAAACTTATAGGCTGGAAACAGTTCCTTCAAGAAAGAAATTGAACTTAGCTCACCTGTACCCTGGAGTTCACTAACCAGCAGTCTGCAGCATCAGGTGGATGTGATGTCATGAACTCTTCTTTTAGCTTTTTTCCCTTCTCTGCTCCTTTGATCTGGAAGAAAACAGCAGCAACCAATGCATCTTCTGAGCAGCCCAATCACTTGCCACAGCCTCAATCAATGGAGGCTGCTGGACATGTTCTTCATTCTGATCAGGCTAAACTACAATCACTACTCAAACTCTGTACTATGTTTCAGTGTCAGTTTGAATCAGGAAAAAAATTTTAACAATGAAAGCTAAGCTTAGGTCCTTCCAGAGCTAAATAGCACCTGAGGCATTTTCCCTAATTGCAGTCTTGTAGGTGGGTAAGGTTTAGGTTAGAAAGGAAGGAGGCTGAGTAGGTTTTAGGGTTTTGTTTGTTTGGGGTTTTTTTAACAACTATCGAACACTAGCCCTTAACACAGTCTGGGCAGATGGAAGTGTGGGGCAACTTATTGTGTTTCCCCCACCATGACTTTCAATAGTTCAGTTTATTTCTGTAGAAGATAAATAGTAATAACCTTTCCTGGATGTTTGATGGAATCATCCTATAAAGATACAAGACAAATCCTAAGGAGCTAAGGATGGTGCTGTTAGCTACCTTCCCCTCAGTCTGTCTCAGACTGCATCTTCACTGCAGGGAAGGTCTCATGGTCACCAGTCTCTCTGCCCCCCGTGCATCAGTGTCCTTCTGAAGGAAAGCAGGCAGGCCAGAAGGTAATGCATCCCAGCTAACACTCCAACACCGACTGAAGTGGCAATCAGGCAGCTCATCCAGTCACCAAGACTTCCATGTGCAGCTGATAAAAGTATTACTTGTCCTCAGCTTCTATGGAACACCTCAGCATTCTTTTTTATTTATTATATTTTCTCTTTGCACAGGTATCGATATTACAGAAAGAGATGGATCAAATCCTGATGTTGAAATCCTACCAAGTATGTTCCTATTTTGCTGTAGAGGATGGGCCTGCTAGCCAGTACATAGCTAACATGGTTTGGGGTATTCAGCTGATCAGCCAGGTCAACGCTGCTAGAGAAAACCGGCTTCTGATAAGTGTCCTCTGCACACTTTTCCCAAAAAGTTTGTTTGGGGTTTTTTTTCCAAATTAAAACCACCCTTTCTTCAGACTTCATAACAGGCATGACCTCAAATTTTAACAGTGTCTTTTCAACTCTTCTGATGAAGCCACCAGTTCTGTGAACTTGTTTTCTAGACTCACGTATCTTTTCCTGACTATCACAGTTTTCTGGAGACTGGCTAGACTGGAAACTGAAGAAAGCTATTTTGCAGAATAT
>WUAM01000012.1:687939-700093 GCA_024336885.1 Actenoides hombroni
AAGTGTCTATAAACAGAAATAGCTATCATGACATATCAACATGAGATGAGAATGCCTGTATTGCCAGCAACATAGATAGTACTGGCATTCTACAGAAAGATTCTTCTCTGCTACAAGTTCCTATTTTTTCTTTTTTTAAGCAGGTTTTTCTACTGTACCTGAGTACATATCCACAAATATTTTATGCAGTTATTTAATGCACTTAGGTCAGCAAGCAGTGCCCAAGGGGCTGAGGAGGAAAGAACTCACCATTCATTTGCTTTAATGGTCCTTCCATGCATCCATCCTTATCAGCCAAATCCTGCTTTTTAAGTCACACATTTTAATAGCAAGTACCACAGGGATTTATGACCCCTGCTTCCCATGTTGAAAAGAGAAAGAAGGAATCAGCTTCTGTGGCTGACTAAAAAAGCCCCAGAAGTAAACAGCTCAGCTCTAAGCAGCAGCACACCTGTTGCACATGTGCCATAACCTCAGTGAAACCCTGGTCCCAATTCAACCAGTGCTGAAACCCCCCCAGCAGCTGGGGGGTTTGCTCATAATGGCTAATGATTCTCACTCACGCACCAAAGCAAACTGTTCCAGGACTTGAGCCATTTTACTGCCCCAACTGCTCTTTCCATCCCTTTGCCAGAAGTCAATTTTCCCATAACACTGTCAGCAGAATTAATCATATACCTTCACCTCAGCCGCTGCGTTTTGCAGTCCAGGTGTTAAGACACAGGCAAACCCAGGTACCTGCTCCTGAGCCAGATTAGTGGTTGCTGACCCGTTTATGATTCGCTGTCACACCCTCCTACTCCTTCTGTTCTATTTCACTTTTTGCTTTACCATTTTCCAGTTCAGATTTGCAATCTTATTGTCTAAGGGGCTGGTTTGGTTGGGTTTTTTTTTCTATTTTAAGAAACACAAAACACAGAGTGAAATACTGAGCTTTTGCCAGATTCTGTGCTGTGTAGATAGCAGCCCGTACCAGAGGAACAGGGGTAAGGTGGCAGAAGTTGTGCATCACCTCGCAGTTCTCCCCTCTCAATCCAGTTCCAGCTAACCTAGCCACTTCTTTGTTGACAGAGTTTCAGACATACAGTAGTGATGGAAGATATCAGCCTCAGGGAGTTTTGGCCAGTAAATAGCAAATACAAATTCTGCCAGTCTTCACTATGATAGAGAGACAGTAGTTTAATGTAACCTGGATTCCTAAGTTACCTGTTGTCAAAAGAGAGAGTTAAGCAGTACCCATTGGCAATTGCTCCCTATGAGTTTCTTTGGGGAAGCCTTGCTCTCTCCATGGAGTACAGAGCAAACTGAAATACTGGTTCAGCCCAAAACATCCGATTTGTAGGTACCTAAACCTAGCGTAAAGACAAACTCCAACTCTTAAAAATCAATTATCGTTCTATCATTCATCTAACTAAAAGGAATGCCATTTAGCTAACAGGAGTGATGTGTTCTAAGCCACCGCACGTAATCTGTCACAGCCTAGGAACATGGCACAGTTTGACATTCAGTGGCAGTACAGTTTGAGCAGACGTAAGCAATTGCCACCCACTTTGTCTATCATTCCCCCTTTTCTGCACCACACTAGCAAAAGCATTTGTGTAGCACACAGTGAACGAGATTGGACAACAGATGTTACCAAAATTAACTCAGAGAAACAAAAACAAAGTCACTCGTCATTCAGATGGCTTCCCAAAGACCCCACAACCTGCACCTCTAAAGCAGAAAACAAGGGCTGCCTATGACTGAATGGCCATTAAAGCCACGCTGGGTGAGACCACACACTTTGCCTACAGTCCCCTAGGCTGTTGTGCACTATTTAGCATTTAACTCTGTTCTCTTTCCCATCTCTTAAGAAAAGACTAACACACATCCTCACCATACCAGACTGCGGTGACCCTAAATATATTACATATCAGAGCTGCTAATGTATATGTTATTGCATAAACTCTGTTAAGTACGTACACAAGAAGGGCAACCATATCAGAAGCCCACCTGCTAGCCTCTCTTCCCATACCGAATCCATCCCTTCCAATTGCTCAGCACACAAAGCAAGTTACACAAAGGCCTATTTGCTCACCTGGAGTTTATCAGAATGAACAGTTACTATGTTTGCTAATAATGCTTTGGAAAGCTTCTGTCATAGATCAGACTTCTATGAGGAACACGCTAAACCATCACAATCAGAAGGCCAACACTGAAGAAATTTCAGCTGCCAGATCCAATAGATTTTAGGACTAATGAATCCTAGTAAGTACTCATGAAACAACCGGTTTCCTCAGATAAGAAGAGCAGAAAAGGTTGCAAATATCCTAGTACAGTGGCTCGAGCAATTATACTTGCAGGTAAAACATTGATTTTTAGCCTGGCCCTGGAGGTCAGTCCTACTGAGGTTTAGGGTTTCTCAGGCCAGATGAAGAGGCTGCCTTTCCCCCTCCACCCCTTCAAGATGTAATTAGGTAACTTGCAGGTTTCTCAATCAGAATAAATCTGTCACTGTTCCTTGCTGATGGACCCTCTTCTCACTGCAGTCGTATGTCCTGCATTGCTGTACTAGCAGGCTGCTTCCACCTCTCACAAAGATCAGGTAGCATAGCCCCACCCATGAATTCCCAATTATAAATCAGATTATAATATAAAAAGGAAAAAAAAACAACAAAGAAACCCCAAAGTGTTTCACAGGATGGTGACTGGCACTTTCAGCTATACCAACCTCACCTCACACCTTGATGCTTTAAAAGCCAAGGCTTAGCTTGGCTGTGAGAAGCCACCTGACAGAAAAGCCCCCACCAGTGCCACTGCCACTTGCTGCCCCTGAAGTTCTGCACTGATCTGTATCTTGCTGCTTCATTCACACAGCCTCTGCTGTACCCTGTTATGCCACCTTCTGCTTTAGCAGTTCCGTACCGTTTACACAAGCTATTCTACTCAGTCTACCGATGAGAGCAGTTTACTTCTTGCATCAGACTCTTACAAAGACAGCTTCTGCTTCTTCACGCCCACGGGGCAGGAGAAAGATCTGTGTCAGCAGTTTCCAAACTGGAAGGTCACAGGTCAGCTGAGTGACTTCGGAGGAGGAGGAATGTAAGGAGTAGGATGTTCTGCATCCATCATACTGTACCTCCATTTACAGCTTCTGTAAATTCAGTTTACCACCTGACTAAGTACATTCCTGAAAGTTCCTTTAGCAACCCTCTCTGCAAATTAAAATGATACCTGTCACTGGCACTGAAGCTGAAGATGACAGAAGATAAAGTAGTGAGGAAAAAAAAAATGCAGTATTTACATACCATAAATACTTTGCCTGTCCTTTTCTCCCTCATCTGTGTTACTAATTGCTTTGTGTTGGATTCTTTGGCAAAAATTCCAGAGGTACCTACCCACCTTTTCCCTGCTCTGATTAACTGAAACAAGTTGGAGGCTTCTACTCGGAAACATTCATCATGTTTTGGTGTAAAGCACATTTAGAGGAAATATAAATAAGCTAATCAATACTTTATACCTCAGTGAAATGACCACAAGCCAAAATGTGGTTCTGATTCTCTTTAGCTTGGACTCAATTAGTGAGAAAGTTAAAGCAGAGGGGGAAAAGCTTTGAGTTTTGAGGTTTTTATATTATCGATTTAAATTTTCTGCCCTTTTTTACAGTGAAAGTTTTAAAAATAGAAAGTAGAACTTGTTTTTTTGCCACAATCTCTGGGTGGCGTTTTGAAATTCTTAATTAAGATGCTACAGAAAACAATGTAAATTAGACTGACCTCATCTGTTTTGCAGTGGCTAAAGTAATGAAAAAAAATGTAATGGTAAAGAAAATGAAGACTGAGATTAAAGAGGCCTTCAGTTAATGACAGGCTGAAGTTCAACTGTCAAATAATCGAAAATGTTTGAGAATGGACAATAATAAAAGTCAAGCAAAGGATGAAGCCTAGATTATTATAATGAGATATGATATGTTCTTCAGACTATTTGGAGGTTAATGTTACTTGGTTTCATATGGTTACGGGTAAGTAAGTACTGTACTACTATATAGTAAAAATAATGTAACTGGATACAGTCTGCTTCACAGTGACCCAAGGTTAATGGTAGTTGCTCTTAGTATATTTAAAAGGTTTAAAAGAGATGTAACACCTCAGCATTACAAATCCAGTGCAATGGCACTAGAAAATGGCACCGAGCAGGCTAGTACAATACTGGTGTTCTTGATGCCATGAAATCAGCTTCCAGTGTAATGCACGTTGGCTTTTATCTGTATAATGATACTGAATGTGTCCATGAATTCTTTCGTTCCTGAATGGCACCACCTTTTGAGTAATAGATCATTGGTATACATCACTCTGATAAGGTATTACACTAATATATCATTAAAGCAACAGATGTATTAGTGTAATACATCACTGGGACAAAGCACTCTGATGATGATGTATTCCTGAAAAGATGGCACCATACAGAGAAGACGAGGCCCAAGAGAAGACTTTTGCTCAGTTTAACACAATAAAAGGTATGCCTTCCTGGCACAAAAATGCGATGCTCCCTATAAAGATATGTCACCACTACTAATTGTATTCCCCTTTGCATTGGTAATTTGAGGGTCATATGGCTTGGAAAAAATTTACTATGGTTGAGGAAAAGATATGATTTAAAACCATAACCTATCAGACTGCTTTACAGTCTTTTCCCATTATGTCTCATCTCCTCAGCCCTCCGAACACCTCATCAAAAACCTCACTGTTTTGAAAGCCTCAAAGATGCTTACCCTGTTCTGGAGCAATGAGGCTATGGGAACAGTTCAGAGAGGTTGGTGATGACACAGTCTGGAAGAGTTCTCCTGAGGAATGGGGCTCAGCTAGACAAGCAGGCAGAGACCAGGGAAATCCACTAATATTGGCCTCGGAGGCTCTTGCTGACTCACTGCTTGTGAGAGCAGGGATTATGCCACAGCCCCCATGCCAGCCAGCACAGGAGCTGTACTTAAATACTTAGAGAGCCACGTGCAGCTCAAGAGGCACAGACTGGCCTGTTCTGTTCCAACCTCTGTGTATCAGCCTGCCACAGACTTCTCACAGCCAATGAATGGCATTCAAGCGTTTGTAAAATGAAGGTGGTTTTGGGGTGACTCAAATAAAAGAATAAATACTTTGAAAAACGGAGGCTAAATAGTAGCAGTCTAGTCAGCAGCATGTACAAAAAACTTCTGGATTTTAGAAGCCCTAGGCTATCTCACTCACCAAGATGTGTATCTGGGCAGGCAGTTCAGGGGTACACTCCTGGCCCATGTTATTTCAAAGGAATTTCACATATTTAATTACAAAAGGTGCATGCTGATGTATGAAACAAAGGCTAGGGCTGTGAATAATTAATCCTCTGAAGCAGTCATCCTTTGTGTTACCCATTTTCAGACCATAAAATTTGCTAATTACACACTAATTACAATTCACATGATAAATGAATTAATCTGAAAAATCTTTTAAATAATTGTTTAAACACAAAGGTCCAAATTACAATACCTTTTGTCATGCAGAGTTGTGCTGTATAGACTTCATAAGACAAGGGAATGTTCAGATTCAGTGGTGATCACAGTTGAGTCCTAAATGAAATTGATTTGAGATGTGAGTATATTGACCATGTTAAAACAACTCTGAACAACTGGAAAGTTAAGAGGTAAGATCAGAATAGCTCTGGAGAAAGAAAAAAAGAGAAAAATAAGCATAGAGAATGAAAATAAAAGTGGTAGGAAAAAAGGAAACAAAAGAGTTAAAAGTTGGAGTGGCAAGGATAGAATAAAAAGGGGCAGAATTCCACCTCCCCCCCCCAGTTTACAACGTTGACTTAAGTATTCAAAAGTTTTCCTGTGTCAGTTACAGGGATACACATGCACACACTTTTCAATGTACAATCAAAGCAAATGGGACCTTTATTCTAGCAGTGTGGTATAGTTCCTCTTAAAAGGTTTTAATTTCGAAATTATGAATTGATAAGGCAGTGGTATTGAGATGAAAAACAAAATAAATGCAACCAGATCTTTCTTTCTTTCTCTCTCAACAGAACTGACACATGATGGGACTTTGTCAGGACTGTCACAGTTAGGCCTACATGCTCTAGTCCGGGGAAAGTGGGAGATGTATCTTGGGCTGCATCAAGAGAAGCAGGGGCAGCAGGTCGAGGAAGGTGATTCTGCCTGCCTACTCTGCTCTGGTGAGTACCCCACCTGGAGCACCGTGTTCAGCTCTGGAGTTCTCAGCGCGGGAAAGACATGGACCTGTTGGAGCAAGTCCAGAGGAGGTCCACAAAACTAATCAGTGGGATGGAGCATCTCTCCTCTGAAGAAAGGCTGAGAGAGTTGGGGTTGTTCAGCCTGGGGAAGAGAAGGCTCCAGGGAGACCTTACTGCAGCCTTTCAGTACTTAAAGGGGGCCTGTAAGACAGATGGGGACAGTCTTTTTAGCACGGTCTATTGTGACAGGACAAGGGGTAATGGTTTTACACTAAAAGAGAGTAGATTCAGACTAGATACAGGGAAGAATTTATTTTACAGTGATGGTGGTGAATCTCTGGAATAGGTAGCCCACAGAGGTGACAGAAAGAGAATCTTGAAGAGAGGCTCTGAGAAACCTTGTCTAGTTGAAGATGTCCTTGCTCACTGCAGGAGGTTTGAACTAGATGAGCTTTAAAGGTCCTGTCCAACCCAAAGCATTCTGTGATTCTATGTAAAATAATTAGTGTGTGGCATATGTGATTTAGCTTTAGTGTCAAATTATTATCTATTCTTCTCTTTGCCAAATGCTCTCCATCAATCTTCTATTTTATCATAAATATTTCCATAATTGTTAGATAGGAAAAGTTACAGGCTGGTTGGTTGGTGGTTTTTTGGGAGGTGGGGTGGTGTGTGTTGTATATTTTTTTTAAATCAAGTTCATTTATTTCTCATATACAAAACACAGCACCAAGTTCTCACTCTTTGTAAATGAAATTGTCTCTAACAGGCCCGTGTTGGTTTATTGTAGCTGAAGATCTGTTTCACAGTGTGGCATTTGATTGGTGTCAGAGAAAGGGAAACAGATGCATTCACTATTTAGTTGAGTAGTGCCTAGGAATCACAAAGCAGGATAAGCACAGTTGTCCTTATTAGGCCCCAGAGTAACAAAAAATACAAACCTACTTCCTGACATGTAAGCCTCACCGCCTAGGACTTTGGTTTGGATTGTGACCCACTTTCACAAATGATGATATCCCAGTGCCTTACAAGTCTGAGCTGAACAGATGCACCAGGAGGGAGATCATATGTAATATTTGGAGCTTTCCTTCTGTTTTTATAAACAGATGAGCATCTGCCTAAAAACTTAAGCCCTGAAGCCAGCAATATGCATTGTACAGTTTCTCAGCTCTACAAAAGAAATACTACCACAGCATGCTCATTGGTATTATAATCTGGTCAGTCTCCATGTAGATTTGCTCTTACTTTGCAGAGATAGGTGACTTCCAAGATGGGATCTTTTCTGTTAGCAGTTATCAACCTGTGGTCTGCAGAACTCAGAGAGAACTGAGGGACCTGCAAAATGAAATTCAAAGAAGCAAACTTATTCTAAGTAGGTTCAAATTGCCATAGAACTACATGGGAATCAATCAGGATTAAAACCAGCACTGATTTATGTGAGATACAGCTTTACATTCTTATATCATCCTAAATGTTTCCCTTAGCAGATCCTTCCATGTATTACTTGTCTCATATCCTATAGCCTGTGCTTCTCTTTCAGTTGGAAACTGAGATTGCGTTTTGAAGTGTTTTTAACACAGAAACAAATTACACAGTAAGTCCCTGTAGTACTCTTTCCTTGAATTCCAGGATGGCTAAGAATGCCTCCAATAAAAAAACACCCATTCAAACATAAGAAACACCCTCTAGGGTGGACCAATGATCCATCCAGCCTGGTATTGTGTCTCTGACAGCAGGAAAAAGAATGGGGAGGAGGGGGTGTTCTGGCAACTGTTCCCATTTTTTCATACCTGGAGCTCTCCAAGGAGTAGCAGGCACACCTGGGTGCTTGCCTCTGTGTTTCCCTCCACTTGCCTATCTACAGATAAGGATACTCTGACCCTCATACCCCTTTCCTTTCTTCAGCTGCTGTACCATGAGTTGGTTTTGCATCCTCAAACAGTTTTGGGGTTTTTTTTCTCCTTTATTTATTTTTTTTTTCTTTTTCCCTTCTCAGAAATGAAGTGAATTAAAGTGAGAAATTGCCAGAGGTTAGTGACATAATTTTGAGGATTCATATACATGCATTTACTACACTTCTGCTATAGTTCTGCTATAAATACAGTGCAAAGTTCATTCTAAAGTATGTAATGTTTCAGTGATTTATATTTTAGTAATATGTATAAAAGAAGGCAATGCACATTAAAATGGGATGCCTCCTTGGTGAAGACTTGAGAGAAATAAAACAGCAGCAATGGTTTCTTGACCTTTTTTCTTATTTAAAGATTAAATAGGAACTATATTGGCCTTTTGGAAGCCTCTCCACATCTTTCCCGGTGGCACAAGAGGTCAGTACAATCACCAGGACCCTGACATCCTTCCCTCTGTAATGAAAAATCCCTAATAATATGTATAGTTAATAAAATCTAATTGCATAATTCAACTGTAATTTCACTCATGGTACTTGTCAGGGTGTCAAATACGTCTTTCATAATATATGCTTCTATAATATAAGCCCTTCCAACTTCTATTCAGCTTCCTCATGAATAAGAGTACACACTTTTAAATATTCAGTAATTGTAGGTTCTTGTCTAAATCCAGCCAAATTCGGTACACTGTAATAAAGTGAAAGGTCATTTCTCAGTTGCTGCTTCTCTGAAGGTGACATTTCTTTGGTCGAGCTTCCTGACACTGTGTAATTCCTCCTCCTGTTTATTTTACCACTCTGGTACCTCATTAGCCATCGCAGAAGTAGGCATTTCTTTGACTGCGGTTTGCACAGAGGACAGAACATATTGATATGCACTTAAAGACTGTTGAAATGCAGCCTATGTAAAAGCCAGTGTTTAGGGCCAACCTGTAAATGTGACTTAATGAACCAATAGACCATAGCAGCTTCAAAGCACTGAAAATGTAAGAACAGAATCAATACTGTGACACAGGATTGTTAGTAGGTTACTTTCATTCTTCTGCAAGGAAGAGTCAATTTCGTTACTCCTAAACTCTTATTACTAGAGAGATACTGAATCTCACCTCAACCATACATAAGACAGCCACTTCCAAACTCCCTTGAAACCCCTCTTCTGGTTCTAAACACCTAAAACCAAAAATGAAGTGGGGCCAGATTCAAACTGTACCTGCCAGCACTGTCAAAAACTGCCTCAGACTCCTGTGGATTCAGAAGAAGGAAAACTAGGTAATCAGATTTTGCTGGCTCGGGACAATTTTGGGATACCAGCCCCAAAACTCCATGGCATGAGTGCTGCTCTCCTCCTGCCCCCCTAGTGCCCTCCTTCACCACCTGGAGTTGAAAGAGAGAAGGTGTCTGTGTGCCACCGTAGAGTCCTCCCCCCAACATCCAGCCTCCTACCTGCTTTTCTCTGGCACACCCCTCAGACAGAGCTAGCCCTAACATACCAGCTACATTGCACCTAAATCCACAGTTTAGACTGGACTTGTCCTCTTCTTCTCCACTGGTAAAACTGAGCCTTTTTTTCCTTAGAACGTTGCTTTTTAGTTATTTTTAAAATTATTATGTCTCACTTCAGCTTTGCTTTTTCTAGACAGACCATGCCAAAATTTCTCAGCCTCTCTTCATTTTCCAACTTTTTAGTATTTTTGTTCCTGTCAGCTGAACTCTTTCCAACATACTGAGGTCATTTTCAAACCTGGTGCCCACAACTGAACTAAACCTCACAAATGAGGCTCACGCTGGACTGACAAATAGAATAATTACCTAGCTTGTCTCTATGTATTTCATTACCAAACCTTTTACAATACTAGGCTTTTAGTGACAATGCCTTGGTTTTAACTCATGGTGGATGGAGTGGAAGAAAAATCACTGTAAGTTCCTGTAAACTTCCTGTAAAATGTAAACCTTCTTTTGTATTTCAAAACTGGGCAGGAGGAATAACTAAGGAAAGAATTGATACTTTCTTTTACTTACATTGGTTTTTTATTTAGAGAAGCAGCCTTTTCATACTTCTCTGGTAGGGGAAAAAGAAAAAAAAAAAACAACAAACCCAAGCAAACAAAACACAGAGCAATGAGGTTAAAAAAAACCCTCATATTTTCATTAGAAACTCAAAGCACAAACTTCAAAACTAGAAACTAATAACTCCTGTTATTTTTTCAACTTCAAATCATGTTAGAAAGAAATAAAAAGTTTCCTCGTGCACACCTTTTCCCCTTCAAAAAGGGCAAGGCAAAAAAATCCCAAATGAACAAAATCCAGAAAAGAGATCCGTTTAATTTGCAGATGGTTAAATTTAAGGGAAAAAAAACAGAACAACAAAACGAAACAAAATGTTAGAACATTTCAGTAATTCTTAAGAGAGATTAATTTAGAATTTCTGGGAGAGGTGGAAATAGAAAAGGCAAAATAAATCACACATTGTGGTGGTAAAAGAAAACAACCACCTGCAGCCTCTTGTTATTTCACAGAATAGCTTCCAGAGAAATGGAACAACTGAAGAATGACTGGAGATTTATCTCACACTGGTCTGATTCTGACATTGCAGGTCAAAGCTGGAGACTTATTGTGTATCATTGCCTTTAAAAGCAAAATGGGGCCTATAAAAATACATTGTAATTAGCAGGCTCAGCTCTACCTGTCTTGACTTCCACGACATGTCCATCATTGCAGACACCAGTGGAAAGCTCACACGGGGCATGCCACCTCCTATTACTTTTTGTGGTTTGTAATAAGTAAAGGTTAATTGTTATCCTTTGTATTTCCCTAGAGAGACCAAAGAAACGTAGAGAAGTTCATGTATCTGTAAACACACAAGTGTTTGGAAACCTGTGACCAAGGTAGTTATTTTGCTGGCCTTACCCTTTGTGTCCTGTAGTTCTCAGCACTGTCCTTCTGACAACATCCTCTGAAGTATTCATAAAATTATTTCACAGGACGCCGGAGTGTCACAGAGGCTAATTGACTTGTGCTGCTGCAATGATCCGTGGCCATACACGTACAGACAGCATTGTTTCCAGCCACATGTATACACACATCTGCAAGTGGAAACTGGGATTTGAATCCATAACCTTTAGCTCTCAAAATGCAGGTCTTTATCCACAGAGTTAAAAGAGCAGCTGTAGGCACATAAAAATGCTGCTATTCATGAGCATGTTTACCCTGGTGAGGTAAGGAGTAGCAATGCGTTCTCACTTTGGCCAGAGAGGCATATTTCCCAGGGAAATCTACTTCTGGAAAAATGCCCCTTGATGGATTTTTTTTGGGGTGTCTGTGCCTGGCTACTACTGAACAGCAGATACTAGAGTCAGACTGGACTGTCTCAGCATTTTTTGTCTCTATGCCTCTGTTCCTGGTCTTCTCCTCGTACACCTTACCCATTTTTTCCTCTCGTGTTGTGTCTGGCTTGTCTACTAGCCAGAAATACAGTTTACAAGTATATTAAAGCCACTGAAATTTAAGTATGAGGTGCACTACTCACAGCACCATTACTGATATTTAGCTAATTAAAAGAACATGTTCATAATTGTTGTAATGTATCGGGCCCTAGTAACAGTTCATTTCTAAGCTTTCTACCTAGTGTAATACTCCAGTCTAAGAAGATCCTTTAGGATTTAAATACATATTTAGGAGGATTTTCCAATGCTTATACTTTTTAATTATATAATCAGGGAAGTGGAAGATGTGTTTGCAAAAACTTTCTGAAGGATTATACTAACACACTCCCTGCAGAGGCAAGGCAGCCTCACCAGCCATACCACCTGAGTAAGAAAACCCCTGCAGTTACAGATGCTACACTGGATACCTTCAGTAACTTTTCAAGAAACCAGGAGAGCTATTTCTACAGGGCAAAAAATATGTACAAAGTGTTTCAAGCATCCTTTAAAGAACTATTTGAAGCATTTCCTCTGTTTTTTGCACTTCTATTCTATTCTATTCTATTCTATTCTATTCTATTCTATTCTATTCTATTCTATTCTATTCTATTCTATTCTA
>WUAM01000012.1:700193-736230 GCA_024336885.1 Actenoides hombroni
ATTCTATTCTATTCTATTCTATTCTATTCTATTCTATTCTATTCTATTCTATTCTATTCTATTCTATTCTATTCTGTGGTTTTGTGGAAAACAGGATTACCATAAAAACACTTCACAGGACTAAATGGCTGATGACCCAGGGTCCAGATCTCCATCCCCGGAGCAAACAAGAGGTATCCTTCTTGTACATTCACTTCTCTCAATTCATTTTCACCTCTGTGCACAGCCCAAGACTCAAAACAAGATGTCCCCATTTGTTCACCTGGAGGCACAGAGCTGCCTGCTGTTAGTGACCTGAATGACATCTGTTGTGGTGACATGACACAAGGTAAAACAAAATCCTACAGCCAGTGCAAGAGAGGTGGGGCCATTTCTCTCATTCTTGCCTCACTAGGGTAGTTAGGGGCGTAGTGGGAAAGAAAAGGATTTAAAGTGTCTAGAGTTGTGCCAGACTAGGGCTGAACAAAACAAAGGCAGAAGAAAATGAGAAAGGTAAAAATCAGCATACAGACCCATCCCAAGTAATCAAATCCTTTAAATATATATATATATAAAAAGATTGTATACTGATTTTTATATTTTGCAAACATAGAACTGCTAGAGTTCTTTTAAAAGCACTCAAGGAGATGAGTCAGATTTCTACCAAGTGTTATTATTCCTATTTTTAATGAAAATGCCACAGTGTGCAGTACATATATGTTCGTTTTCTCATAGTGTAAGTGCAGTATAGCAATCACGAAATTAAACTGTGCTTACTAGTTTTTGATACCTTTCATTTCTAAATAACCCAAAGCATTTTATACATCAGAAGGGTCAGTAAGAGCAGGAACTCGGCAGCTGTCAATGTGAAGCTGGGTGTAGTGACATGAAGCTGCTCAGGAGAGGAAGCACAAATGCCATAGACAACTGGTACTGAACTTTACAGAGAGAATTTAAATTGCCTAGAAAGGCTTGAGAAGGGGTAGGGCTGCTACTCTTACAAAGAGCCTTAAATGCCCCAAATGACATCCCTAACAGCACAACCCACTTCACAGCTAAGACTGACGGATATTTGTTAGCTCCTTTTATTTCCTGTCGCACGTGTAGATGTTGTGATGATTTACCAGTCAAATACAACCCTCCTCCAGCTTCATGAAATCCAGACTGGTCACAGCAACAAGATGCTACCAGCTCATAAAGCATACCTTTGGTTCTTTTTTTCTTCAAATAAAGGGCAAAAGGCTTTACTTGTTCCTAACACCACTCTCTTCAGTACTGGATCAATTACTTTGCTGAAGCATGTTCTGAATACAACATCTATCCCTATTTGGGCTGTTGACAATCTATTGTTTACAAGTAAAGGTACTGATACATTGTATAGCTCTTCTATAAGCACTGGGAACTATAGCTAAATACCAGTATAAAGGATGTGACACATGCAGTTAGAAATGGGGAGAAGGAGCTGGGGGAAGAAACTGCAGAAAGAAAAAAAAAATAATCCATTTTAATAATAGCTTGACAATTACAATTAAATAATCCAAAACTCAAGCTGAGCATTTTTGTTACCCGCTGCATGAATGATGTTTGTACTTTGGAACCTTTAAAATATTTAAGCAGAGAAGAAATGAAATGAACTGCAACCAGTTAAGGTCATCCATTTAGGGCAAAATTGATAAAATATTAAAATGAAAGAAATAAATTTTCAAACAGAGATACTAAGGCTTCATAGAGATGTATTATTCAAAGCAGAGGAACATGTGTGACCTCTAGGCTATTACATAATGGAGAAAGGATACGACAGTTCAAATGAGCAGGAACTACAGGCAGCAGAGACAGAGAGGGAAGATGGATTAACCATTCCACAAGCCAGTGCCTTGGTTCCAGGCTACTGAGACTGGACCTCTGTATTAAAGCATTACATTCTCAGAGCCAGCTGTGAGAGCCCAGTATTACATTGGGCTTAAAAACAATTGGAAAGATCATGGATTTTAACTATAGATTGATTTTGTGTCTAGCTGAGCTTGTTAGTGGCTGTACTGTTTCAGTGCCTTGGCTTCTTCTGACTCATGACTTTGTCCTTCCATATCTTTTGTAGAATGGCCTGCAATCAGTACAGCAAGGGCTGGCCACGGTGTAATGCATCATACTTCTCTCTTTCTGTGGTCAGCTCTGCTGGCTGACAGCTGACCTTCTCCTCATTCATCTTTGCCCTGTCATAGCGTGAAGACGCCCAGTTCATGTTTTGGACATCTTTAAGGAAAGTAGTCTTAAATTAAAAAAGGATAATTTATTGCTAGAATTTAAGGCCAGAGCCAGTATTAATTATACAGGTTTTACTATAAAACGGGGTTTTGCAAGGGTCTCAACTCTTTTGTATCTGAGGTACCTGGGATAACTCTCCCCTAAATGAAGAAGTAGCTGCCCGAAACAAGAAGTATCTTCAAAACCCAGCGAAATCTATGTAAGAGTAGGAACTTTGCTCCTTTGAAAAATCAATTTCCACCTAGCAGAGGGCCCTTGTCTCCAAGCTCAGTGTTCTGATGCAGCTTCATTGCTCTCCTGCTGGCGAAAGGCATTCAATATTCATACAGCCAGAAACGCTGTGCCTAACATAAGGTTTTGAACTGCACGTCAGGGGTCAGGCATCAAAAAGTTAGGTAACATAATGCCAAAGCTTTTTCTTGGACATAGCTTAGCCTCCCTAGAGGATATAGAAAAGCACCTAAAACATTACGGAAACAAGTGTCACTGACAGTCATTTGTGATCTTAAGTCCTCCAAACGTTTTTGATCATCTGTCCATTTTTACCCGGTGGCAATTACTCCATGTGAAAAATAACTCTTTGCATTTGCAGAGCAAGCATTTATTTTGAACTCTCAAAGCTTCTTCCAAAACTAAGTGTAAACATTATTAGCTTGATTTTATAGCTATCCTAAGTGGAGAGATAGGGAACGTTTACAAATGAGGTTCTCAAGGACTTAGGCGTAACCGATGACAGTAGTTTTCTGTTCCTGGCACTGCAGCAGGGTTCTCTAGTGACCCCTGGCAAGATGTTCACTTACCTCACTGGAAAATAGGGATAATGGAATGGGTCTGACCTTTTGGAAATGGTATGAACACGATCCTTGTACGGCCTACACAAGATTGAGAAATTCAGTGGAAGAACCAAAACATGAGTCCTGAGCCTGGCCCTGTACCTGAGAAATATTTTGGAAGAGAATGGCCATCAATTATATCCCAGAAGTCTCTTTCAATTTTTTAAGGTATTTTTAAAATGATCGTTGGTTTTTTTTTCTAAAGAGGTCAGCAGAGCTCAAAACCTCAATAACAAAACCAACCTTTTTTTCACCAGTTTCGCACAACTGAAGAGCCACCTACTTAGAAAAATAACCACAATTTCTTAAATTTGTTGTGGGTTGTGGTAAACCCAACACTTACATTTCAGTCCATAGCAGTATAATTTTCAGGAATACAAAGAAAATGGAAGCGCTTAGGGAAAAACAAAACAAAACAAAACAGCAATCTTCAGGATTTTTATCTGACAAAATGTTCCCTCAAATAACACAGATGTTTCAGAGCACATTTCAGCTGATGATATATTTTACCCCAGAAGCTGAAAATACAACCGTGTTCCTTTTCCTTATAAATGTCAAAAGGGATCATAGAAAATGAAGAACACAACAGAAGTAAACTGTGTATCTAACAAAAAAGAAAGACTGAATTTGTAGTGGGACTGATTAAAAAGCTGTAGCTACAGTTCTGAAAGAATGGTTTTTCCTTTGAGTCAAAGTGAATTTTTTGTTGACGTAACTAGGACTGGTCATATTGATCAAATCAAAGATCCATGCCACCAGGTACCTCTCCTCCAGCAGAAGCCATTAGCAAATGCATAAGGAAGTGAATAAGAGAGGGCAAGCATAACAGTGATACACCCTCAGTATAGTCCTCTAGTTTCTAGTGGTCTATGATTCAGGGATTTTCTTTAATAGAATTAATTACTATGTGCATATTCGAAAGCCCTCTCATGAAGTTTTCTGATTATGTTTTCAACATATATAAAAAAGTGAGATTCACAAAATCCTGCAGCGATGAGTATCACAGTTTAATTGCAGGTTGTGTGAAAAAACCTCTCACGATCTTTCTAGATTTCAGCTAAACAACACGTGCTGGTATTCGTCTTCCTGCTAAATCCAGCAGAAAAAAAAAAAATCCATTGATATAGGTGTGAGGGAGATTGGTCTCAGAACCAAGAATAAAAGCAATAAACACATTTTAATCGAAGCTAATCCATCTTCCTCAAAAATATAGTAAAAAGAGATTTATATAGCAAGATTGAGGAAGAAGTGAGCTACCCCTTTCAAACAATGGAGGAAAAAACTTACAATCAGGTAACTTGAAAAGCTCACACTAACTTTACTGTACTTTTGCAGAACAATCTGCTATGCCATCAGTGCAGACAAAGAAATTTTGTAGCCAATGTAATTTTAGAACTTGAGATGAGTATGTGTGTTGGAGGAGGGGATAATAGAGCTTTCTATTAATGGAAAGCAGTCCGGCTGCAGCCTGAACTGTGGTGTCTTCCCTCCCCGTAATCATAGCTTTAATTACTTCATAGGTCAAATTATGTTTCTGTTTGAAAGAGTTTGGCCAGCTACGTGAATCAGAGCATGCATATTTAAATCTACTGTATCCCCTAGCATGGGCTTTTATTCTTGTTTGATGCATGCGGGCTACTAATTTAGTTCTTCATCAACGATGGCTCTTTTTTTCTTCTCTTGCACAATGTGAGTCTGGTTCCAAAATATATAGAACAAGCACACATTAATTGAATCTGAGGGCAAGTATACTTCCTCCTTCAACCATATGGACAGGGTTTTTCTTTAAAATAAAAAGGCCAAAAAGTGACTGGAACAATGCCCAAAGGGGAGAATAAAGACAGACATTTAAAGGTGAGCTCACTAGATTTATTATAGCAGGGGACACTATCATCCTTTCCAGCCAGCTACCCAGTTAGCAGGAATGCTTATATCACAAGAAAGGCCCAGGAGATTCTTTGGAAAATAATAGATACAGCTATTAATATACTGGGGAAGCTGCAGCAATCAGCTTCAGATATCGACAATAAATTACATTGGTCAGCTCTGAGATTACATAATCCAGGCAGGCAATCAGGAAAGCATTTTTTGGATATCAGTGTTATTTAGAAGAGCTGCTTGGAAAAAGGTTTAAGGAATTAGAGTGCTTCTGTCCAAAAAGAATAGCCAAGAGCTTTGAACAAAAATGCTGCTCATCATCTAAACATAGGAAGAGCCTGGATGAGACAAGGGCTCAGGGTTTGCAGGGAAGGTGCTGCTTTTTCTATTAACCTGATCCCACTGTTTGTGCAACAGCTTGCAAAGTGATTTTAAACATACCGGAGGATGTAGGAAAAACATCGACATCGTGTAACACATCGCAAGGGCTTGTTCAGCTGCTGAATGCCCTTTCACAGTTGGCATTTGTGTCACCTCTAAGTAGGCCAGTGGTGACCCAGCAGCCTCCCCACTAAAAACTGTATCAAGACAAGCAGCGTTGGTCTCAGAGTTTTTTAGAGGATTAGCTTACTCCCATGTGCAAACAGAGGTAGGAATTCAGTCGTCCAAAACTTAAAATAAGAAGCGCAATGGGGGAACAGGAAATAAACCTGAAAATCCCAAGATTGCTAACCCTAAACACATTTAAAAAGACCGTGAGATTAAGAATTACTGTACTTCAGAGCCCTGTGATATTTCAGTCGCTGGGCTTGTCTGCTGGTGTTGAGATAAATGGATTCAATGTTTTCACATTTTTCTCAGTCACAAAGGTTAGACATTTGTTTGTTTGTATAATGATAGCAAATATCCTCCTATTACCGCAGCTATGGGAGCTGAGAGTTTCAAAAGCCCTTAAAAACCATGACCTTGTGATAAGGTTATGAGTGCTGCCATGAGTGAACTCCAAAGACATTTCTGAATCCTGTACAAGCTCCCTCTCCTTCTGATTTCTGACTGAGCATATAGCCCAAGAATTCCCACTGAAGTCAACAGAAGTCAAAATCCCTCTTACTTGAGGTGCTCAGTGCTTTGTAGGATGAGAGCATAAGCAAGGCTTACAAATTAATACAATCAGAGTGTTGGGGGTTTTTTAACTGTACCTTTTTAACTGTATAGCAATCTTTAACACCACCTTTTAAAAAAAAGTCTGACTCTAAGAGGATAAGCATAATACAGCAAGTTTGAAAAATTCCCTGACTCCCTGGCACCAGATTCAAGTCTCAGGGTCACTGAACTCTTCACCTTTCTCAGATAGATAAGATGACTACTGCAATATTTAATATAAGATAAGCCACACAAGTATTTGACTGAATTTGACCTCTCAGACAGCTTACAAACCCAAGAGCTTGTGTAACCTGAACCTCTGCAAGGAAATGGATGTTTCTGCATTCTCCTGTAACTCCAAGAACTAGGGACTTTGAAAACCATAAAATGTGCTGAAGGTGTTAGGCAGCAATACTACTGAAGATGTTTCTATAGCTGAATCCTCTGGTATCAATGGCCAAAGCTTCTGTTCATCCAGGTACAAGCATCAGGCTGAGCTCTGGGTGTCCATACATCTGCAAAGCTCCATTCCAGAAGTATATGCACGTCAGAGGTGAATGGTGGGTATGTAAGAACACTAGACAGCTCTACTAGGTCAGACCAAGGGCCGCAGTGCCCAGTTGCCTGCTTCCAACAGCGACCAAAACCAGATGCCTAGAAAGCAGAGTAACACCAGAACTACCTGGTCCTTGTGACAGTGCCCGTACTGCCACAGGCTGTTCTGGCCTCTGACAGTTTGTGAATCAGCCTCCCCGTGAGCCAAGGGTGGCTTCTGCCTGTTCAACAACCGTCTGCTCTCTCTGCTGAGCTCTCATCGCCCACCACATCTGGGCCGAGCAGCATCACATACCCTACGTGGGTATGAAGTGAAAAATTGCCAATATTTCTTCGGTTTGGCCAGCTACACATCGCCCTCCTTTGATACCAGCTCACGTATCAACCACAATCACGCACAATCAACCCTTACTTGGCCTCCTCAGGCCAGGCACCATTTTATAGCCAGCAAACACATCCCCTCTCTGCCACCTCTGCTCCAGACCAAACCTCTTACCGGCTGGTGTTGATATCCGTGCCTGTCACTGCTGGTTCTTGGGCATCTTCTCCATCAGAAGGAGGCACCAAGCGACGCTCAGGGCACTGCTGTACCACTGACCGAGGCAGCCAGTGCAGGAGCCACCCCGCCATGCCCCCTCACGAGGCAGCTGGGAACCGGGGCTGTGGCAGGGCGGGCGTTCCTCCCAGAAGCCAAACAGGGTGGCTGTGCCAGAGACAGGGGCCAATCCTGGCACAGCAGAGAGCTGCCCTGGCCAACATGAAATGGCGGAGACCACAGGGGCTGCGCCAGGGCAAGAAGGCAGCAAGATGGCGGCAAGATGGCTGCTTCCCCACAGGAAGCCAAGGCGCGAGCTGGGAGCCAGGGCGCCGGCGTGAGGGCCAAGGAGCAGCACGCCGCCAGCAGCCAAGGCTGGCAGGCCTCAGGCCGGCTGCCCATGGCGACAGGTGCCTGACTTCCTGCTGCACTGGGAAGTTACCAAGCGTGTGCCCATGAGGTCCTGGTAACAAGGATCATCGTGTTCTATCAAGCCCACGGTTCAGAAATTACTTTGCATTCTCCACTTGCATTAAATCAGCTTCACCCATGACACTTCCTTTTCTAACAATGCCTCATGTGTAATTTGCCTTCACTTTCTTTTTTTCCCACTTGCTGCTCAGCACTGAGCTGGTATTTTCATTAGCGATGCACTATAACCCTAAGATCCTGCTCCTGAGTGACAAAAGCCTACTCAGAAACAATTATCTTGTGAGGGAAGTCTAGATGGGTTCTCTGTTGCCACTCTATTTGCACATAACTTGAGTGTGGCAAACACCCTTCAGATAGATGTACAAAGTTATTTTCTCCATTAAAAAACACAACCAAAGAGGAAACACAGATAGCCAAGAACATGTGTCTCACATGATTTGGCTGTCCCAGCATTGTCCTGGTGGTATTTTGGGTAAACACAAGCTCTGATCTGCCTGTGAAGTAGGGCAGGAGAAGACAGAAAGCTGCAGGTGGGCAGCAAGGGCATCCCAGGCCTGGCCATGCTCCCCTGACTCCCATTCTCCCTTGACCAGTTGGCCAGGTGTCCTTAGATTTTCATGCATCTTCTATACCAGTGTTTCTATTCACATGAAGCACATGTATTTTCAGAGTTCTTTAGCCCTGTCTTCCCAAGTGACAAGGTTCCTCATGGTGGCTACTGTCACAAGAGAAAGCAATCAGTGCTTGAGGAGAGGTACTTATAGCTTGCCTGCCAGCTTAGCTTAGGCTACAGAGCTTCTGATGTACCAGCAGGTCCTGTCATTCATATTAATTACTGTGTCATCCAAATCTGCTCTGGAAGAAACTTGTTATCTGTTGGTAAGGGCACAAATGGCTCGTCTACAGGTGAGGCTCTGGTAGCACAAAAAGTAGACTGGTAATAGTGGAAAATTCCCAAGTGCAGACAATCTAAAATGGCTATAGAAATAATCTACCAAATTTCAATAAACTTATGCAAAGCATTCCTATTTCGGAAGCAGTAATTCATTATGAAAATATTTCCATTTCTTCTTTCATACTTCAGAGTGCACTTCAAATGCTTCTGAAAGTCAAGGACAAAGATTCTTGTCTTAATCCGAATGTCCTCTAAATAGCAATGAAATTTTGAAATTGCCAGTAAATTATCAGAAACTTGGGGATTTCCCCCTCCCCTTCTGTTGAAGCATCAACAGAAACTACAGATGACAGGAATTCAAACTGCATAGTCGGAACTAACATTCTCATCCTAAATGAGTTTTAAAAAACAAAGATATCTGTCTTGTTTAGCATGATTTATGAAAGCTTCTGGAGAAGCCAGGATCACTTCAAACAACTTTGCCTAAGAAGGGGTGGGGTGGGAAATCAATGCTAACAAAATTTTAGGAAAAAGTACTGGATGTAGATTAATGAAGAATTTTGGCATGTTCTTAACAATATACTTATTTGATAAAAAAGAAGAAAAATATTTCCACTGTTATTACATTTTTCTATACAAATAAATTAATTCCTGTTGCAATTCTGTCCTAACACAGAGAGCAGCAGTGTTTGTACTAGCAAGTAGCAGGAAAATATATGTAACTGTTTGTGATGGAGGCTATCTAATCAAGGACATATTTCTGGTACTGAAAACAAGTACAGCGATAGAGCTTTATCTAGCCCACAATTTTATTTTTTTTTTAAGAATGGAAACTATGGCACACTATAGATCACATCTGGTTATGATGAACTGAAATAAACTTCTATTTGGGTGTTTTTCTTTTTATAAAATGATTGTCAACGTAGGTTATTTTTCCTCCTTGTGACTGCAGTTGCATGAACTCTTCCATGTGTTATTTCAACCTGATTCAAACATTTTTGTCCAAGCCACACTACACAATTCAATATTTAAAAGATCTGAGATCAAACTGATTTATTGCTTTTGTTATATTAAACTTGATGCCAACCAGCACGGTCTCAAATCTGAAAACACTTGATTTAAGCCATGCAAATAGTCAATTAATACAGTAGGTCTACTGACATCCCTAAAGATGTGTGGTTTCGGGTTCAGGAATGTGCAAGTCTTCACCAGCTCTTTGCCTATTCATCCCGCAGGTATACATTGGCTGCAAAATGCTCCCTCCCAGTAAGAGATGAAATCCACAGGCTGGACAAGGGCTTGCAAGATGGATAAATATAATCAACTTGCCAGACGTACTCCCTTTGTGTCAGATTGTTGCATACAAAAAGGCTTGACAACCTGTGCCTTCAAAACTAACAATTCAAGGTGGCTAAGATAATTTTCCTCAATCTGACATAATCAGGTATTACGCATTATTTTCATGACAGAGGCAGTGAGTTGACCTAGATTCAGATGCAAAGGTTACTTATGTGTAAATGTTACATATATTACTGAAGTTGCAGGAGGCTTTTAAAATTAAAATTGATGTTGCATAGTAATGGTTCCAAATATGTGTGTAATGAACAATAAACTGCCCATAAGATCTGCTGATCCTGACGGCAGTGACAGTGAACTGCTGCTACTATAGTCCAGGCTGACAAAGGGACAAACATGATGTAGCTAACAGCAAGTCACCTGCTCTCCCCTTGTGGACCTCCCTCCACTAACTGAAACTTCTTTCAAGATCTATCAGCTGGCTTTTGAGCTCCACATGAGCTACTGCAGCCCTTTCCAAATGAAACTTTGCATTGCATCTACATTAGCTCTAGAAGAATGTACAAATATAAAACCAGGGCAACATTCTAGCACTGACACACTCCTACTCCGCTTTTGTTGGTATGATCAATAGAACATAGACTGATGGGTCTGCATTGGACTGTTCTCTAGGTACTGGCACACTTGTGCTATGACTGCTGCTGTAATTTCAAGCTATAGACAAGGGAAGGACTCAGATGATTTCAGAGGGTGCAGAGGGGCTCATTAGTCTGGCCTCATAAAAGCTTACTGTACTGCAAACATGTAACCGACTACCAGTACTTTAATGTAACTAAAAGACTGAATAAATCAATGTCTCAACAAGTATCCCCCTTTAGACACCCACTAATGATCTTTGGAGAGGACTTTCCTTACTGTCAGGTCACAACATCTGGTTGGCCTTCCAATACAGCTGAGGCAGCAGAAGCCAGTAGCCTGGACAGCCCAGTGGCTACAATGGCTCTGGAATCAATGAGTTTTTGTAGCCTTGGCTGTGGCTCAACAGACTTGCTCGTCTCCATGCTCCCAGCAGAACAGGCAATGCTGATATACCTGTATCTTTCTGCTGCCCTGCCTCAAAGATCACTGCTATTCTTGGTGTAGAAAAGAGGCCCTGTCGCTGCATCTGAGCAGTTTACAATGACAAAGTATTTTTTTTTAGGGTAAGTCCATTATGCCCTTTTTATAAAAGGGGAAGCTGAGTCACAAAACGTTTAGGTGGCTTATCAAAGATTACAAAGCAGCATCAAAGTGGTAATTCTTATGTAACTCTTGGGGAAAGAAGCATATTTCACTGAATCATGCTGCCTCCCAACCATAAATAATGATACTTAGATTCAGCACTTTCAGATCTATGAGCTATTCTGTCCCTGACTGATGGCTAATGGAATCAACTGCTTTTATCCTCCAAAACCTGAAGAGAAATAGAGTATATGTCAAGCTTATTTTATGAGTGAGCCCATTGTGGAACAGATAACAAGGTGTTGGTTCCCAGGAAATTTTTCATTCTATGCTTAAACAGGTAATTTTCTGGAGACATGCATATAATACTTAAGAACAGAAACTCCAAGGGAGCAAGGCCTGGCAAAAGCACACCATGCAGAAAAAGACTAGGTCAAACTCATATATCCCCCTTCATAATCAACAGCCTCTGCAAAAAGCCTTTGGACTTGCACGTTAGGCAGGGCAAGGTTGCTGAGGCTTCTGCAGGTAGTCGGTCAGACGCAGAGAGGTGGGCCCCAAAGCACATTGCACTGTGTATCCAGGTTCACCTCTTCACCAACACCTCCTCCTCCTGCAGTTCACAGAGGTGAAAAAGGGGAAAGACACGAAGCCTATTGTACACCTTCGTAAGGTTTATGTTTATCTGAACTTGGTTTCTATTGTTTTATAGTCTGGAGCATGTCAAGAGGAGATAAAGAGAAAACATGGCTAAAGAATTAAATTATCTATAGTGCTGAGCAAGCCTATTTCAGTTCACTGTGGTTTAAATTTGCCACCTGGCATGGTAAGTTAGAAAAGTTTATGTTACTCTTCAGCTCAAAATGCACCTGTCTAGGAAGGCCTGACATCCCTCATTAAAAGGGATAGTTCATGACCTAGCGTTGAGGTTAATACTAATATGTTCCCCTGGAGCCATGACTGTGGTCCCTCATTACCATTATCCTCTGAATGTTGTTCTAAACACTGGCACCCTAATTGATAAACAGACTCAAACAGTTTCAGACCTCGGACAAGTGGCTAGAATTTGAGATAGCTATCCTTTGAAACAGGCAAGGAGAGCATTTTTTTTTTGTTGTTTGATTTGGTTGGGTTTTTTTGCATTAGGTGTCTGCAGAACGTTAATCAATCTTCGTGTGATGCTAATAATTCACAGATAGAGCTACAGTGCTTGAAGGAAATACGTTATCTTTTCCCACTGTGAGCTGCTATTTCTGAGGAGCATTTGATGCAAGTCTGAAGTCACCATGCAATCGGAATTTGAAAGGACCATTAACCAGGAAAAATTAACAAAATACATAGAAATGATTGAGCTCAGATGGCCAGTTTTCCAGCTATGACCTTTAATTCTCCATAAAGAGAAGGTGTTTTCAAAAGTCAAACATTCTCACCAATCTGGTTATTTAAACAGAATGGTTAATGATGTCACCTGTGTGGGAGGAATCCAAAAGCAGTTTGGGTAGAAGAAAAAAAATTGCAGTTATAACCCAGCTTGATTCAAAGCAGAAAAATGAGGCACATGGCATATTATTTCATGAACTTTGTGAGATTAGTGTAAATATGTAATTGCACTAACCATACATATAAATAAAAAGAAACTGTGAATGAAATCTATTTTTCTCCAGAAAAATCTATCAGAATACTCAACATATGCATATATACATTTAGGGAGAGAACGTAAGCATGCAAGCAAGGTTTTAAACCAATTGTAAGCCATATTCAACTCCTTCCATGAGGTCCAAATGACAACGTTTCAACTCAAATACAGGCATTATTTCACAGGTGCCTAGAGTCTAAACCAGTGCATTCATTTCAGGCTGCCTGGACTAGGTGCACGTGTCCCCGCTGACAACTGTCCTTACTGTATGTGCTCGCTGACACTAAACGTGACCTGAACCATGGCCAGAGCAAACAGAGGAACTGAACTTCATGCGACACATATCAATGAAACAGTTTTTACATTCACAGGCAAATAAAATTCACCCCTACGGGAAGTGTTCTTCCCCTATGCTACCTAAATTTTATTACGCATGCAGAGATTTGTGACCAGTTTGAGGGTACAACCCACAGTCTCTGAAAGGCATCACGAAACTCCTGAATACGTGAAGAACATAACTACCTTCTGAGTTTTCTAGAGACGATGTGAATAACAACAGCAAGTTAATAATCAGATACAGGTTGAAACGCAAAGTTTCAAAGCAGGAATTTATGAGTTCCCGGTCCAATATGCATTTATTTAAAATCTGTATTATCATAGCACCTAATGATGCCAGTCACGGGCCATCACTCTCTCGCACTTGGCACTGTATAAGCACACACCGAAGCTAAGCACATTCCCCAGATAGTTTACAATTCGGTTATAAACAAAGATACAATAGAGGGATACAGCATGGAAAGCACAAACAAACAATGAGATTGGGTGATGTAATGCAGTAGATTGAAAAATGTTTCTTTCATTTGGCTCTTCTTCCACATTTCTACCTTCCAAGAGACATTAAAAATAGCTAAAATCCCTGACTTTCTTCCCTAATAGTACTTCCCCAGGTGACCATATGCCACAGGGATGCTACATGATCACAAATGGGAAAAATACCAAAGATTGTAAGGGGAATGAGTCATGAAGCAGTGAGAAATGTTCTAAAAATATTTACAAATCCTTAGAAAAAAAAGGGGCTGTTGCAAATAACACTTCCTGGGCAACGGGATTCTTTGTGTAGACAAACGGCACATGTGACTTAACAAATGGCAAACTTTTCATGTGAGACCAATTTTCAAAGAGCTTATGAATGTCTCTCTCCTGACTTTCTTCATCAGTTTTTGCTTAAAGTATCCTGAGTCTTACATATGGAGAAAGAACAAGCTTAATCGGGGCAACTGTAAGCCTTTCATCAATTCAATTACCCGTTTAAGGACTCACTCATTGAACTTAGCCATAAAATGTTAGAGTTGCAGAGCTGCTCTTGTCTGTCAGCTTGTGTCCCTGAATACTTTGTACCCTTAGGGATGTTTTATCTTTTGAGAAATGTGACAGTCTGCCTTTTGAGACTGGCCTCGGCAGAGTACCACAACCAATATATTGACAGATATAAGGTAGCATGGAAAGTGAAGCAGTTCACAACCTGTGTCTGTCAAGCTGCTTTAGTCTCTAGACACAGGATCTTTTAAAACTATTACAGAATCTTTCAAACTTTCTTTAATGGCACCTGAATTTTTATTATTTTTTTTCCCAGGGATCTATGAATCTACAGTTGTATCACATTAGATCTCATTTCCCAGTATTTCTACTTTTGGGAAAATATAATTAGAATATTATTGTATCTCCAAGCATGCACTGGGCTTATTTTTGAAATGCTCCTTTCCTGTCAGAAGAACAGGCTTGAAATGGGGAGAAGAATTCACTGATACTGCCAGCATTTCTGACGTTTTCTACTGAAATGTGAGTTGATCATTTCTACATATAAACTTGAATTTGCAGTTTCTCTAGCTTCCATTTTGAAGAGGGATGAGGAGAGAGACAGCTGTTTCAAAGTAAATCACAACCAATCACTTCACCTCTATGAACATACTTGTTTAAAAAAAAAATAAAAATCAACCCAGCACAGGACTAGCTGTGGAATATTTCAACCATCATTTCTGATTTTGCAGGACACACAGATATGCAGCTGTGTTGACATCAACACTTCCTTTTGGGGATAACACTACACAGATTGGCCAACGCTCTGATTTCCTCCTTTTTTTTTTTTGCTTACCTGAATATTACTGTTTCTGTACCCCAGCACCAGGAGAACTTGATGGTTCAGGTCCTGCTGAAAAGTATTTTCTTTTAAAACTGAAGTTTCTGCAAAGATAATAGAAAATAACAGAATTAATTCTTATGTTATTCTTTTCATCCCTTGGTATGTTTCTTCAAGATCAAACTGTCAAAATACCAATATGATATTCAAAGTTTATTTTCTTGAATTTTAGTTCAGAGGAAATGAATCTGTTGACAAGATACGTAGATAGACAGACAGATAGATAGATATGCACACATACTTTAATTTCTTGTCTTTAACTAAAGTCACCAGCCTAATGCTAACACAAGATACTTGGACCTTGAGATTTCCTGCCATTTTATGGCCTTTTCATCTTCTGCTCTCGTATACAAGGTTTAAGAATGGTGCAGCTTCAGATTTACAAGATAAAATATTTCAGTCAGGAGCTGGAAGCACATTTAGGAAGGGTCTTAAGAAATGCACACTTTAAATCAGCCTTTAAAATCACTGTCAGATATTTCCTAGACAAAGTAGTAAATTCATTGGTCTGATGTAGAATATAAGACCTAGGTTTTTGTGTCGGGTTGCTGTCCTTTCTCTCAGTGAAATAATCATGTGTCCAGCTAATGGTAGACTATATTGCTGGCAATATCACTTTTAAGTTATTAGGTCCAATCAATGCCGGCCAAAAGGAAAAAGAGGTGGTCAACAGGCAATCTGGCTTTCAGTTTAACATGCCCTTGAGGATTTTCATTATCCTTTCCTTTTCTGTTCTCAAGGTTAGCTCTAGCTAGACTATTTCTAGCTTCAACTTCCTGGACATAACACATATCCACAATAGCCTTACCCCTGACACCTCAGTGTGCCCTTCCACCTGAGTAAGCAGAGTCCCGTCTTTATTCTATTATTTGTGACCTTTCCCTGGGTTAAAAGGTCACTCCTGAAGCAGACAGGTTTCACTTCTTATGGTGATTGCACTGCAAAAAGCAGGCTTCTACCTTGTTAGAAGTGACATCACTGCACATTAAAGACATCATATCTCCTTTCATATTAAAATGCCTGTCAGTTCTGCTGCTCGCAGGCTGTAAATCTGCCACAGTATCCCGTGCTTGGGAGCTTTCATTATGAAAATATGGAAGATAAGCACTCTGCTTTACTGTCAAAAGGAAAAAGTAGTCTGGTAGTAATGAGGTTACTTTAAAAATAAATACACCTTTTCTTAAACATGGATTATTTAATGTGGGGTAATTTTGGAAAGCAATCCTTTTTATTTCAGTTCCTAAAAAATGCCCAAGCTTAAAACCCCAGTATGAGTAAAGCATGAATACACAGTCCTGTAGAATTTATTAATGCATAGATTTTGCACTTGCTCATGCAGTAAATCATTAGATTTTCCCTTTGACTTTGGCCCTCCAGCCTTGAGAGAAATAACATACAACAATTTAACCTGTTTTTCATCTTTATATCATACAGATACAAAAAGGCTTGTATGTTCTGCAAGAAAGTGACAACATTCAGCTGTTTCGCCCATGACTTTAGAAATGAGAGACGGTAGAAAAATACCTCCTAAAGAGCAAAGAAAAATATAAATAATTATCGATCACTTTCTTTCATAGCATCATTAGGGTATTAATAATACCTTGCTATTACATAAAGCTTCTCATTCATTGATCTGAAAGCACTTTAGGTACATCATACGTCTTGCTTTACAGAAGCAAAATTGAGACACAGAGAGGTGAGATGACCTGTCTTAACAATTGAGAGCAGCCCAGCAACAGGACTGAGAACAGATCCTACATCTCTAGACTAGCCTGTCCAATATTTGACTTGCTTATTTCAAACTGGAAACTGGCATCATTTGCTGGTGTACTCATGAATTTTTCACACAGCATGCAATTATTTGCTTATTACTCATTATTCATTAATGGACTAAAATGATCACAGATATTTAGTTTAAAAAAAATAATCTCCTTACCCATTTTGTGTGAAAATGCTCATCTACTGCTATCCCCCATTTCCATTAGAATTCGCTCCAGTTGAAGAAACTTCACCATGTATGCATAGCATGTGCATTTTCAAATTTCATCTTTCAAATTACCTGTTCCATTGCTGATACTCTGTTTGAGGACCTGAAATTAGTGGCTCAAGAGTTATTTATGGATAATGAAGCCTTTCACCTCCAAGGCATAGATTTTAATGTCTGAACCCTACATCCAGAGACAGAAATGTCTATTTAGGCTGTGTGTGCATTATGTGAAATCAATTGGTAGTGTCAGTGCCAAGTAAATTAGAGCCCAGGTGAGAACCATGAAAAAAACACAGACAAACAAGCAAAAAAACCCCCCACCAAAACTATTTACAGGAGGGAGGTGAATATCCATTCACCTGTAATTCACCTGTAAAAATGTAGTAGCTGAGGAGATGATGTAGTTGGGCTGTGGAGGATTGGGATAACAGAGGTTTCCACACACGTCATGGAGGAAACCAGAGCACGTGTCACTCAGTGGAGCTAGAGGTGAAACAATACAAGAAAACAAAGGAAAACCATGCATGGCATCAACACAGCTTGCTGCTTCACCTTCCAGTTTCTCTTGAATGCAAAAGGGATTTTCTTGCTCTCCTTTCTAGAATGAAGTCCTCTGTTTATGTAGAGCAGAGCAAAGCAATGAAAGCTGTAGTTCTTCAATGACACAAGTCGTAAGGATTTATAACCAATTTTACAGTAATGTTGCCAACACCTTCCTAGCCACAAAAGCCTGTGAGAACCACTGATCAGCTTTTGAATCATCTCTTTTCTCCTTAGAAGAGTCATTTGAACATTTTCAGTTTCACAGTGATAAGTCTTGCCTACATCAAGTGCTTTCTTAGCATTCTCCATTGTTTTCAACATCCAAACAGGTTCCACCGGCAGTAGCGAGGGTGCCACTTGTAATGACAGGTGGTCTGGCTTGCTGCAGGCACTTCATGCTACTGCCCTCTCATTTTTCTAGGTAGGATTAGGTGAGTGAGAAAACACGGGTGTTGTTTTTGCCCTAAAGCCCCTGCAATCCCTAGGAGTAGTGAAGCTGCACTGATAGCACAGATGGCACTTTTGCCTGAAAGCCGAAAAAACGGGCTCCGGAACAGTGGGTCTGTGGCCCTGCATCATTCCCTTCTCCTAGAAGATAATATTCATTCGTGCCTCTTACTGCTGGAAGAGTTAGTGCATAAGCTGCAATATTGTTTTATATAATTTCGCCAGTAATAATTTTTTTTCTTGCAAAAGCAGTCAAGACTAAAGTATATAGGAATATTTTCTTGCAGGCGTGTACACCAGGGAATCGCATCTGAACATCGTGTTTGAGGTTATACTACCTTTGAAACTACAGGCCCCGGGGACTGGGTGACAGGCAGTCACATCGTATTGACAGATCTCTATTTATAGATAGCATCCTTATTTTCGCTTAGATTTTTCTTCATATTTTGTGTATCCATTGAAATGATAATAAAATTTAAAAGGCAAGAGCTGTTTAAGGCACTCAGTTAAAAATTAACTTGTTACTTAAAACAGAACAATATATTTTTCTATTCCTAATAAAACTGTTTGTCTCGCATCTATACAGTTCCTAGTGCTCCCTTTTGATTTTACCTGGTTTTGTTGTTAGATGACAAAATAGTCGCATTCCATTTTGTCCACTTAACCTCGGAAATAATGATTTTTTAGTCAATGGCCAAGAATTTGGGCCACTGGAAAATACCAGCTCACAAATGCTCTAGGAGTGACCTAACTTTGACATTATATTTCTAAAGAAATGGAGCTCTCCAGCTGGTACTGGCACAGAAAGAACAGAATGATTATACCACAATCTCCATTATTTAAAACACTTAATTGTTTCACTTTCTGAATTAACAGTAGATTAAATATTTATGTTTAAAATTACTGACACTAGGAATATTTGAGATTTTTCTACATACATCTTCCCTATTTTCCCTTCACTTCAAAAATAATTTATATTAATAAAAATAGCTCCTTCCATCTAATCAGATTTCTGTAGGAACTGAGCCACTGAGGATGTGATTCACCCAAGGTCACCCTGGAAGCCTCTGGCAGAGGCATATGAGAACCCAGGTATTCTGAGTTACAAGGAACACCATTGTTTTTGTCTCTTTCCACTATCCTCACATTAACATGTATCAGCAGAACAAACATTGACTGGGTAGCCTCCGCATGTGCCTTCCAGTCTGGCTAATAGCCAGGAAGCTGCTCCTCACACAGACAAACCGAATCATCTTCGTATACGTATTTTCTCTCTAATATTTGACTGTAGTGTATTTACTTGCATTTCAGTAAAGTCTAAGGAGGTTCTGCATCCTGTACAAATATACAACAGCAACAAAACCAAATGTTTGTCAGTACAGATCTTGAAAACTCGATCTCTTTTTTCATGTCTTCATTTTCCAGTATTTCTTTCTTGGTATGTGTCAGCAAATGCTTTGAATTTCACAGCTATCCACTTTTCTTTTTTATTTAATGTTGTGGTCTGTGACAATAAAACTCAATTTGCTACTGTTATACCTATTACTTAAACTGTGTTCACTGCTCCATTCAGTGAAGTAGCACTGCTGAGTTCAGGCTTATGTCTTACAACTTCTGGCAGGCTGAAATGTGTGGTTGGAAAAAACACGTGCTCAATTTATTTTAGGATTCATCCCTAATCCACTGCTTGCTGAAATCTGCAGAAAGGCTCTTGGGATCTTTCTGAGGAGAGGTAAACACAAATTTTCCCCATATATGAAATACCTTTGGAGGGTCAGATAAATGGAAAAATTGAGTTGAGAGGCCAGAAGAAGTCAGGTGATAGCAGATCCAGTGAGTTCCCAAGAAGAGACATAACCATCCTCTGAGTCAGATGAGACTTCTTCCCTAGAGCATCAGCTGGATCCTTAAGTGGAGTCAGAGAGGGACAGAAAGGTGGCTGAACACTTTTTCATCTTCCTTCTTCACTGGATTTCAGAGCACAGTATGGACTGCTTTTACCACACTACAAATTAGAGCTGCTTCATACTTACTTCATACCCCCAGGTCTGCACCAGAAGCATTTCTGAGGAGCTGGAAACTAACTTCACAGATGCTTTACCACCAGCAGGTCAACTTAAAGTGATCACTTCAACCTGTGTCTATGCTTAAACTTCACATCACAGTTTTCAACAGTAAGTACTGAATTAGCATCATCAAACTGACAATGGAAAAGTTTACATTGAAATATCACCTGGAATTCATATTCCACACTGGAAAAAATAGACAACGTGTGTTTCTTTGATGTAAATGTTTTAGAAAGTCTAAACACGAAGGGCTGTGTCCAATTCCATCATATTATGGATAGAATTTAGCTAAGTGTTGCAGAAAAGAATCAAGTGGTTGCTTCCAGGCTTTATTTAATAGAAAGCACAATTTTCACAGACCCTGTCAAACTATATTTTAGCTGGACATAAAGTAGGAAAGACACACATGTGACAAAAGGTCACCATGTCACTTAATTTATATAGGAGGACATTAACATCCCAAGGTGGTAAGCACAATCTAAGAACTTGCAGAAGACAGAATTTTATTAGGTTTTTCTATCTAAAATCCGTAGCACAAACCAAATATTTTTTGATTAAGGTCCAATTTAAAAATGCATTAACTTTCTAATTGAGAACATGGCTGGGAATCAGCAGTTCTGATGCTCTTAGCATAGCATGGGAAATAATGTTGGATAACTAAACCTTCATTTAAGGGGAAAAAAAAAATCTTTGATAATTTATTGTATAGGCACAGATAGAGTGTCATTTAAATGCTGAAAGGCTTGAACTCTCAATCCAAATGCATGCAAAGGGGGATGTCCAACCTCTTAAGGCTCATGAAAAAGCTTGTCCCTTGGGGAAGCCCAAAGAGACCACTCACAGGAACTAGGAAAGAGTTGAGTGAATTCTGAAAGCTTCTCAGGGTCTTCCCTTTCTTTTCTACAGACCTGAAACTTTAGGAGACAGAGAGAAAGCCTCAGGCTTAGTTCTCATACCATTCTCCCCAGCTCCCTGAAGACCTGCTGACAGCTCCCTGTTTACCAGGAAGTTTGCTGAGGAGGAAAAGGAGGGAGATCCTACTACTTCCTTTCCACTGTTTCTTCCTGCACCCTTCAATTCCTTAATGGCCTATTCCTCACCCCCAGGACATCAGAAGACGACATCTAAGAAGCACAAATCACAGTGAAGGAACACAGCTCCAGAAAGAAAAAGAAAGGAACAGAGAGCATGGAAGTTATGCCAGCTTCAAGAGAGTCTCGAGGTCAACTTTGGTCCTGTGCCAAAGTGCAAATCTGGCACCAATCTATTCTCTGCACACAGCACAGGCTCTGACAAAGCCAAGCAAGACACAGAGCCCTCAGCAAACCATACCCACTAGTGTGCTATCAGCCTGGGGGGGAAATAGCAATGAGGGGGGAGCTAATCCCCACTCCTCTGGCACAGGATTTCTTCAGGACTGAAAAGCAGACAAGCCACTTGCATCGCTGTCAGGGTTTAGAGTCAGGGTGGCCTCTCTGTTAACCCCCCTCCTCTCTCCCCAGAGGGAAGAGAAAGAGAATAAGGGAGAGAGACTCAGCAATTAGAAAAGGAAAGTAGAACAGCTTCAATGAAAATTAAAATAATAAAAAATGGAATATATACAAATATACACAAGACCAGTATTGAACCCAACCCCCCAGTGACAATTATATCACTGTCACCACTGATGCTGTGGAGCAGGCACTGGGGGAGTCCCAGACTGGGCCCTACAGCAGATGGGAGCTGTGTTCAGGAGCTGGATTCTGGTTCTGGATTCAGGAACACACAGATCAGGAACAGTCCTCCTTAGGTGCTCTGAGGATGAAACCAGAAAAGGACCCAAGCCAAGCTGAGCAAAGCTGGCAAAGCAAGCCAAGAGGGCAAAGAGAGGGACAAGGCCCTCGTGATCCCTCAGCTTTATACCAAACATGACGCATATGGGCTGGAATCCCTCGCTGGTCAGTTTGGGGTCCCCTGTCCTGTCTGCTCCTCTCTGCAGGTGCGGCCTTTCACTTTCTGCACTTTGGAAAGGACAATTTAGCTCTTTCTGGCAAGTTATAGAAGTATTCTCTGTAAGGAAAAGTGTGTTAGGAGGTTTTTATTTTTTTAAGGGAAAAAAAGTACAGTATTTATCAGAGCTCTTGCCTATAAAAATAACTGGTTGGCAGTTCAAGGCTAAAGAAAGGAGTGGTCTCCAGAGGTTCCCCTGCTGACTAACGACCAACGGTTCTGACAAGTTCCCCCCACCATAAAGGTAATTTCATACTGGTTTTCACTATGCATTCTTTAAGGAGAGCTAGCGTGTTTTTCCATTCAGTAATTCAGCTAAAAGGTCTCAGCACTTTTTTCTTTCTTCTGTCTTGGGTTTTTTGTTTTTTTTTTACTTGTTGTACTATGTTCAAATATCATCCTGTCAAGGTTTGTGTACATTAATAAACATTTGTATTGTATAAAGCTGTTTGCACTATAAGGCTGTACAGGGTGATTTTGACAGTAACTGGTACATTACTTTGCATCTTATGTTGCATTGCCAATTTCTAGTGTATCCAGTTTGGAAGTACAATATACTCTAATTATAAAGGTTGGCTATATTATTGTTTCTTTTTTGGTTTTCTTTCCTCTCTCTTTTTTTTTTTTTTTTTTTTTTAACCTCAAATAGATTTAGGCTTGATTTGGAGGGAAGGGGAAGCAATGTTCCTACGAGACAAGGAGATATGACTGAAACTTGGCTTTTCAAAAGCCAAGCTTGGGTTATTACTAGTGATGAAGAAACACAGCAAATACTCCTGGGATGGCCACAGGATTTCTCTCTATGGGCTCTGTACTTGTACCAGGTCGGTTCTGTAAGAGGCATAATAAAGGAACATTGTGCATTAAAAGGCTGCAGTGGAAATTAATTTTTCCTTGTAAAAATACAATGTATGCGTTTTATCAGCATCTTAGAAAAAGCTGGGTTTTTTCACCACAGATTAATGGAAAAATTAAAATGCACAGAGGAGGCTAAAGAAGAAAACCCTAAGAGCACCCAAATTTCCAAGAAGCAAAGATACTATTGTCTCCCCTGAATAAGAAAAGATACTGAACATCCTAAAAGGAAGCTAGAAACTAACCAGGGAAAAAATTTATCTGGGTATTCATTAGATAACAATTATCCTCAGCTATATAAATGTTAACATTAAATACCTGTGGCTTGCCCTTTGCTCTCAGTTAGGGCAGTGTTAAGGTCTAATCAGATGAAAAATCCATATGGATGTTTCTGCAGGGGTGTGGGTACTAATTTTCAGGGCCTCTACTGTACCTTAGAGCACATGGTGCTGGTAACGGCTCGCGTGTTGAATCCTCTGCTCCCCCTTGTGCTGGCAGTGGGTTGGGTGAAGAGAAGCCAGCTCCAGCTTTGACACAGAGCTGGTAAGTCATGGTCAGGAAGAGGAGATCTTTCTCTCCTTTGTACTGTAGCTGGAATAGGAAATCGTGATACTCCATGGGGGCGGGGGGTTTGTGCTACACATAAACAGTTCTAGCAATTAAAAGGACAAATACTCTACTTTTGAAAGGTATGTCAGAGATTCATCTACCAAGCCCTGATTAAAATCTTGATGGTTTTAACACAGACCTCTGCTTGTATAAAATTGCTACAGCTCTGTTGTAAATTATTATAACAGTTCATTTACCTGAGGCAGTGGTTGAAGGTGTGGGTTCAAATGTCCAGTTAAGACAGGCAGAGAAGGTGCAGGGAGTGTCAAAGCGCAGCCTGGCTGGCTGAGGAGAGGGTCAGTGTCTCTAGGAGGGGACTGAGCAGAGGTCTGATCATGCTGCCTGCGATAAGCTGTCAGCCAGCAGTTAGGTGCAGGTCTTGTAGTAGTAGCTCCAGCACTTGAGTCTTACTATAAACTTTTATTGAAAAGCTCAGGCCCAATAGCAACCAAACCATCAACCATCCTCTTGCAATCGCTCTCTCTAGCCTTACCAAAAACCACACAGCTGACAGAAGAACCCTCTGTGCACCCAAAGGGGGTTTCAGTGTCACATGCTGATATGATTCTTTGCAGCAGGTGGCTATAACATGCCTGTAAATCTGCACAATTTTAACTGATTAACCCAACTTTTCCTGACCTGTCTGTTTTGATGTGTATATCAATATAGGGATGTGGTGACAGAAAACATCTTGGGTTGCGTATTGACCCTCTCAGGACAGCAAGAGCTGCCCTGCTTTTGTTCTGCAGCTACACATATTTTTAATATGCCATATATGTTAAAAAACCCAAAGAAACAAACTTAAAAGTAGACATTTTTTCAAGCAGAATTATTTCTTATAATCCTACACCTTGTAATGCAGACTAGGACTTAAGATACTGGAAACACTAAAATTTTCTCTATCACTTGACTGTCGAGGGGGATTCTGTGGCAGGGGATGGCATCGTTTATGCAGAGCCATGTTTTAAAACACACGATGCGTCAAAAATATGTCAGCTGTGCTCCCAACAAACAGACATCTGCATTATATCATCCACCATCATATCTGCTGCTAATTGGCCGCCTTGTTGACAAGTCTCAGCAGCAAGGTTAAGTGCTGGCTGTGAAAGCAGTCTCACCTCTTGGCCGAGGGGTCGGAGCTCAGGCAGCCCGTGCAGGAGCCCGCACGGCCTCTTCCCTGCTGTATATTTTGGGAGACCTAATAAAACACAAGCGCAATCGCTCCTACCCAGAGGTCTGTCAACCACTGACGGTGTCCGTGGAGCTGCAGTAAGTGGTACGTCGTCATCTCATCGCAGGGGCACTCAAGTAGCCTGCAAGAGAAGAGGGGGTGGCTTTTCCAGCAAAGTTTTAGAAGCTACCAGTGAAGCAGCTAAAAATGCCAGCAGTGCCGGCTGACCCTCCTTGGACACGGGGCAGCCAAGGCCAGAGTGCCCACCAGAGGCCCCTGGAAAAGGGGAGTGGGGGGTGCATTTAGCGCCCTGCAGTTAGTGCCCCCGAAAGGTGACTGTTCCGCCCAAACAAATCCACTAGCTACTTGAAAAATCTCAGCCTAAAAGTTGTGGTGGGCGGGCTCGGGGAGCAGCCTGCTCCCTGGTCCCCCGGGCGCTGCGGGCATCGAGCCAGGCAGGGCAGCTCAGATGTCACACGTGTCTTGGCACAGCCCGGCCCAGTTAACAGGTAACATCTGACCCGACGAGCAGAGTTTGCCTTGGCTTGTGGGGGTGGCTGCGTAGCTCTTGGGAACACGATGCGATCCGGTTGCTCGATACGAAGCAATACATCAGAAATGCAGCTGTTGTGTTTCCACATGTGCACAACAGCTGGCTGACCAACCGAGCAGGGGCTACGTTTACACGTGGAACTTTCTTAAGCACTCGCCATTTTAAATTAAAAATAATAAAATAGAGATGGTGCTGAGCAGTAGCAGGAGTGGGTGGTTGGGGACCAATTAAAAAATTAAAAAAAAAAAAAGAAAAACCACCTCCCTACCCCCCTCAAAACCAAAAAAAAACCCACCCCAAAAAAACCAACCCACAAACCCACCCCAACAACTGTACATCAGAAGAGCACAAAATGATACTCCAACTCTTCTTTGCAGCCTCTGTAACCTATTTCCATCCCTTAAGAAAAGGGGGGCGTGTGTGTGTGTCCATGCTATAGGTGGTTTTGCTTTGCTTTGATTTCATAGGCTTGTTTTTTTGATGGTTTTTTTTTTATTTTATTTTTTTTCTTTTTAACTGTTCTGTTTCTCTCACCCTCAACCTTGATTAAAATGCAACATATAGCACAGCTCTGGAAAAAAAACACAAATAATAAAAAAAACCCCAACGCAACAAAACTACCCCAACCCAACAGTTTTTCCAATTTAGGTTATAGTTGATGAAAAAAAGTCTTTGAGTTCCTGTAGTATCCTCTGTTGTTTGTGTGTAGCTCTGCTCTATTTCACTTTTCAAACCTCTTCTTTCTATCACATACCTTTTTATTTTTGCAGCACGTCTCCGACTGCGCTTCACTGGACCTGCACACTGTGGCTTGCTGATCTTCTGGGAAGGGGCCTTTTTAAATAAAGAACAGGAAAAGGCTCTATCGCCGAGCCCTGCGACCTTCACGCCAATGTTCACAGCACAGCCTAAATGTGATCAAAACAGGCCTCCCTTTCTGGCTGGTCAAAAAATTACCAAATACTTTCCTGCTTCTTTTGCTGTTATTTAAGACTGACCTGTTCATTCACACACTAGACTGAAGAATTGGCTTTTTAGCAGTGTTACCAGGAAGCCAATTGGGAGGGTCAGAGCTGTAACTAACGTGCTCACGCATAGTTGAGTAAGACTTTAGAACCTATTTATGCACAACTGGATGAATGAATATGAGCATGTTTTCCTTGGCTTACCCTCGCCACCTCCTTAAGCCTTTTGCAGCAAATAAGCACATGAGCCCAGTCTAGCCCCTGCTGCAAAAAGGCTCCCTGCTCCTCTCCCTCTGCCCAAACACCCACAACAACAGCACTAGCTGTGCAATGGCCAATGCTGACCAAGTGCCAGAAGGCCAGCCCGAAGGGCTGGAGCAGAGCACGGCTCTGCCGGCAGAGCCAGGACCGGCCTCGGGCACCCCCACGTCCTCACACTGCTCACCTTGTGTAGCCTCAGCCACACAGGGCTGTCTGGGGACTGGGAGCAAAGGCTGCTCAGGAGAAGGCAAAATGTCATTTGGCTTCCTTGTAGAACTTACTGCTGTAAAACTAGGTGGGTAGCTTCTCGCGGCGTTTGTCGCTAGCACCAGCACACTCCGTGATGCTGAACCCCGTATGGCAGAGGTTAACACTCCCCTCGTACCTCAGCCTCCCGGTATGCAGCGTGCAGCTGCCTGCCATCACAGTTAGAAGTAGTAATTGTTTGAGCAATAAAGTCACAGTATCTTTTTTCCCTGAAATTGAGAAGAAAAAAATAAACCAATTAAATGATAGGGGCACATAAGATAAACAGTTGCAGGAGTTCTCCCTCCATACACTGGTGGCTGTCACTCACACCAGTGACGCTTTCAGAACGCACTAGAACAGCTCTATCCAAAGAGGTTATCAGAGAGATGCCTGTTTGCTCTCTCAATAGTTAGTAGGCACGCATTAAGCCTTCATGTTTTTATCCCTAGCTACCTATTTTTAATGGGACAGTATACCTAGACCTTAATGAAAAGAGCTAAATATAACCTTAATGTGATTTAAAAATATGTGTTGCACCTTCTAAGTTGACATTTCAATTAAAAATAAATAAGAGCCAGTTATATGGTGATGCTGTGATAAGATTGCATTTTTACCAGTCAAGTTTCATTCTTATTCTGTGACAGATTTCTCTAAGATAGAGCCAGGAAGAACTGTCCTCCAGCAACTCAAACCAGGAAAATGTAATTAAGGGTGGGCTTAATCACTTCCCAAAATTGAGATATCACATTTTATGGATAAATGCGTTTTGTGGCTAGGTTTTTAAAGCTAATAATTGCACAATAATATTTAATTCATGTCCAATTTTAGCAGGAAAACAATGCCATGTGCACTGCAGAAGGTTATTATGCACATTGATGTGTAAGTACCTGCCAGCTAAAGCTCTCACAGGTACCTTCTTTATAGGATCATAGAATCATTAAGGTTGGGAAAAACCTTTAGGATCATCAAGTCCAACCATCTACTAAATATTATCAGGACCACTAAAACATGTCCTGAAGTGCCTGGTCTTTTCTTTAAACCTGGTTCCTACCTCCAACACCACGCTGGTCCACAAGTTACGTGTAAATCCACTAACAGTGCTGTGTTTGTTGCAGCAATACACTAAATTCCCCCCTCACCACTGGCACTGCCAAAATAGTTCCTGATTATTCTCCCCCAGGCTATTTTACTGGCTGTCTGCTGCAGGCCCTTGAGCTGGACAGTCCCGCTGTGTTTGTTCTCGACACGTTATACTCCTGCTCACCGCTGTCACTCTCCTCTGGCCTTCTCCACTCCTGTGGAAACCTCGTTCTGCTCACAGTTCACTTCTGCATGTGGAAAAAGGGTTGATCCTGCTCGATTGGACTATGCATGCCTCAGTTCCAGACAGTGTCCTGCTCCCAGGGTAAATGCTACTGCCTAACACTTCAGAAGAAAGAATTAAAAAAAAAAATAATAATTAAAAAATCCAGAAATTGGGACTGCTTAGAGGTTTCTTCCAGTGGAATGTTTTAAAAGAGGCAGGAATTTCCTGTGGAGCGGAATTTGTGGTTCCTGACAATAAGCACTACTGGCCATGCTCTGACCGGCTGCCTTTGGAGCTGGTTCCCCAAATCCTTTACACAGAGAGGTTTTCCTGAGCATTGTTTAGAAACTGGACGTTTTCCATCAGGAGTTTTGATTCTGTCACTGTAACAGCCAGTTCCTCAACTTCTGCATTTGCCATTGGCAGCAGAAGTCACGTGAGTGCTGTCAGTCCTTTTCTGTCACCTAAGCAATTAGCTTTTGTCACCTAACATCCAGGCTTTTATTTGGTGGCAGACTTCAAAAATATTCCATGTTTGGAGAGTCAGAACAAAATGGGTGGAATACTTTTTCTGTATAGTTCAGAAAATCTGTTTCCCATGGAACTTTTTTTAGCTTCCTGGGCTAGACTAACAGTGGAACTGAGACACCTAACTTTTACTTTTAATGACCAAATAAAAATAAAATAGATCACCAAGAAGTGTCACTGGCAACCAGAGAGAGGCCCAGGACTCTGAAGTCTCTAATACAACTGTTCCCTAGCTGCCAAAAGCTTGCACGGTTCAAAGCTTGCTCTTGGCACTGCTGAACAACGAGGGACTAGCTCCTCCCAAGTCATCTGCCAATTCATGACAGGCCAAAACCTCAAAGAAATCCCTTAGCTCTGCAGCTCTTTCTAGAAACCTCAAAAAGGAAGGCTATTTACCTCCAACTCCTCTGAGGTCTGCTGTCTGTACGTATGTTGACATTGAATCTATTGTGCAAACACTGAAAGCCAGAGAACTTCCACCCCAGCAGTACTCGCCGAAGTGCACACACCTTGTCTCCTCTTGCTCTGTTTTTGCAGAGGGTCACCCACTTGTTGTAACAAGTTGCAGTGTCATAACCAACTCAGATGAATTATCCTGCTTCTACAGTAAGACTTCCAAGGCCCTCAAATCTTCTCATCACAGGCCCAGTAATGCAAGGAGACTTTCTGAAGACTTCTTTCCTGTCAACATAGAAGGAAAAAAGCACCTGCAGCACCTGATAATGGAACAAATATTGTCAGTCATGTGAAATCTGAAATGTTGTACCATCCCAAGGAAACATTCAGCTTGAATTCTGATGATAGACTTGTTTCCCCTTTCCTTCATGGCAATAAACAGGCCAGACAACTAAGAAAGCCTCCTTCAAGGAAAGATCCCCTCCCACCTACTCAAAGGTCTTTGTTCTTCCACCTTCCTGGGGCATCTTTCAAAGAGAACCCCCCTCCACGCAAGGGCACAGGCCAGAGCCAGCTGCTAAGTGCTCTGAAACTGCAGGGAAGAAAGTTTCACCCTTTTTAACTCCATCAAGCAACCTGGGACATAGGGCAGAGACAGCCCAAGAGAAGACAGCAGCCTGTCCACACACCGCCCCTTTCCCCTACTGCTACATCTCATGGTGTCCTTGATAATAAGCACAGTTTCTCTTGCCAATGGACAATAAAGCGTGTGCCAGACCCCAGCTGGTCTTCAAGTCACTAAAGGGAGGACTTGAGCGGTAACACTTGAGATTGGCAATAAAACCCTCCAGGAATGGAGAGGCAGGAGTTGGAGGCTCTAATCAAAGAGCTGTAGGAGGGCCCAAAACTAACACTTTCTCACTAGCAAGCTCAAAATGGCTGTGCCCTGACAGAACCTGCAGGTTATTTTGGACATGAGAGGTGTCAGAAAAATAGATTAATGCAGCTTAACTAGGAAATGGGGAATGCGTCCACCATGGTTCACGAGCTGGCCCTGAAGGAAACCTGTTTTTGCTTAATTTATAAGGCATGGAAGTTGACCTTAACACACTTCCAGTTCAAAACATGGTTCTTTTTTTTCCCCATTTATGATCAAACAGTACAGCGTAATTCAAACCCACGCCCTGAAAAAGTGAACAGCAGACAGCTGTGCCAGCTGCTCAGGACACCTGCTTCCAGTGATCTACCCTCTTCCTTTCACAAATAATGTCAGACAGTGAGCACCTCATTGTAGTAATTACCCATCCTCATCCCCTGACTGCACATCTCATTTTGTCTGTGCTGCTGCTTTATCATATGTGCCCTCAACTATATAGGATTTCTTTAACTAAAAATATAAGATAATGCAAACATACTAAACACCACAGTGCAGAGACCTTTTTTGTTTTTTAAACACTTCAACAGCAGTATTTTGTTCTTATTTTTTTCAGGAAGAAACCACACACAACTATTGTCAGCAGCCAAATTAAAACAAACAAGTCTTTCTGAACCAAACGTGCTCTTTCTAGAGACTCAGGCTCACTCATTAAATCCTGAGTTAATGGACTGCAGATTCTTCAGCTTTTGGGAAATACTATTCGACAATTTGTAGAGGAAGATGGATTTCTGTTTATATACATCTATAAATAAAGACTTCATACCCTGGCACCAGCCACTCAGATGCACGATAGAAGTTCAGTAGCTTTTGAGGAGAAACGGCCAGGATTTAGGGTGAGGGACTAGTGCAGATCCTTTTCTAACTGCAACTAAAAACTGCATTTCCCCTTATCACATCCAACACTGGCGAAGGGGGCAGCATTGGCCAAGTGCCTCTTACTGCCAGGACTGCAACCTGCCCTCTCAGGCTAGAGAGAGGTCTGTCAGCCTTTGCCAAATGAGTCAGAAGACAGTGATGCAAGGATACCATGTGGAAGGAAATTAGAGAGGAGAGCGTTGCAAAAGTGGGATTTTGCTTTTAGTAATCAAAAGCAGCATGAATTTCACACCGACTCTAGCAGCTTTTCATCTATGAACAGAAGTAAGGAAAAGAGGAACAACAGACAGTGCAAAATACAACCAGAGGGAAACCTTGAGGGATAGACAGTTTTAGCAAGGCTACATCATGTAAACAAAAATCACCAAGGAAAAATTAGGGGGAGGTAGGATCCAAATGGATTTGAATCTATTGGGGCTACAGAGCAATGGCTGAGGGCAATGCCTTCAACTACTTACCCACAAACAGGCCTCTCAAAAAAAAAGTTATGCCCTTATTTACACAACAGCTGGGAGTCTTGATCTTGCCAGCCCTGCATCTTCTCTCCTCCCGCTGCAAAGCCTTTTATAACCTCAGTAGCTCTTGCCCATCACAAAGCAGTGAAAAAGCCCTGCTCAGAAACAAGTAAGAAATGCAGAACCCAGAAGAAAATGCAACCTGAGGTAATTGATTTAGGACCCTGTTCACTGTTTTCTTCAGCACATTTCCCCTGGTCCTCAGTAGTCCAATACACTTCTGCAGGAACAGAGAGTGGTTTGACATACTGAGGAGGGGAAAAAAAACCCCAGATGGTAACAAGTGGTTATTCCTTTTACCTTGGTTGTAAATCTGAGTACAACACACAGGGCACTGCATCAATTCCAAACAAGCGCAGGCAGATATACAGCGTGCTGCTTGCCCTGACCAAGCCATAGAGCAGCAGAGAAAAAAGAAGGTTCTCTAGCAAGACATAAAAATACTGAAATCTGTTGTCAAGAGGAGTCCAGTTTTAAGGAGGTCTACACTCTTCTAATTCCAGAAAAACATCACTATTACCTAGACAGAGTAAGCCTGCCCACAGATCCCAGACAGCCCCATAGCAGGCGTGGATCTCAGCTGGTAATGTGAGCATTTTTCAGGAGCAGTGTGGTTCAAGGAGGCTATTCACCAGGGTTTAAAAAAAACAAACAAACAAACAAAAAACTTTAAAATCATCTCAAATTGAATTTTTAGTAGTGGCAACATGGTAGCTATATCTTGGTAGTTTTTTTTGTGAGAAGTAGTTCTGAGGAAGGACAACTATCCGCATTTGAACCATCCAGGAACCTTACGGGAGGTGATTTGATCACCAATGCCATGACTGCTTTGCTCTAAGTCCAGCAGGTGGTGGATCACAAAATCTATGTCATTCTTATTTCATGTCATGGCTGGTGTTAAAATACTATGTTTTGATAGGTTTGTAGTACAAAAGTTGAGGATTGACAGTGACTCCTCTAGCTCTTGGAAAGGATTCATACCAAAAGGGACCACTAAGCCATCTGATGCCAGAAAACACAAACCACACAGAGCTTGAAACCTCCCTTTCTGCCACAAGGACTCAAGCTTTGTGCTGCCTGAACAACGAGACCAGGAGAGGCTCTAAAGAGATAATTTCTCTCTTTTTTTTTTTACTTTTGTAGGATGCTTTACCCAGGTCTCTCTGGAGTTCCCTAGTAGGGAAGGCAGATGTGCTCCACAATGGAATTATGTAGCCATCAGCATTTATCAGGAATCATTTGGCATCAGTCGCAAGAGATTATTTTGTTTTCTCTCTCGCTGAAAATACACTGTTTTTCCTATGTGGGACTGTTTGACTCTGTCTAGCTGACTTGATCACAAGGAAGAATGGAAGCAGGATGCCTGATCAAGTACCAAAACATCACGAAAAAACACTGACTAACACAGTTGAATCTCTGATCAGTTATTTAACCAACTTCACTTGTGAAAACTCAATTGTAGTTTAAAAAAAAAAACCAAAAAAACCCCAAAAAAACCAAACAAGCCAAAACGAAAAAATCTTAATCCCCTTGAAAACAGTTAAAGAGATGAATTATTGAAAAAAAAAAAACCCCACATAAAAGCCACACCACGATTCAGCACAAACAACAAACTAGATAGAGGCAGGGAACATCCACATTGTTTTTTCAAAGCAATAACTATTATGACTGGTATCTCTGAGAATGAAACAGAGCAAGCTCTCCAGTGTTCTGACCTCCAGAAGGTCATGCTCACAAGCCAGTGACTGTAAGAGCCAAGCTGGCATTCCCAGTGCCCATAACAATAGATCCAATTACTTCAACCAACAAGCATTAAAAAGCAAATGCAGCACATAAAGCTCCTATTGCTTTGTTAATTCAAATACATATATCTGCAGATATAAAGATGAGAGAACAGCCCCCTTGCCATTTCTGTAGGCTCTGGTTTCTTAACTTTCCTTATGCATTTTTGTTACCCCCTTTTTTCTTCCCCCCCCCCCCCCAGCATCTGGCTGTTTGGAAACACGTCACCCAAACTCAAGCCAAAACAGGCCTGAGTAAACTGAGGCGATAACTATTTGTTTGGTGAATGTCATTCTTCCCACCACTACTCGCTGCAATTCTCCAGACTTGGGTAAGAGAAAATACCATTTTATTCTTCTTTCAATTGCAGATGCAAACATCTAGGACTCAGTAAAAAACTAAACTCAAGCTTCATACTTACTAGCCAGTGCCTATTTTGATTTTGCTAAGAAACCTACCAGTTCAAACAATTCATTTAGAGGAAAAATGAGAAACTGAAAACTTCACTAAGTACACTGCTGAAGCCAGTAAGTACAAAGGGGATCAACAGCATTTTATAAAAGGCAAAGATGGATTTAAAAACATAAACAGCTGTAAAATCCGTAAGATCCATCAAAACCTACCAAATACCCCAGCCCTAGGGACATCTGAGGAATGTCTAGGACCAAGTCTCACTGAAAACCCCTTCAAAAGTATCCAACATCCTCTCCCCTGTCCCACTGGCTAGGGATGGGGTTTCCCTCCCTACCTGGAAGACCTAAAGACTATCACCAAATCTGGCACCTCTGGGGGTTCCTGTGCTTGCACCTCAGCTCCTGAACTGCCCAGGACTCAGGGAAACGTTGCCACCAAAACCCTCTATCATCTCTATATTCTCTGCAGGCAGACAGACCTTTGCTTAGCAGCTTCAAGGTGTCAGAGGAAAGTGCCCTGGCTGCTGCCCAGGGGCCCGCAGGCACGTACTGATGGCAGCAGAGAAGCTGTACAGCTCAGAAAGGTGAGCTGAATATGCAGTTTAACCCGACAGTTCATAGGGAGGCTATTTCTGCCTACCCTGTAAATGTCCCTATTTACTTTATTTCAAGTTGCATTAGAAGAACCAAAGCAGAAACACCCATCTAGAGTACAGTTAGTAGGCTAAATTAACTGTGGAAGTGATACCACCCCAGAAAAATGTGATGCAGCCAATTATGCAAGGTTGCTAATTATGTGTTATTAAGGACATTATACAGTGACCTATTAATACATCTAGAGCCCATTGTTGCCCTATTATCAATAGCAAATGAGAACCTTCTGTATTATTTTGGGAAATGACCTTTCTCCATAGCATAGTGTAGCACGAGCCAGGAACCTCCCGAGTTGTAATTCCAGCTCCACCATTGACTCTCTGGGTGATGAGGTAAAGTCTTTCACCTCTTGGGAGCTGTTCCTGTCACACTGCAGTGACACTCGCCTACCTCTCAGCTTTATTCAGTCCAAATATTTGAGTAGAGCTTTGAGGACTCAAAGCTCCAGATCAGTGTGACAGACGCATCGCTGGAGCTCCAGCAGGAATTCAGCTGTGGCTGGAAGAACATGCTGAGCAGCTCTACAAAAATTCCCTTTCCACAGGTGAGAACTTACAGCCACCAGCTTCAGGCTACAAGTCACCACTTGGTAACGTTTCAGTCATTTCAGCTACAGAGTTTCTCAACACAAGAAGGAAAAGCTCAGTGCTTGTTCCCACCTAGACGCCAGCAGAATTCAGGGCAATATTAACAACTCGCATAATGGCAAAGGATACACCTAAAATAACAGTGTGTGGAGAACATAGGATGAAAATTCCTGGGAGGAACAGAACACGCAGTGGACACTCAGTTTATGCAGTCTCGGACATTTCAAAGGTCAGAAAAAATAATTGGGTTATAGGAAGTTACGGAGATTAAAAAAATAGAGCAGAGACTGTAACAACAGCGGCTCTTTCTCTCGCTCTTTCTAAGTAAATAAAAGTCATGACTAAATGAAGTCATTCTGAAAACATGAATTATTGAATTTGCTTTGGCAGAATATTCCCAGGCTTAACCCCCTCAAATTGTGGTAAAAGGTACGAAACAATCAGATTTACTGACAATTTACAGGAATGTGTATAAGCACACAATAAAAAGATAGCAAGGCCATACTCCCAACTCAGAAAAAACCAATCACTTAGCTCTTTTCCAAGGGGCAGAGATTAATTTCTGTTCAACATCTCACTTCTCTCCTGCCTCGCTACAAAAGCCTTGTTACTGATACAGTACTTGAGAGCTGTATAATAACCCCTCCTTTCATAACTTCTCCAACAGCTTCCAAACAAAACTTACTTCATGGCTTGAGACCCATCCCACTGGAGGAAATTCCATTTCAATTCCTTTGCAATTGACAGCACAACTCAAATACCTAAATCTGCATCCCCTAGTCTTCAGAAATAAAGAGAGTTTCTCCACGTGGAAGATCTAACCTGAAAGCCACACCACCACACCCATATTTACCTGAGGAAGTTCCCAGGGTGAACACTTTTTCCATCACAATGATCCTCAAATGCCCTCAAAAATTCTTTAGCACTTTGGTTTTACAGACAGATGACAACCTATTTGACACAGATGTTTAAGCATGACATGATTCAAGTGTTATAAGAGTTAAATTATAGCAGTTATTGAAATCCACGTTTGAATTTAATATTTAATACATCTTGACTGACGGATTGCATTTACTGATCTTAATTAACAGTGCCCAGAGACTCCTTATCCTTGTTCCACAGATTGAACTATGGCAAAACTGTAGACCTGGGCTATGGATCCATGGATATAGGGAAATCAAAGGACAGGAATTTGCATTACTTAGCAAGTGCTTGGGTGTACCACTTAGGAAGCAAAGGGAGGAGTTTTCTCTCCTGGGCAGCAAGCTTTGACTGGTGCAGAACAGCCTGATGTGAACGCACAGGCCCTGATGGGCACTTTGGCTTCTACACCTTCTTCCCGCAACATTTTGGGATTCATCATCTTCTACTCAACAACTTCACGAAAAAAAAAAATAAAAGCTTCAATTGCAGCAGCCGCCCAGGATGGGTGGGTGAAGAACGCAGGGTGAATGTGGTGAAGCATCCCCTCGGCTGGGGCACGGGC